>CM053406.1:15806610-15843997 GCA_028644305.1 Xerus rutilus | reverse complement strand
GTAGAAATTGTGAACGTGTGGAAACAGACTGCTTGTTCTCATACTTTAATTGTGAAAGGAGAAATTAACCTGTGCTGAGGAATTAGTGTATTAGACAGCTCCAGTAAGACTGGGCTGTGTTCCATCTGTGAAATCATGTATGTTTTAATGGGAATAGGCCTGGGATACCTTGGAAACATCAGAGTGTGAATGAAAGATGCACTTACTGAACAGTGGTTTTATTGTGTTGGAAAGAAGGAAAGGGGAGTTTGGAAATAATGAGAAAGTATTGGTTATACTGTAATGTCCTATAGGATTAGTAGCTTGTTTTATAGGATATTCAACTCTAGAGTTTTGCTTTTCACATAGGTCATAGAGTCCCAAGAAGACATCTCCCATGTTAGCAATGAGAAAAAGATGAATAATCTACAATGCTGCTTGTTCCATCCCACCAGAGACCTGAGGTACAAAGGCAGCCAGGTGATCTAAATTCAGAGAAGGGGGACATCTTTGTTGTGTCTTTGGCAGAGCCCAAGGGGGAGGGTTAACAACCATCAAAGTAGATTTGAGAAAAACAACTAATTTTTTTGTGAATTTTTAAACACTGCTATGGGTTAGCATGACAATTTGAATTCCCAGGAACCACAGGTAGAAAGATTTGTATCTATGTGCCAGCTCTTTGTAACAGGCCTCCTCTAGGTATGAGAACAATTAGAGCCAGCCAGACTCTAAGTTGGGCAAGTACACAGGTGGTGATCAGTTACCCCTGGAGAATATGCACAAAATCCACCAGAGTTTGGGACTTTCTGTCACAACACACAAAAACTTAGAGGCGGGGCCTCAGTAAGCAAGAATCCTGCCTCAATCCAGTTAAAAATTGGCAGCTATTTGGATAGAGATTTTTTAAAAATGATACTTTCCTAGTCCTGTGCTGACACTCCATAAATCCTGTCTGTGCTAGAGGAGAGTTGGAAAATCCACTTATACCCAGGATCTGAACTGATAGAATGTGGTAGTGTGCCATAGCTAAAAGGATCAATCTGAATCCAAGACCCACACCAATTTAGGGTAGAGAAGGGCAGTCAGTCATGATGGAAACAGGTAGGAATACTAAGAAAGTCTTATCCCTGAAGCTTCAGTGCAGAGTCCATCAAAGATAGAAGCTGTAGCAGGAGAATAAAAAAACCTTCTTGACTACCCCATGAGATTCCGGTGGAGTAACAAGTCCCAGTCCAGCGGAACAATTTGAGCACACAGAACAGCACCTGCAGTTGCACAGGTGTGCAGGGCCTGCTGAGAGAAGGTGGAGCAGGAGCACTCAGTCATCCCAGGCCTCTTGGAACAAGTTGGCTGGAATCCACTTCTAGAGGAAGGACTTGGAAGTCCTTGCTGCACTGAAGGTTACTATAGTAACAACAAAATCCAAGTCCAGCTCAACCACTATTACTTAGACTGATTGAACCACCCATGATAAGAAGAGATGTGCCCATTTCAGAAGTATATCAGTTTATCTCAAGCTCAGCTGTTCCTTTACCTATGTTAAGTTTTACATAGTTAGCAAAACCTACACATAGAAAAAAAACTGGCTTACCAAGAAAAAAGAAGTCAGAAATGGCCAGGATGTTGGAACTGTCACATACAGACTTTAAAATGGATGTTAATTATATCAAATGTATAATACTAGTGTAAAATGTTAATGGAAACAGGGTATAGGGAGTAGATGGGATCTCTCTATGTTATCTTTGTAATTGTTCTATAAATCCAAAAATAAAGTTTAATAAAAATTTATATTGTTAAGGAATACATTTAGATGTATTATTAAGGAGATGAAGGTCAAGCCAGAGACCAAGAAAATGTATTTCCAAATTATACCATTAATAAATGGTAGCTAGAATAATAACTATTATAACTCACTAATAAGAACACAGTAGACTCATCTGAAAAAATGCAGAAATATTTGGACCTTCATCAAAGAGATATGCAGATAACAGTTACGCATGTGACAAGATGGCCTGCATTATTAGTCATCAGAGAAATGCAATTAATGCCACAGTTTGAATGGCCTGTCAGGACCAAGTACAATTGAGAGTGGAGAGCAAGTAGAATTCTCAAACAGTTCTGGTGGAGTTAACCACTTGGGAAGATGGTTTGATGGTTTCTTGTACAGATGAAGATACACTTCCCATACAACCAGGCAGCCCCCCTCTTAGATATGGACAAAAGAGACATCCAAACAAACATCTCTACAAAGATCTGTATATAAATACACATAGCAGCTTCAATTAAAATTACCCCAAACTTCAAACAACCCTAAGGATCATCTACTTGCATAAACAGATTTTCATACATTTGTGACTATAGAATAAACTGGGCAATAAAAAGGAACACATTACTATACTTTCAACAATATGGAAAAACCTCAGAAACATCAGGTTGATGGAAAGAAGCCACACACAAAAGATTACATAGTGTGTAATTCCATTATATGTCATTCTATAAAATGCAAAACTGTAGTGACAGAGGATCTGTGTTTGCCACAGGCCAGGGTGGAGGGATGGGATTGACTATAAAAAGGCACATGGAAGATTGAGATGATGGTAATGTTATGAATCTTGATTTTAGTTGTGGTTACATGACTCTATGCAATTCTCAAAACTTATTGAGATGTAGAATTTAAAAGGGGTAATTTACATTGTACCTCAACAAACTTGTCCAAAAATGCTGTTAAACTCTGGAAGAACATATAGTGGGTTCTCATAAAATGCATGTTTAAAATGAAATTTAAGAAACTTTTGGCAATTTCTGTTCTTATCAGAATGTGCTGTCTGGTGGCATTGACCATACTAACCTCTTAGGGCCTTGTTTCCTTATATGTAAAATGACTTATATGTAAAAGTCATCTTCTGTGACTTTTCTCTTTTTGTGAGCATTTAATTCATTAGTACACATAAAGTACCTAGAAAAATCCCAGACTATAGCAAGTACTCAAATTACATATCTGTGATGATGCTGATGGGGCTTTAATTTTTATATTACAGCAGGAGCTGAGGCATTAGATCTCCATGTACTGAGGAAAGAACTTAAATTTTATGAGTTTACTTCAAAATTGATGTTTGTGCTATTGAGTAGTCTCATTTCTACATTAAGTCAAGAAATCTGTTACTGAGCACTCTCTCTATACCAGGCATTATTAGGTGGTAGAATTACCTTGAAGAACAAGACTCAGTGTGTGCGCTCAAACACTTACTGTGAAGCAGACCAATTTGTAGGGTCTTCATTCACTGTGATATGTAGTACTACGAGTAGGCAAGGGGACCTGTTAGGGTGGTCTGTGAAACAGGCATATCCTATGGCAGAGAGGAAGATTTTTCATGGAGGAGGTGGTAGTGTGGAGCTTCCTGAAGAGGCAAGCATGTCTTCACTTTGGACCGTCAGGAATAGGGATACATTTTAAAAGTCTATGGAATACTAACAGGAAGGCAAAAAAAAAAAAAAAAAATTAAAAGTGGAATCCGTGTAAGGAGTGTTTGATTTTTTTAGTAAAGTCTATTCATTGATATCCTAAGTATTGGTAGCTAGACTTCACGAAGCATATAGTTTTAACTTTTTCCCATATGTGACTTGGCATTGTTTTCCACCACAATGGGAAGATCAAGTTTAAAATAAACTAGAGCCATCAAGCTTCTGAAGACAGGAGTGCAGATTTTAATTAAGGTGTGAATGAACCAGGGTGGTTGGTCACTACATGAGCAAAATCAACAGATGGCCATGTCATATAGTCTGATAAAGAGAGACTTTTGCCAGCCTGTATTAGGGAAGCACTGGTTGCTGCCCGTGTTCTAAATGTGTTTGACAGATCTTGCTTCTTGGGTAGGACTAGTCTGTTGATCACCTACAGGTAGACAAACAGGACTGAGAAAGCCAACTGGCCTTCGGGAAGGCCGGGTGGTTTTACAGTGGCCATAAGGCATCCATCTCTAAACCAATTTTAAGTTCCAGCATGCACGGATGGGTTCAGATTATCAGAGGCTGTATCACAGTGACCACACCTGGCTGCCTGTTGACACATCATCAGTGTCACCTTCACACCATGCTCTTCAAATGGCCTGCTAGAAATGAATTCTTGGAGTAGAGCTCAGACATGAAACAGGCTTATTAGAATTCAGCGAAAAAGCATGAACATGTACAATGTTTTTCTAGGGAAACACTATAAATCTAGATTTCTTAAAATATTTTTTAATTGTAGATAGACACAATACCTTTATTTTATTTATTTATTTTTATGTGGTGCTGAGGATCGAACCCAGTGCCTCACATGTGTCAGGCAAGCACTCTACCATGGAGCCACAACCCCAGCCTCAAAATGTAGATTTTTTAGACTTAGTTTTGGAGAATTTCATATTGTTTAGTACTCTACATTAGCATATTACTTGGTTGTTATTAATTAATATTGTTGATTGATTTAACAAGTATTTATGAAACGCCAAGAATGTGCAAAACACTATTAGGCATTATGTAGGAGAACTAAAAGGTGACTGTAGTATAATTGTGTCCTGAAGGAATTTGTGATCTGGAGAAGGGTACACACAGACACAAACATGCCCATATCCATTCATATGTAAATATGTATGTAAGTACACAGAACATTTTCAGTGTGACATGAATGCCGAGATGAAATGTAAGCAGAGTTCTACATGAGGGCCAAAAAGAGCTATTCGTTTTGATTGAGGGTTTGGAGGATCTTTGGAGAGGATCTGAAATGTGTACAGAGTTGGTAAGCAATAGTGTGGACTGAGCCCTGGAAGCTGAGAGCAGGCCTTTGAATTCCACAAGGATCTTGTTCACTTTATAAGTGTTTATTCAGCACCTTTGTACAAATGATGAATGGATGTGTGTGACACAGCATAAGCAAAATCTGGGTAGAGAATGTGTGAGACTTGGGTTGGTGAGTGGTCCACTCCGGTGGTGGTCGAAGGAGACAGTGGTTATATGTTGCAAGATGGAGCTCAGGATTGGGCTGGGTTAGCTTTCTGTTGCTGTAGCATTGTGTCTCAGCAGCCCGAGCTAAACAACTAAAAGGAGGAAACTTTATTTTGGCTCTCAGTTACACTGACTTCAGTCCATGGCCTCTTAGTTCTGTTGCTTTGTGCCGATGGTGAGGCTCAACATCATGGTGGAGATCATGCTGGTTAAAGCCAAGCTACATGGTGGCTGAAAGTGAAAGAGAGAGAGGTATGGGCCAGGGTCCCAGGGCCCCTTTCCAGGGCATTTCCCATCCACCTAACTTGTGGCAACTAGACCTCACCTCCTAAAGTTTCCACCACCTCTTCCTTGTGCCGTCAGCTGGGGACCAAGTCTTTAACAAAGGAGATTTTGGGGGGAGATGCCAGACTTTAACAAGCTGGATTGCTGAGAGACTTCCCTGTAGTTCTGATGAGTTTGGCAGTTATTCCCCAGACTGGGAACTGTCATATATATTTGACCTGGACACGTACCTATATTTATTTTATGAAGGAAATAAACTATTTCTTTGTGTTGTTAAGATACAGTGCAGTTTGACACCATTATCATTTCATTACAGATAACCTAATAAGCCTCCCAGAATATGCATGAAGAAAATGTAGCACTCATAGAGAATGCTGAATAAACTCAGTAGTAATGAGGTTTTGGATCTTTTCTGTCCTCTGTTCACTTCATCTCATCTCAAAGCAAAGTCATTAGTTTACTGTTAATGCTTTTCAAAGTATTTATTTTGCTAGCACTATATTCATTTTAGACTATTTAAAAATATGTAATATAAATGAGTTGGGCACTTGTAAATATTTTGCAGTCTAAGACTTTTAAAAATGTTATCATTAAAATAATTATTTCATTGGGGAATGAAATGGACAAAACAATGTTCTGTGCATGTATATGTCACATATACATGTCACAATGGATCCTACCACTATGTATAATTATTATGTACCAGTTAAAAGTTAGAAGAAAAAATAATTATTTCAGAGTTTGCAGTTTAAACGTGTATATGGTCACTGAAATATTAATGATTTATAGTGTGTGTTTCAAAGAATAAAGTTAGTTGAAAAATATTTTCTAGTTTCAGAAATGGTTTGAGAGGACATTTAAAAACATACAGTTGGGATTCTTCAGCCCTTTTCCTCTGGTGCTCTGTTTTCTTTCAAGTAGATTAGTCTTTACCATATATGGGGAAGTTATTTTTCTGATATTTCATTTCTGCTTAACAAAACTACCAACAGAACTATCAAACTAACTATTAAGAGGTTTTGCCACAGAAAGGGAAATATTTGTTGTTTGCATTTGAGATTTCTGTTCCTTGATAGTTAACCTTGAATTTTTAACTATTAAGTACAGGTGACATGGACAGGAATCACATTCATACCAGAGGAGGAATGATTTTTAGTAATACAGTAACTTACCACCAGGCTGTGTGTGCACAGGTTGGACACAGACACACCTGTGTGTCTATGCACATTTTACTTGTTGGGATATACCTTGGAGGAGCAAGGTGTCTGAGCAGGAGGCAGGTGCAGAAGGGTTTTTCTCAATGATAGGGCATGTCAGTTCTCATTTCCTCTCTGCTGAGGTGTATGAAGTGAAGCAGCCGTGGTACCTTGTGGGGCCAGCCCGCTCCTTCCTTCCCGTGGCATCTTGGAGAAGTGCCATCCAATCTCAGCTCCTGCCTCCTCAGCCACAATTGACTCTGGTTTTGCTTTTTGTCTTGTGGTCCCGTTGAGGGTTGTGTAATTTAATTTAAGAAGCAGAACAACCAGTGAGAGGCAAATCTTGCAGACTGGGAGAGTTCCTGTAAATGCTAAAAATCTCCAACTGAAAAGAAAGGAATCTGGTCGTGGAGTTGAGGAATTAGTAAGATGCTGGCCAGGCCAGTGGTTCTCAAAGACAGAAAGAAGAATCTGGTTCTGGGTTCTGAGCCCTGGGCATTTTCATAATCAGCCTTCTATGCAATTTTTACTTGATGTCTTAATCTGTTATTCTGAAAACTATGAAATCATGAAACGCAGATCCAAGTTACTCCAAGTTAACCTCTGAACTTGACCTACTTTCATTTGGAATTACCCTTTTAAAAAAATTCTTTTATGATATATAATACCAGGATTCACCTTGACTTAATCACAAAGACATGGAGCACAACCTGCTCCAATTTAGTCCCCAGCACTCCCTTCCCTCCTCTCCACCAAAGTCTCTTCAATTCATTTACAGTTTAGTTTTTCACTTTTTTTTTTTTTATTTAGTGTTCTGAGGATACACTCATTGCTGGGACCCACCATTCCCATCCATGCATGCACATGGAAAGTTCAGTCAGATTCTTTCCACTGTTCTTCCTTTTCCTATTTTGCCTTCCTCCTCAATCCCCTTAGTCTCCTCTACTGATCTTTCCTCTATTTTGATGAAATTATCTCTCATTTTTTTTTCCCTTTCTCTCTTTCTTCTGTTTTTTATACTCCTGCCTCCAACTTATTTTGGACTAGCTTCTTCATATCAAAGAAAACATTCCACCTTTGACTTTTTCAGACTGGTTTATTTCACTTAACTTGATAGTCTTGTTTAAAATTATGAACTACTGTCTTGACTATAGCAAATAAATAGTGTTGTGTTTATTAAACTTATGACCTCCTCTGTCCTTCCACTACGGTAGATCTTTCTCTGCTTAGGAAGTCTATATAACAAACACAGAATGTGTATTTCATTTATCTCAGACATGTTAAGGATTTAAAAATAATACTTTTTAGTGGTAAAATAATTTCTTTAGGTTTGAAAATGTTCAATGAATTTTTGTTCTAATGTTTCAGAAACATGCTTTAATCCTGTTCATGTGGATAAAGTCCAGTCCACATGTGAAATTATACTAAAGTCAAAATGATCAGTTATGATTATGTAAATTGTAGAACTGAATCTAGCTAAGCATTTAAAATATCCTGCCTGAAATTGCAGTATTTAATTGTAATCTTAGATTATTATCAGGATAATTGCTGTTTTAAGTCTTCTTATTTCCATAAGATGTGAAGGCAGACTCATGTCTTTGTCATCTCATCTGTGGAGCCCCCACACAAGGCCTGGCACTGAATGGAATGGTCACCCAAAAGGATTCTTTCCTCCATTTTCATTTTGTGCATCAATATAGAAAACATAGCCACCAATATTCATGTCAGAACTATATCATCATTGTAGCAATAGGCTGGCTTCTCAGATAAAGACTTCAGCCAGAATCAATGAAAACATTCTGTGAGAATTCATCGGATATGTGGAATTGATGATAAGGGATATTATGAGTTCATTTTTTTGTTTTGGTAAATTGTGAGCTTCACATAAATTTTAAAATAAGTTGTGTCCTTTATTTTAGTACAATTTATAATAAATTATGAATATATGTGCATATATTTTTACTCTTTCAGAGCTAGTTTTTAAACCCTTAGCATCATATTACTGGGGAAGCCTTTTTATCTTTGTTACTTCTAGTATTTGGGGTAATAAAGACTAATGTACTTTTTTTTTTTTTTTTTTTTTTTTTTAAATATTTTTTTGGACGCAATGTCTTTATTTATTTTTATGTGGTGCTGAGGATCGAACCCAGTGCCTCACGCATGCGAGGCAAGCGCTCTGCCACTGAGCCACAGCCCCAGCCCAAGACTAATGTACTTTTGAGCTGAGATTTAAAGGACAGCCATATTTGACTTCCTGTACTCTGTGGTTCTGGTGACTGAACCCAGGGGAGTACTATTTCTTAAAATTTTGAAGATAGCAGTTTGCTAAATTGCTGAGGTTGGCTTTGTGTTTGTGATCTTCCTATCTCACCCTCTGAAGTTTCTGGGATTACAGGAGTGTGCCACCATGCCTAGCTCCTGCCGTATACTCTGTTTGGTGGAATGAAAGTAATGTAGCTATAGCTTTGGAGTCAGGTCAGGCCTTGGGCAGGTGGGGGCTTGGCATTCTCCCACAGGCCAGCACATGCAAAGCTCAGCCTCCATGTCAAATCCCAGATTAATCCATTGAGCCCAGGGAAGATCCAGGGCTCCTAGAATATGATATGAAAAATTCAGGGAGCCTCTTTAAGGGAAAATAATAAAAAATTTAGGTAAAAGACCTGCAGAAAACCCAGGCGAGTGGCTCTGATGCTTCAACTTCGTGGTAGACCAGATTTGGATGAAGCAAACTAAACATTTAAGAAACCAACTATGCTTGCAGCTTGAGAATGTGAAGGTAGACCTTAAGATCTACGAGAATATCAGTGGTGGCAGAAGACAGCAAATGGAGGGTCACCACTAGTTGAGTAGGATGAGGAGCCCTATGTTGAAGGAACAGAAACATAGGCTGTTTACCTGTCTCTTTCTTCTCTTATTATAAAGAATTGACTTGGGCATTTGTAGGGGCCTGATGAGTCTTAAATCTGCAGGACAGACCAAGAGCTGCAGATCCAAGGGAGAGTTGATATTGCAATCTTGAGTCTGAAGGTAGTCTGGATGCAGAATTCTTTCCTTCTTGAAAACATCAGTCTTTTCAATTTTGATTGGATGAGGCCGACTCACATTATGCAGGATAATCTGCTTCACTCAAAATGTACTGCTTTCAATGCTAATCACATCAAAAAAAATATTTCACAGGGACATCAAGATTGGTATTTAACAGAAAAAACTGGTACCACTCCCAAGCCAGGTTGACACATCATAAGATTAACCAGCATGATCTAGACCTTGAGGGCTTGTGAGGGCAGGAGACCCCTGCCATAGCGTGGAGGTAGCCTGAGGCACCGAGAAGGGCAGCAAGTGAAATATGGGGTTCAGCTCTCTGCAGTGCTCTTAGCTGCTTCAGTGGGGCCTCTGGGATGTGAATCCTTTTATCTTTCCATCCTGAGTTAGTTTTCTGCCATGTAAAATAAGGCATTTGTAGAGACATGCCACATCAGAAGTGACAGGACTAGGGTTTGCATTGATTTCTTTCTTTCTTTCTTTCTTTCTTTTTTTTTTTTTTTGCTTATGGAACCCTTTTGGAACAAAATGTCATTAGGAAATCTGAACCCTGCCCCGCCCCACACACAGTTAACAGTTGCTTATCTAAATGAATGTGAGGCACAGAACAGGAACCAGCTCCCTTGAGCAGGCTGCACATCTCTGTGGAACGTGGTGTGAAAACCACTGGTTTCCATCTCACCCCACTCCCCCATTATGTTTTCTTTTCTCTTTTCTTAACTACCGAACCAGTGTCGATCTCATGATCATGGAATAATAGAATCAAGAATTGAAGCCACGTTCCTTCTAAGCTGCAAAATCCTTCTCTGTTGAAATGCCTGCAGTCTCGTCCTTGCTTGCACTGATTTGCTCAAACACTGCCACACACCTTCTTGTATCTGAGAATGTTTTTACAGTTTATAATAACAGCTTCATGATATACAGGACTCCACTGTTAAAGAAAAGTTCTAATGACAGCAAGGTCAGAACCATAGATCTCAGTTGAACTTACATGGAAGTGAGAAAAATTTTAATTTTTAACAAATTTACTATCAGGGTCTTCATATTGGTGTTTGTGTGTTTGAGGTGGTTGGAGCCAAATTGGGTATAATGGACAGAATTTGCAATATGTAGGCATAAATAATTTAAGAATACCTAATTCTGAAATTATGCAAGTGTTGATTATTTACAATTATGGACATTTTCCTTCCGCACTGAGACAGATCTCTACTGATGAACTTAGGGTTGATAAGACAAATTTATGAAATAGTAAATGCACAAGTAAAGGGATCGCTTAAGGTAGCCAAGATGAGATTTCAGACTGGTTATTAAAGGGACTGAGAATTGAGAGTAGGGAGAATGAGTTCCTGAGGAAGAGCTGGCCCGGGAATTAGAACATAAAGGATGGACTCCGAGCCAGGTCTGGATCTGAGTAGGAAAGAGGCTGTGGGGGTGAAGGGGGTATTTCAGGAGATGGGAGGGTGTCAGCACATGTGTAGCATGGGAAAGGAATGCTCAAGGGAGCAAGGTCCTTTGTCTCAAAGGCAATTGGAAAGGTATGTTTAAAATGAAGATGTTCAAAGGAGATTAAGGCCCCTTAAGATGCCGGCACATGGTGAGTAGGAAATTACCATGCATGCAGTTTTTAAAAGATTCCCTGTGGTGGTACAGCATTATTATAAGAAAACTTGATTTGTAGGGCTGTCACCTCCATTGTGGGCAATAGCCACATTGATAAGAGTCAATGTATAGAACATTTGGTTTTTAATAAGATGCTTAGTGTTGCCTGATGCTATAAACAGTATTTTATGTATGTTCATGCCAGTTCAAGTATTTACGAAATGGTTATCTGACTCTAAAAGATGTACAGATTGAGCATCTCTAATCCAAAAAATAAAATGCTCCAAAATATGGAACTTTTGAGCATCAATATCAGACCACAAGTAGAAAATTCCATAGCATGAAACTATTTCATGCATAGTTATTTAAAAATTGTGTAAAAATACCTTCATGCTATGTATATAAGGTATATATGAAATATAAATGAATCGTGTTTAGTTTTGACTTGGGTCTTACTCCTAAGATATCTCAGTATGTGCAAATATTCCAGATTCTAAAGAAAATTAGCTGAAATGCTTTTGGGCCAAAGTGTTTCGGGTACTCATGCTAAAATATCAGTTTTTCCTCCATACCCAGCAATTCTGCTCAAGAGTAACATTTTTATAAATTCATTTGTATAGCCAAACAACTGATCATAGTTATAAAAAGCATTTATCAGAGGCATACTCAAGATTTTTAAGTGGCTATTATTAGATTATTAGCCATTAAACTTAAGAGAGTTATGTCCAGAGTATGGGCATCCATCCGAACAGCGTGGTGGCCCATCCTTTTTTTTTTGGTATTGGGGGTTGAACCCAGGGTGCTTGACCACTGAGTACATCCCCAACCCTTTTTACTTTTTATTTTGAGATAGGGTCTTGCTGAATTGCTTAGTGCCTCGCTAAATTTGCTGAGGCTGGCTTTGAACTCGCGATCTTCCTGCCTCAGCCACCCCACTGCTGGGATTACAGGTATGTTTATTTCTTTTGTGCACAAAAGTAACAGTGTAGCTCTAGTGTCCTTGTTAATTTTGGGGGGGCAAGTTTAGTGACTGACTTTGTCATTTTTGTTAAGGAGGTTAATGCTGATGTTGCAAGATCTTGTAGTTGCCTTTGATGTGTAAAGGTGGGTTTGGTAGTGAAACTGCCATTGGTTCATGACTTTATATCCTTTTGGAGATAGTAAATTCCATTTGATTTTTCCATTCTATTTTTGTTATTGTTTACTTTATAAATATAAAATCCTGAGTGAATAAGAAAAAATCCACATAATTTTGCTCCAGAATCAACTCTTTAAATTTTACAGTTTAAAATATTCTTACTTATTGCTCTAGACAGAGCAAAAGCTTTCAAAGTTAATTCTGCATAGCTGAAATTCTTTGGCACAAAATAATTCTGAATACTACTAGAAAATTTATGAATTTCAATTAGAGTTTGTAGTGTATCATAATTCCAGTTTTATATTCCATGCAGTTCAGTGTTTTGGATTTTTAATGGGGCCAGTGCAGTAATAATAAAAGTGATTCAAAATGCACCCAGTAATTACAGAGATTTGCTGTTGCCTTTGCATTAAAAATGATGATGATTTATGCTCAGAGAAATTGCGGTCTGTGGCTCTATTTAGGGTATTCTTGCTATTAAACTGCTTATTAGTTATGGTCAGTGATTTAAAGCTTAAGAGCTACATTAGAGAGCTGTAAAATTATTTATTTCTTAATAGATAATAGTAAATTTGAAACAGACGTTAGGTTAATTATAATCTTGTACATTAAAGAATATGTATTAGCCCTTTGTCTCTTCTTGGGTCTTTCGAAATCCATTTCAAGTAAATGGAAAAATGGGTGATTGGACTAGACATCCTGGTGATTCACTTGTGCCTCCTGGCTTATAAATAGTTAATACCTTTTCCGAATATTCTCAAAACAGTTTTAACTTCTCATTGTGAGTCCTTCTCCATGCTAAGCACATGCTAGTCTTCACTATAACTTGTCTTTGTTCCAGGTTGACATTCCGTGAATTAGGCTGAAAAGATCTGAGGGTCAGGGCTTTCTCCTGATTTGGAGGCTGGGGCAGTGGGGGATGGGAATATTAAGGATAAGAATACTTTAATTTGGCATTGCTGGAGGAAGTTTGTCATTATTCCTATCATTAATAATTATGTATAAATTTACATGTGTATATATACATGTAAACACACTTGTAAAAATTAGGCTTTATATGCTGCTTATTATAACTCTAGAAGAAATCATCCAGTGTAAATATCAAGATGGATCAGAGCAAAAATTTCTTACAATATTTATTCTGGTAATCAAATTCCATATTTAATGTTTAGGTGTTATACTAAATCAAGTGAAAAAGCATAGAGAAACTATTCAGGAAGCTGTTAAATGAGAAAATATGTGTGTATCATAAGTTAAGCTCTGCCTTAATAAGGAAATATCAGCTCCTTTTCCCACACCCAACTCAAAACTTTAGCATAACAAATACTCTTTTGTGGGTGTGTGGAGTCTTTTTTCCCCAAGTGACCTTCATCTTGTGGCCTAGCATCTCAACACTAGCCTCTTCAGGGACAGTGGCATAGGATGTTTTTAGAGTGTGGCTTAGAAGTGACTTCTGTTGTTTCTGCTTACAACCCATTGATCCAGACTCCATCAGAGGGCCTCGGCCTATGGGTAAGGAAACCTGGGAATGAAAGCCGCCTTTGTTGTGCTGAGCAAAAGGGAAACAAAATAATAGTCCATGAAGACAACACAGTATTTTTTTCTGCTGCAATATGTAAATGCTTCAAAACTCGGCATGTAATATTGTGAATTTGCAGTTAGGAAAATCATTAATACATGACATCTTTTAAGTAGTTTCATGATCTTCCTGTTACCTTCTGCCCCATATACTAATAAATGAAAAGAAAATCAGTTGGTTGCATCCAGATTCCTATCTCTTGTGGCTTGGTACATGATCATTTATTACAGTTGGCCTCTATCTTCCTTTAATGCTGCTGGTTGACTTGCCTAAATGCAACCCTGCCCACTGGACAGATGGTAGTTCCCATTAGTCTATCTCACATTGGGCCAGCCTTTCCATCACTGACCTCCCCTTCCTCTTTCCCCAGGGAATTCCCTTCCTTTCATGAAAATTAATGGTGCGCATTCAGAAGATGGGAAAGAGTCATTATTTAACTGTTTAACAGAACAGTGCAGATGATAAATCCAGCTACATGTTGTATTAGTTTTGTATTACTGCTTAATAAATGACTACAAACTTAGAGGCTAAAAATAATACCCATTTATTATCTCGTATTTCTGTAGATCAGAATTCTAAGCAAGTTCCAAGTTTGGTTGAGTTCTCTGCTCAGGGTCTAATAAACCAGTCTGGGCTCCTCTCTGGAGATTTGGAGGGAAAATCTGCTTCCAGGCTCGTTTAGGTTTTTGGGACAGTCTAGTTCCTTGCAGTAGGAGAATGAAGTTCCCGTTTCTTTTGTCGGCTGTTAGCGTAGGCTGTTCTCTGGGTCTAAAGACTTCCTCCTTCCTCTTCACCTGGCTCCTTCATATTTGATTGGCAGTGGTAGGTTGTAGGGTTGTGTCTTTCTTGAGTTTTACATGTCTCTAACTTCCTGTGTTCCAGCCAGAGAAGCACTGTGCTTGAAAGGGCACATGGTACTAGATTAGCCAACCTGAACTATTTTCCTTTTGTCACATACTGTCACTTTCTCATGGGAGTAACATCTCATGCATTTACAGATTTTATTCACACTCAGAAGGGAGGGCAAGAATCACTGGGCTTTTCTTAAAATTTTGTCTACTATATGTTTCTTGCCCAGGAAAAATTAGGAAGTTTTTGTTTAGTAGAACTGGTATTTTTGCCCAAATACAGATTTTTAAGATAAGAAATTCTTTTAAAATGAGAATTAGATGCGAATGTGGCTAGAATTGGTGGGAAAAGAGAGTGTTCTTTCAAAGCCTTCTTGATACACAGAAAATGTTACAAAAGAAAGTTCACTTAGGTAATGAGCATATAAAATAGTTCACTGACTTGGTTTTAAAATTAAGAACAATATTTATAAAGTTTAATTTATTAAGTACACTAAAAAAAACAGTAATGGTCAATTAAAGGAGAGGGATTTCATGGGATCTGGGATGCCCATAGAGATCTTAATAGGGTAACAACAGCCCTTAGTGGATCATCTTGCTGATATTGTTAAAAAAACACTTTATAAACCAGGCAGGGAGGCACGTGCCTGTAGTTCCAGTTACTCAGGAGGCTGAGGCAGGAGGATTGCTGGACTCCAGGAGTTTGAGACCAGCCTGGGCAACATAGCAAGATTCTGTCTCAAAAACAACAATAACAACAACAACAAAAAGCATTTGCAATTTTACATAAGTGGTTTAATAATTTTCTTAAGTGTTACTTCTCCAGAGAGATCATCTCTGCCTCTCACTCCTTTACGATCTTTACAGGATGTTGCAGGATTTGAAATTATCTTGGGTGTTTACCTGTTGTCTATTCTTTGCATCCCAACAGAATGACAATCATAACTTTTTCTATCACTTTGACCCTGGAATGCAAATACAGAAAACTGAGTCCCAGCTCTAGTTGTCATTAACTTGTTTAGACATCACTTCATTTTTGAGTTCTGAGAACTGATGTCAGCTCAACCTCTATGAAACAAAGAAATTTACGATATAAGAATGAAATGATTTCTAGTGTTTCCCCCTCAGCCGGCCCTAATGCCTTGTTTTGTTTCTCATTGGAAAAAGCCTACTGGAAATGATCTCCTTTCTTTGATTGACACTTAATATTTCTAAATATTGGGTGGCCATGTGTACAAAGAAAAGAAGGCACTGTAAAGGGATTTTCACAGGGTTCCCTTGAGCAAATTGTTCCTCTGATCCTTGGCTTTCTACCCATAGAATTGAGGTACAGTGTGTTATATAGGCTCTCAATTACCCTTCCTGTACTGCTCCTCCCTATAGAAGTATTGTATGTTCAAGTCTTGAACTGTGACATGTCTTGGGAAACAAAACGTGAGCAGAAGTGACGTGGATCTCTTCTAAGCAGCAGCTTTACAAAACTCTGCATGGCTCAAAAATTTTAAATCTTTTCTCTTTGTTATAATGACTGGCAGTGTTCCTAATAGAGATTCTTTTATCAGCTTTGGATCTGGGCTGAAGAAAATGGCACAAAACTGTAGACAACCCCTAGTGGAATTTGTAGCATGACTGAAAAATAAACCCTTGTTGTAAGCCATTACAATTCTGGATCATTTGTTACAGCAGCATAATTGGCCCATCCTGACTGATATACGTGGTCTGATACTTGTTTGAACCACTCAGATCATCGGCATCAAGTCTTATTCCAGTCTCTGTTGACCAAACAGTTTAGCATGGGCTTCAATAAGCACCACTGAGGTACAGTCTGATAGCTCACTGATTTAGGCACAGGCTTCCTACTTTATATCCAGAGGCAATAGGAAGTCCAAGGAAATTCAGGAGGCAACATGGACAAGTGGGAAATGGAAGCTGAGGCACAAATGTTTCCCTGCTTATTTTCTTCCTTGCACATCTCTGAGTGGTATTTCCCAAGGCTCCTGGGGGAAATACTGTGTAATATAGCAAAACATTCCCAGTGGCCAGCCCCATTAAGCATTCTGTGTCCATTTTCCCTTCCCTTTCTTTTACTCTCTGGAATTGTATTTCCAAATAAACTGCCTGCTTATGAGCCTTTGTCTCAGGTTCTGTTTGCTAGAGGAACATGACATCATTGGACCAGTCAAAACATTACCTATCACCAGAGTGAAATATTTAATGCCATGGAGTAAAGGCTAATACTGTATACTTATAATAACTCACAAATTATAAACATTTTGCTATTCACACTGGAAGTTACTGTTAGGTTTGCTGGTCCAAAAATAAATCATCTCCCCGCTCCCACCACACAGATTGATCACTTATCCTTAGATAGTTCTCAGTCCATCTTGATGATGATGGCATACAAGTCTTAGTTGGGAGGAATCCATGTTGTTTTGAGGTTCAGCAATTTGTTGAATAGCACATTGGTAGGCATATTTTTAAATGTTATGACGTGGTTGTGGCTTTGGTACAACAGTCATTCTGTCACACCTTGTTGCTTACCAGCTCTGAGTGCCCTGTGCGACAGTTGTCAGGTACCAGGGGAAGTGCTGCCTTGCCCAGGCACTGAGTTGACCATGTTCCTGTAGTACCTTGGCTCTTGCCCCTCCCGGCCTCCTCGCCAGTCTGTTCCCTAGGAATCTTAAAATCATAGCATGACAGAACCAGAGGATATTTGAAAATTATTTGGCTAGCCTCTTTATTTTATAGATCAGAAAATAAATCCATAGAGGTTAAGGAAAATGATCTGTTTTGTGGGGTGGGGTGAAAAATTGAGGGGGATATAATTTGGACTGTTGAGAAGATACTGTTCTTTTTGACATAATTAAATTCTTGATTGTGATGCTCTTAAATGAACCATGAAATTCTAAGCACTTACGATGCAAGTGTGATTTTTAACTAAGGCTCTTCCCACCCCCATGAATGTTAAGGTGGCAGATGCATAACTAATTTTAGCTGAATCTATATTAAGAAATCAGCAAGGTGTCTTTATTTAACTTGCATGATCTGTGAATATAATGTAGTGTTAAATAGCATGATTTTGCACATTATGTCCAAAAATAAAAACAACTTCTCCTTTAATGTGAAAGGTTATTTTATATTTAGGATCAAAAGGAAAGAAAAGTACAGAAGGAAAACATGGAAGAATTTGTTTCTAAATGTGATTTGAGCACAGGTGTGTGTGTGTGTATCTCTGATGGACCAGTCAGCGTATAACCTTCCCTATCAATAGAAGGGAGGGTAATACATTTTCTGGAGGAAAAAAGAAAAATCCAACCCATTGAACTTCTTTGTTTTTGCTCAGGTATGTTTCCATGAACCTGTTATGAGTCCCAGGAAGTTTGTGCCTTTTCTTTTTTTTTTTTTTTTTTTTTTTTTTTAAAACATGTATTTATTTTTTTAGTTGTAGGTGGACAGAATATCTTTATTTTATTTTTATGTGGTGCTGAGGATC
The DNA here is from genome assembly GCA_028644305.1 of Xerus rutilus. Lineage (NCBI taxonomy): Eukaryota > Metazoa > Chordata > Mammalia > Rodentia > Sciuridae > Xerus > Xerus rutilus. The sequence continues at coordinate 15,825,858 of CM053406.1, read as the reverse complement.
GAACACAGTGCCTCACGCGTGCTAGGCGAGCACGCTACCACTGCGCCATAACCCCAGCCCCAGTTTGTGCCTTTTCTATTTTATTTCGGGAATCATGACTCCTGCAGAAACTACATGGGTTTAATCTCTGTTCTCTGTTTAACATCTTTGCTGTAGTGGGTCAGATTCCTGAAGGAGTGAACAATGAAATATTTTAAGGCCTCACTGTGGAAGATTGTGTGGAGAGGAAATCCAGCTATTCTGAGTTAAGACATAAAAAATGTTGGCCTTTAGCTTCTTGAAATGCTGCTGTCAAATCTTGCCTGTTGCATGCTGACCAGGGCAAACATGTAGGACCACTCGTGTTGATTTTGAAGTTCAGATTCTGAGGTTTGACTCTTGCTTGGTTAACCATTTTTTAAATTTTAATGTGTTAGAACTTCTTTAAGAATCCAATTTTAGCTTTTGATGATTCCATTCCCCTGGGAACATACTCCCAGTGCAAGGAACACAGACGCTTGAGGAATTAATACAAGAGTCCCAGAACCTATTTGCGTACCAACTGTTGTCAGTGATCTCTCCATAAACAATATGCTTTATATAAATATATGTGAAGTTGCTCCTAAATTTCTTGGTCTCTTTTAAAGCAATAATTTTTCTCAAAGTAAGAAAACTAAAGCTATGCTGTGTGAGTGGTTCTGCTTATGTGTATATACACACGCATGTGCAGTGTGGGGAGAGACTTTTAAAGACAATTAAAGAGGTCTTGATGCTTCAACAAGCTGAGAACTACTACCACAGTAGTTATGTTCCGTAGGGCACGCTTCACAAAGCTAAATGAAAAAATTTTAAAGTTAATGGTTAAACGGTGCTTAAAGCCCACACATTATTCATGATTTATTTTAATAACATTTGTGGATGACTAACTTAATAATGCCACTGAACATCCATTATGTTTTTGTTCTGAAGATGTGCCTAAGTATCTATGTCTCCTTAGGGGTGAGTTTATATCACGCAGTGATTGAACTAAGATGTATAAATTCCACCTCTTTGTATAAGGCAGGCACTAGAAAAGCATCCAGACCATTAGGCTCACACAGTACTAGATACTGTTCCGAGCAGACTTTCGATTTTAGCTCATTTAGTTGTCCTAACAGCCTTCTGAGATAGAGGTATTAGTGTTGTTCCTATTTTATAGGGGAAATTAAAGCAGAGTGGTTAGGTCCACTGGGCCCAAGGACACCCATCCACAAAGTGGCAGGGCTGGGGTTTGAATCTAGAGTCAGAGCAGATCCCTAGCCCTCTGCTTCTTCCCCCAGGAACTTCACCTTTGTCTTGGCTGGAACAGATGAGATGGCTGCTAGGGATACCTAGGGGCTGACTGGTTTGGTTTGAGGTAATAAGACCCATGTGTCCTTCATTCTCTACATTCCCTATATCCACCCTGTGCACACTCTGAATATAATGCATTAAGTTACCTGGGACTGACTGAGGGGTCCTTTGTTCTATATCTTATTCCCAGAGCTTCTCCTGGGAACTGCTGTTTCCTAGGAGCAAGTGTGTGTGGTTAAGGTCTCCAGTGCCTGATGCAACTCAGTCTTAGCCACATCTTTCGCTGCTTCGGGTAACTGTTTACACTTCCTCAAAGTTCATCGGGACAAGGTCAGCCTCTTGAAGGTTGTTTAGGTGACTCTCCATGGCTGTTTCTTTAACACCCTTAGGTGATGGTCCATCAGAGCTTGCTGTTTTTGTCAGATGTCTGATTGTCCCTTTTCACCTTTGCCAAAGTCAGACCCAAGGTAGAGCAATAGCAAACAGCACGAGCTCCCTGGATAGGCCCTCACTCTGGAAGCCGCTAAACATGCAAATATGCCTTTGCACAGAATTGCTAAAGAGGATTATGACAGTTGTCTTGCTTCCCTGCCCATTCCAATTTGGCAGGTGAGGTCAAGGCCCAGTGGAGGCCATGCTTCAGTGTGTAGAGGCTGAGACTGGATGCCAGGAGACAGGCGGCTGGTTATTTTGATGTAGCAGACTGGCAGCTCTCAGAATTGTCTGAGACACTTTGAAAGTGACTGGCAAGCAAGTATCTTCGACAAGCAGGTTTTTTTCTGAACCCACAACCATCTTTGCAAATCCTCTCACCAGACAAAAGTGAAAGGTCACTTCACCTTCCTGGCAGGAGGGTTCCAGTTCCTTGGGACCAAGCCAGATGGGAGGTCATGAAGGTAAATGTGGAGTGATTGCGAGGAAGGCCCTATCATGTGAAAGGGCAAATTTATATTCCAGACTGATGGACTGGTGCAAGACTCGATGCTGATTTTGTGACATCTTCCCTGTTTCTCGAGTCCAGAGATGAAATCAAGCAGTGGTTCTTAAAGCAGGTCCAAAGACTCCTGTGGGTTTCATGACTCTTTCAGGGGTTTTTGAGGTATAATTTCACAATAGTACCATGATGTTATTCATTTTTTTGCTGTGTAGGTGTTTGCACTGGTAGAATAAAAGCAAGGATGGCTGCAGATGCTGGCCCATTTTGTACCTCTATATATTAGTATGTTTTATATTCTTCATCCTCATGTTTGTCAAAACCTCCAAAGAAACCATAGAAATTAGAAATTAATCAATAGAAATTAATTAATTTATTAAATCTCAGCCTTTCTGCACATTTTTAAAAGATTCTGCATGACAAACTGGAGACTACTAATGAAGCACTTCTGCAGAGGTGAGTGTGTGTGACCCTTGTCACCTGGCCAAACACTTATGCCACTGTGCAAGGTGCCAGCTGAGCATACTGCTTTATCATGCAACACCATTTGTACTTGAGAGGATGTCTGTAGGGAAAACTGTGGTCATGTGGACTTGGGTATTTGCCAGATTTCTTAAAAATAAGTGAACCTAACAATTCAAGGAAAACAATTGACAATATTTGTTAATAATAGGCTGAACGGTTAGGGAAAATTGGAAATTTAGAAAATTTCTATCTGCCACAGTGAGATTGACAGTTTTCTAGTACTTGAAGAATTTTTTTTAACAAGATGGGTGGCAATATGATGTGATTTTTTTTAATATGGCATAATTATTTGTGTTGACCTTTGAAAGATCTGCGTAACATAGGAACCCAATATTTTCCACAGGAGCAATGCTTGACGTTATAAAAGTCATATGATGAAAAGTACATTAAAAGTAGAAGCTAGACCAGTGATTTTATGGAATAGAGCACAAAAGGTTCATTGATACAGTTTCATATTTCACATTGGGACTGATCTTTTAGAAACTGCTTGTTGTTATTTTGGAATGGTATCAAAAAGAATATCTATAATTATCTAAAAATGCTTTTCAAGTGTTCCTCCCTTTTCCAAAGCCATGTCTGTTTGAGGCTGGATTTTCTTCATGTACTTCAACTGGAAGTTCTCTCTCACCCATTGAATGGAGGAGATAAGGAGATCTGTAGTTTATCAGGCCAGACATAAAGAGATAGACCAAAATATAAAACAATGCCACTCTTCTTAATTTTGGTGAGAAATATAGTTATTTTTTTGTGGAAAATGTTACTTGTTTTAACACATAACACATTTATGAGTTTTACTTTTTAAAGAATTAAATATTTTAAATATGAATCAGCTATAATTCAAGATATGATAAATACTGATCATTGTAACTCATATAAACAAAATCACTTTGGAATCCTCAATTTTTTAAAATGCAGATATCTCCTCAAACTAAAATGTTTTAAGTACTACGAAGGTAGAATATTGTAGTGTTTTTACACTGGAGGTTTCTGAGCTGTCAGAGAATTCAAAAAGGTTTTCCAAGTTGGGAACCATGACTGTTTCATTATGTATTGTTAAATATATGAATGATGGTTATTTAAAGATTTCTTCCTTAAAATGAAAAACTCATAGAGCTCAAATGTACTTATATCATACATTAAACTTTCATTCTTCAATAACTGATATCAAGACAGAAAAATATTGAAGATTATATTCAATTTTAATTTATCAGAAATAAATTTTGGCCACAACTATAGTGTATCATTTGTAGATCAATGTTTGGAAATTAGCCACTGGAAACTTATTTTCTTATCTTGCAATTTAAAGGAAACTGAAATATTCAAGTAAATAATAAACTAGTAGACATTTTTAGCAAAAGTAAAACAATACTTCTGTATGCTAACTATTTGCTTTTTTTGGTGCTGTGGTAGCTGGTTGCATCTCAGTCTGCATTTTAATATATATAGTTCCACATATATATTATATATGTGTATATAGTACATATTTCAATTTATTTTTACAAGTTATATTTTTTCTTGCATAATTAAGAGGTTTATATCACTGATTAAATAAGAAAAAATCATTTCCTTATATATTATGAATGAGATTAAACATAACACCTAAATAAACATTTTGCACATTTTATGTTCTGAATAAAAATAAAATACCTTTTGCCTAAATTTATATTTGTGTACATTTTCAAGAACAATGAAGCAATTAAAAGTATTCCAGAGAGCATTTGAGAATTGATGTATTTTGGTGAAGGGGCTCTGTGTTAGTGTCCTAGGGCTGCTGAAACGAAGTAGCACAAACCAGGTGGCTTATACCAACCTGTTGTTTCTCTCACAGTTCTTGAGTCTAGAAGTCTAGAACCAAGGTGTCAGCAGGGCTATTTTTCCTCCAAAGGCTCTGAGTGCGTGAATAAGGCCTTTGCCTCTTCCAGCTTCTGGTAGTTCCTGGCAGGCGTTAACTTGTAGTTGAATCTCTCCCATTTCTGCTTCTGTCTACATGTGGCCTTCTTCCTTGTGGGTCTCTGTGTCCTCTCATGAGGACATCAGTGGGCTGGGGATGTAGCTCTTGATTAGCATGCACAAGATTCTAGTTTCAAGTCCTAGCACCAAAAAACCAAACCAAAGCAAGCAATACCAAGCCCCTCAAGAGGACACCAGTGACTGGATTTAGGGGCCATCTTAAATCCAGGATGATTTCATCCAGAGAAATCTTTAACTAATTACATCTGTTTCCGAGAACCCTATTTCCAACTAAGGTCACATTCTAAGGTTTTAGAGGGATGTGAATTTGGAGGGACATTGTTCAACTAATACAGATTCTTAATTGAAAATGATTGCAGTATATAGATGTAATTTGACGAGGTTGGGTTTGTTATCGGACAGAACCACTTTGACCTTGACATATTATCTACACTTTAAATCTTCAGCTTCATGTATAAAGTTTGGTCCCAGATCACCATCAAGTTATCCTGGGGTGCACAGAGGAGATTATGTGTAAACACACCTTCTTAGCACTGTGCCTGCTACAGAGGGAGTTCATCCAGTCATTATTACTAGTAATTTTCATTTGCTGCTAGGGTAGGAGATAATAGTAATCATAGTATGTATCATCAACCTACTGTTAGTGAAAGTTATATTGGAGATAATCAGAATAACAGCAGATTAATGGCTACTGTTGATTTCAAAGACCATTAGTACTTGATAGTGCACGATTTTACTGTGAGTAGGTGGATGAGAGAGAGACAGGAGAGGGAGTAGGAGAACCTCCTTGAGCAGCACGCGTGGAGACAGGCATCACCAGAAGCATTCATGTACAGAGCCATTGCATATGTTCAGGGAATCCCGTTCAACACGCTGTGTTCAAACCACTCTAGCACTTCTGTGTTCCTGTGTTCTGGGCACTTATAGGCCCATGTCTTAGTTTCATTTTGAGTGCTACTGGAGAACTTGAAGCATGATGTAGAGACAGACTCTGAAAGCCCACTGAACCTGCCTTCGTGCAGCAGTCAGGTCTTTTGGAAGTGATTTTAGCCACCCGCTCCCTTCCTCCTCAGTACTCTGCTCTTGCCCCCTCCTGCATCCACTCTGCAGACAGCATTGGCTCCATCCACTGTGACTGAGAAGTTCACAGCTCATCAGTTCCCCTGCCGTCCTTCACCTCCAAATGTGTTGCTGTCTTTGCCCATCTAGTCTTCTTTCCCTCTAATTTTTTTTGCTTATCTGTCTATCTATCTATTTATTTATTTATTGGTACCAGGGATTGAACTTGGGGGCACTCGACCTTTGAGCCAGATCTCCAGCCTTATTTTATATTTTCTTTGGAGCCAGGGTCTCATTGAGTTTGCTTAAAGCCTCACTTTTTGCTGAGGCTGGCTTTGAACTTGCCATCCTCCTGCTTTAGCCTCCAGAGCTGCTGGGATTACAGGTGTGTGCCACCATGCCCGGCCTTTCCCCCTATTTTTGATGAAGAATTACTTCTCTCCCTTCTCAGACTCTCATAATGAGTACTCGACCTCAGTAATGATTATGAGCCCCGATTATAGCCCCCTTTTTCTTTTGTCTTTAGTCTCTGTAGAATCCTTTTTCTCTGAGTGTGTACCCAGGCTCTCTCCCTGTTCTTAAAATTGCTCTCCCCTTCCACTGGCTTTTCACCTCCATAGCTAAACTATTAAACTTGATGAAAAAGTGATGACTTAGCCCTGGCTTTTTGTGAAGCTGTTAATTTTTATAAAATTATTGAACGTACCATACAAAATTTCCAGACAATAAGTTCCTGATCATTCCCTCTGCTGGAGGAGATAGGCTGTGACTGTGTCCAGTTGTGAGGAGGTCCTGGACAGAAGGGGCAATCTCCTGGAGCACTTGCTGCCACTGGCAGACCTGGTCCTGCTGCTGGTTCTCTGTGTGGGAAGTTTGCTTATTCAGAATATTCAGTGATGAGTGTAGCAAAGTGCTTTTAAAAGACTTGGGAATTTACATCGCTATTCAGTTGGAAAAATTATAAAGTCAGTTAATGCCCTGAGGATAGCATAAACAAAGATGTTTTTGTTTTTAAACCTCTGAATAAGTTCCTGAGAGTTTTCTGAATAATAAGTGGGTAGGGAAATTTCCAGCCAGCTTCCCTACTTGGTTGAAGCTGCAGATAGGTCGCAAGTGAAGATTAGAACCGCGTGGGTCCAGAGGAGGCTGTGAAAGGCAGTTTCTTAGAACCCACTTAATTTGTTCCAGGAACCGGAATGCCAGTTCAGCACCTGCCAGCCTACCAGGGAAACACCATGCGTGAAAACAGATTAGATGGTTAGGGTTAACCAGTGCAGTTTGTAATGGAACAACATTTGGGTATTTGTTTCTAGAGTCTCACACACACTCACACTCACACACACACACACACACACACACACACGAGTGGAGAAGAAGAAATCTATGTAGCTTATTTCAGAATAGCCCAAATGTTTTTCTAGTCTATAGAATCTGAGGAACTCTATCCTCCTCTATTATAAAGAAGTATAAAATGGGTTTTGCCCTTGGAAAGGTTTATAGTTAAAATGAGGCTGTTTTTTTAAATTTTTTTTAGTTGTTGATGGATCTTTATTTTATTCATTTATTATTTATATGTGGTGCTGAGGATCGAACCCAGTGCCTCATACATGCTAGGCAAGTGCTTTACCACTGAGCTACAGCCCCAGCCCTAAAATGAGGCTATATTTAAGTCCCCTCTCTAAGCAAATTCCCACTTTTCTTGCCTCCATAAATAAAACCAGTGTGACATGGCTGCATATTGGAAATATTAACTTTGAATATGTCACAAGGTAAAAAAAAAACAAAAACAAAACAAAAAAACCCTGTGTTTTGTCACCAATATCACTCACAAGTTTAACTTTGTATCCCTTCTGTCACCTAAAAGAGAAGGCAACATTTGTATCATCCTTAACTATATTTTGACCCCCAAACTGTTTGCAATTGCATAGGCCATTAATTTTACACACCAGTTGTACTTTTTTTATTTGAACAACCAAATATGGAGAATTTGTATCTACTGACTTTGCGTCTGTGGTTGAACTATGTATGTGCGGCACAGTAACGTCACAATAGAGAAACACTTCTTAGTGGTTTAGTCTGCATGCAACTCTGATTGCCTTTAATTAGGGGGAAATCAGAAGCTCAGAGAGTAACAGATTTGAAGTCAGTTGAAATCAGAGTAATCAACTGAGAAAAAAATCATCTCATAAATCTTAATTTTTAACCACAGGGTAATAGTTTAAGTATTGAATAACTTTTTCTGTCCCTTCATGTTTCTCAGATTAGAATACTAACATCGATAGCTTTGTCGTGGGAGAACTGCCAAATCTCTGTGAAATGAGAAGCTCCTCCCAGCTCCATAGAAGCCGAGGGAGAGAAAAAACTGAGAAAGCCACAGTTCTGCCTGCGAATTATATTAGTATGATCTTAATATAAGGACTCTGATTAAGAGTGGTCGCACAGTCGGGTAGGAGGAGACCAACCAGCCTTGTAGCAACCAGCCTTTTAGCTTTCCTAGAAACAAGGAGATGATAATTTGGCACACTGCAGACAAACTGCTGGCAGTTTTAATTTTTTTTCCTCCCCAACAAGGCTTGTCTTTAAAAGACGGAGGCAGGAGGATCGCCAAGTTTGAGGTCAGCCTGGGCAACTTATTAAGACCTGTCTCAAAATTAAAAAATAACAAGGGCTGGAGATGTAGCTCAGTAGTAAAGCACCTTCGGATTCAATCTCCAGTACCAAAAAAAAATTTAAAAAAGAAAGAAAGAAAACAGGCGCAATAGTGCACACCTGTTGTTCTAGCTATTGGGGAGCCAGACCAGGCAGGAGGAGCTCTTGAGCCCAAGGATTCAAGATCAGCCTGGGCAGCATATTGAGATCCAGCTCTTAACAAAAAAGAAAAATAAGACAACTTCAGGAGTATTATGAACCAAAAATAAAACATGGAATTTCTTCTTCCCAAGATTGGCTTTCATGAACTTTGAGAAATTGGAGGTGATTGCTTTCATGATTTTTAAACTAGCCTCATATGTAACCAAGGAAGAGGACAAACACATGTGAATAGACATCATTTTCCTTGGTGGAGTGAAGACAGCCCTGTGTTTCATGGTAGGAGTATCCCAGATCAGTCAGGAGAAAAATGAAATATGTGGAGTGCACGTTTGCCTGTGCTTACACATTGTCTTCAAGATGGTTGGAATTTTTAAAAATCTGTTCATTTCTCGTCCACCAGAGAAATAGGATCCATCAGGACCGGGTTCTGAGATGTCACAGTGTGTATCAGCCACCAGAGCATGACGAGTGTTTGTGACATGGGAATTACTAACGTTTCCTATAATCATGAAGCAACGTGGGCAGCTAATTACTGTTGTCTGCGGCTGCTCTCACATCTTGAAACTCTCCATGACCCAACTGCAGAAATCCTGTTTGTCTGCTTCCCACCACCTCCTCCAAAGAAGGAGAAGTAGCAAATTGCAAGGCTGGACTTGTTGAATGAATGTGATTTGTTTTTGTGGAACCAGAGGTTGTGGAGGCTGTTGGCTTGTCATTAGGTTTGTGAAATGACCTCATGGTCAGCATCTCCAGATGAGCTGAGTGTGGAGGTGGGGGATCCCTGCTATGAAAACCTGTCCAAAGGCACTTCCTCTATGTCTCTGTGTCCTGGAGCATACAGTAGTTGAGGCCATCTTCCTGTTCATGCATGGGGCCAGTGTCCTGTGGCCCTTGCCTGTCGTAGCCCAAGTCTTCCTGTAACTCTGTGACCTAAGGATTGGTCGTCGTCTTTTTTTTTTTTCAATTTCTCCCTGATACAAGTAGCTAGTTATAGAGTACTCTATAATACATATAATTTTCATCATTATTATCTTCTCATTTATTCACTTACTAGAGCATTAAAAAGCAAACCCTTGGGGCTAGGGTTGTGGCTCAGTGGTAGAGCACTTGCCTGGCATGTGTGAAGCACTGGGTTCAATTCTCAGCACCACATATAAATAAATAAATCAAGGCCCATTGACAACTAAAAAAAAAATTAAAAAAACAAGCACTTTTCTTCTTCTTTATAATATACTTCTTTGTATTAAAGTGACTTCCCTTCTTTGTAGGACCTCCTTCACCCCCCCTCCAGAACATCCCCTCCCCCAACAACTTAGCTTATCAAGATGGATTGACATTAACTTTTTCACAGATCAGGATAGGAAGTGATATCAATATAGGAATTGCCGTGGATATTGGTTTTTAAGGGTGACTATTTGAATATATTAGTTATTAGATATTCTTAGTTATAGCCCAAACAAACAAACAAACAAACAAAAGGCCTTGAAAATAACTTGATTATCTGGAGAAAGAAACATCCTGCCTGGATAGTAATACTTTCTATCATTTAGATGAGATTGCCTGATGGTGTTACCCAATCTAATTAATAATGACATATTAGTTAACATGTTGCCATCAGCAGGTGGCTATTGGAACAGGGGTGAAAACAGCATGTGCTGAAACAAATTGTACCTCAGAGAAATGTGCAGAGTTGTTCTTTAAAAGTCTTCATGATGGCCGGGCACAGTGGTGCATGCTGTAATCCCAGCAATTTGAGCAGTTGAGGCAGGAGGATCACAAGTTTGAGGCCAGCCTTGGCAATTTAGCAAGACCCCAAGCAACTTAGCAAAACCATGTTCCTAAATAAAAAAGTAAAAAGATCTGAGGATGTAGCTCAGTGGTAACACAGTCCTGGATTCAATCCCCAGTATCAAGAAAAGTCTTTATATTTTCCATATGATTTTTTAAAAAATATTTTTAATTATAGATGGACACAATACCTTTATTTTATTTATTTATTTTTATGTGGTGCTGAGGATCGAACTCAGTGCCTCACATGTGCTAGGCAAGCGCTCTATCACTGAGCTATAACTCCAGCCCACAATATGATTTTTATTTATTTATTTTTGACATTTGTTAAGCCTCAAAAGATAGAAATGATTGCAGTATTGGAGAGAGAGAGAGACTGGAGGGAAGAAAAAGAAAAAAGTCGATTCAACTTTTTCCAATTAAAAAAATTTTTTTTGTTGAAGTAGCCCAAAAATCCTGGGAAAGACTCAGGCATCCTTCTTCTCTCTTTGTATTCTCCTTTTCTTCCTGTTCTTTGTCAATCCTGGATCTGTCAAGGGATTCTCAGCACATGGTGTGGCTGTGACAGATGGGCACTAAATAATCTGCTGCTGTCTTTCAGTTTCAGGGTATCATTGTGACAGCGAAGGGGTTAAAACTGTCAACACCTATCAGAGCTTGCAGATAATTAGTGTAATATAAACCCGAGAACCTTGATGCTGATGACCACACAGCAGATGAATTTTACTAGGTTCCTGCTTTGTAACAAATCCTTATTAATTTCTTTCTGACTCGTGTTACAGCTATGCTTTCTAAATGCCTGTGTGAAAAAATTATTGTTTATGCATATAAATGATAATGATTAAAGATGATTGTGAGTCTTCCTTATTTGGGAAGATGCATTTTGAATTAGCACTTGCAGATAGAAGTTGAATAGATAAGTACCCTTTGGCACTTGAGCACGAGATGGGTAGCCTTTACGCTCTCGGAGAGTGTTGATTGTTGCCTCTATTATTAAGGATGCTACCGTGTAGTATTGAGTATGGGACTTAGGAATGCAAACAATTACAAAGTACACTTTCATCGTACATTCTTTTTTTTTTAATAAAAGAAAAAGAGGTAGATTTTTAAAAATAAAACACAGGTTTGAAAAGAATAAAATTCATTCTTCATTTATTACCTTGAAAGGAAAAACTTGATGCACAAACAGAGACTCTCAAAGCTGTTTTTTTCAAAAGTCTACCTGGTAACCCGAGAGGAACAAATATGGCTTAAGAACATGAGCAGAACTCCATGATGGACTAGGGGACAAACGGGTAAAGGAGAACTTCAATAACCCAGATGTGTTCAAATCCGCAGGTCCCAATGGCTGGCATCCTAGAGTACTTAATGAATTGGCCGAAGTCGTCACAGAACCGCTAGATATCATTTTTGAGAACTCGTGGAGGACTGATGAGGTGCCTGAAGACTGGAAAAGGGCATATTTAGAGCCTTCTTTCAAAAAGGGAAATGGATGGTGACCTTGGAAATACTCATCAGCTTAACTTTTTGCTTGGAAAAAATCTGGAATAATCAACTTAGTAAACTGGGTAACTGACTTTTAAGAGCCAGAAATAAGGTAGTGAAATATCACACATAAAGGAATACTGAGTTCATTTTTTAAAAGGACACACCAGCGTGAGACACAGTCTTATGCATATATTGAGATTGTCTCCTTCATTCTGTCCATTCTTCATGAAAATAGATGATGGTGAAGGCATTTGGGTAATAACTGATTTTAGTGTAATACAAAAAATACATTTATAACCATAGCCAATAATTATATCACCTTCAACTTAGCAAAAGATAAAAATCTTAAGTAATCGTCTTAATTTGATATGTTGACATACACATCCTTTTACTTCTTATAGGACCTTGTTTTCATTAAGTTGTGATATTTCATGTAATTCTATCTAGAACAGATTGGTGAAGGAATTCTTATTCTTATTTTAAGGTGCTTTATATAGTTATTTCATAGTATAGTCACAAAGCCAGCAAATTAAGGAACATCATCAAGAGAAGACAATTTCTTCTGGCTTCTCTTTTTAAATCTATTCTGGCTGAGGTTTGATATTTAGACTAATAAGAGTGTCATGCTCTGACCTATATTGAGCAAGTGCCAGTTGTTTTGCTTAAGGGCCCCGAGTTGCAGTGTCTTGGCCCCCCTCTCTCAAGGGGCTTCTGCCTGGGGGCCTGGAGGCAGTGAGGAGGCAGAGGGCATGAACAGCCCTGTCCGCCTCTAGCCAAGGAGGAAAGGAAGTTGAGGAACAGGGAGGAAATTAAGGTGAAGCTGGAGATTTTATGATTCTTACTATTTTTTTCCTTGGGTGTTGGTAGTTTTATTTTCTGCTTAGAAAAGGCAAGCTTGTTGATAGGACCAAATCTTAGTGGAAAGGAGAAGATACAGTAGTGGTGTAAGCTCCTGGGGCTGGCAGTTGTCGAGAGCCCCTAAGCAGTACTTTGTTCTGGAATTTCCTTGCACTATTTGGCAGTATATAAGAGATGTAAGTTTACATCAACATTAAGACAAGAATAGGAAATTCTCTAAGGAAAAGAGATTTACGTTCATCTCCTGGATCATTCTGATCCCCAGGAATAGACAATTAAGAAAGGATTAGGTCTCCAAGGGCAATCCTAACATAATATTATTTTAAAAAAATCTAAGGCCTAGTAGTTCAGCTACTTTTAGAGATTCATTTAGACACTAAATAAAGTATGTCTCACTCTCAAATCCAAATATAAGGAAATTCTAGAAGTGTGTTTAAGTTGCCCTTTAAACTATACCTAGCTGTGGTTTTGTAAGGATTATATACCAATCAGTCTTTCATCAATTTTTTGAAATGAAGTAGAGTCTTTAAAATTTCCAAGCTAGTTTTAATTAAGAGGTGGGGAGTCTGTATTGATTATTGATATAATTTATTGTGATAATAAATGCTTCCTGTTTCAGACCTCATTTCCAGGTGTGGCATCTGTGGCAAGATTTATTTCACAGATGTACATTTGCATGTAGTTTTGGAATGAGGCTGGACAGGACTTGATTTCTGAAACATCTATTATTTTCATATGAGCACTATGATACAGTCCACTACAACCCCGTCCCCCCCCAAAAAGCTCTTGGTCATTTCAAATTTGATTTTTGATTTGAGTAATGTCTGACTTCAATTATTTTGCCAAAGTTAAATCATTTCTCTGAGTCTGCTCTTGGAATTTGAAAATATTTAATACTCTACCTAAATGAAGAGTCACAGTTGAGAACCATAAAATAGCCAAGAGATTTTAAAGACTTCTTAAAGCTAGAGGAAGATAACTTTAAAATAAACAGAGAAGTATTGAGGAAAGCCTGCTAATTTCTTTGCATTAAATAATATGAGGTATAGTATAAGCGAAAGGAATTATTCTTACCATGAATTGTATATGGAAATAATTACTCTTAAGATGAGTTATTCAGGTTTTTTTTCCATTATCTAAATACTAATGATACTTTTAATTTTTGAATGTAAAGGAAGTAGCAGTAGGGGAAAAATATATTATCAAGACTAAAGGGCAATCTTGATTTATATTTCCTAGAACAACAAGAGAGATTTAAGTGCAGACTTTTTTCATAACATTGAGGAATTCAGAGCATTATAATACCTTTTTTTTCAGTTTATCTTAAAATTTGGAGGGTATGAAGAAAAGATTTTATGCACATAAAAGATTTCTTGGCCTAGGGATACATGTTTAAGGGCTCTTTCCTCACCAGAGGGGGAGCTGAACCAACAATCTTGGGAAAAGTGGATTTATAGCAACAAAAGTAGTTTCTCTATTCAGAGAACTCAGCATTTTCTCAGTCCAGAAAAATCTTCAGCGTGTTGCTGCTGTGAACTGAACACAGGAGGCATTGGGTTTTCACTTTGGAGTTACTCAGATCTCAGTTTAGATTCTAGAGTTTTCCCATGATGAACCTGTTAAGAGTATAAGCTGTAGTATAGCTTGGGGAAGGATCTTGAATGAGGAGGATGTTACTAAATCTTCTTTTTTTCCCTTGTTCACAAAATGGGAGAAATAAACACAGCGCCTCCTACAGTTCTTAAGAAGCTCAAGACCTATACGGCTTATACCCACTCATAGTTCTTGGTGCAGGGCTGGCATGAAGTAGGTGCTGACTCCTGTCTCCCCTCCCTTCCTGACTTTTTTATTTCCTCTGTGCGAAACAGATTACTTTAAAACTGACTAGAAAATTCAAGTGTAAATTGACATGCCCATCTGCTGCTGTAGCCCACAGCATAAAGGCCTCCTTTGCTTTCTGTTTAAGAGAGCTGAAAAAAGGCTACCATGTTTGCTCATGATAGGAGTTCAGTAAATGTTTAGTGATTGAATGAAAAGAAAATGATGTTTAAAAAAAACAATCCTCAGATTCACAAAGGCCATCACTTTCAATTCTGGGTAAATAGTCACATAGACACACATGAAGGGTTTTCGTTATCTTTATATTTCTTGTAACATCTTCAGGTTTATAAATTTGGAGTGTAAATGAATGATTGGCAGATGTGCAGTTCCCTCTGACTTTATGACTGGAGTTTTACAAAGGAGGAGTGCAAATGGGCATTGCCCCCATGGCTTCTTCTGGGATGAATCCAGCCAAGAGATGATGCTCATAATAGTGGATCAGCAAACCCTTCTCTATGGAAGATAAACCAGCTCTGCCAGGGACTGGGAAAGCACTGCCCAAGGACTGAGATTGGCACGTCTGAATTTTTCTATTAGAAGCCTGAGTGCTGTAAACAGATCGCTTGGATAGGAGGTTGAAGAAGAACAAAAAGAGATTAAAGAAAGTAAAATTCTTAGACAAAATGTTTGACTTAAATAATCCCTTACATGTAATAATTAAGTATCAAAATATATCCAGGGAGCTGGAAGATTTCAGTATTTCAAAGTAAATTAAGTGTTAAAGAATAGAATATTGTATCCAGGGACATGTGAGAAATGAGTGAGAACCTAATCCTAAGTGACCAATTCTCAGTTGCAACCGAGTGCCAGGTATCAGAAAATTCTTAAACAAGACTAACTTATGATAACTTAGAAAACAACTACATAGCTCCACACATAGATGCTTTACTAAATAAGTTGTGCAGAGCAAAGCAAATTAAGTTTTTTTTTTTTTTTTTTTTGGTACTGGAGATTGAACTCAGGGGCACTCGACCACTGAGCCACATCCCCAGCCCTGTTGTTTGTGTTTTACGTAGAGACAGGGTCTCACTGAGTTGCTTAGCGCCTCGCCATTGCTAAGGCTGGCTTTGAACTCGCAATTCTCCTGTCTCAGCCTCCCTAAGTGCTGGGATTAGAGGCTTGCACCACTGCACTTAGCTAAATTAAGCTTTCTTTTTTAGAATTTTCTAATTTTATTCTGATCTTTCCCAATTATATATCCCTACATCAGACATTTTACACCATTAGATTCTTTGATTTAAAACTCCTTTGCAGCTTTCTTATTAATCTCTAATGAAATTAAATAGCTTTCTAGTCCATTATTAAAAATATCTAAATATTACTATTTTGCATATTTCCATAAAAGATAAAGGGGCAAAGATGATAGTTTAGAGAAATGAACAGCACAACTTTCTTTTTTTACTTATTGGATGAAAGTAAAAGAGGAAACTAATGTTTAAATTGTTTAAATTCTAGGGATGTTTTATTTTTTATTGTTTCTGTTAAAAGATACCTTTTTAGAGGAAAACAAGAGGTTAAATTCTCCACATTGAGAACTGATGGTTGGTTTTTGTTTTACAGTTTTGCCCCCAAATTTTCTTCCACTGGACCAAAAAGAAATAAGTCAGCTTTTAAACATTAAGATGGGAAATGTCTTCTATAGATATATTCAGAATCATACCCTTTTTTAGGTGAATTTTTCTTTATTCCAAAAATGAAATGCTGTGTGGACAATCTCAAGTATGTGGAGGGAGACAAGTGTCAGACGTTCTACTGTTCATCACAAATTGTCACCCTGCTCCCTAAGCTTGAGAATGTTCTGAGATGCTATTTGGATTACTAAAGCCATTATTCATTGAAGAGTTCTGGCCATACAGAAGTGTCTTCTGGGCCTGAATAGTCAACATGTGTGCATCTAAGTAGCCAAGCACAGATTTGTTCTAATTGAAAGCTACCATTTGGTTTTGTAAACACACTTCTCCCCTCTTTCAGTTACTTGTTTTAGAAAGGGGCTATATGTGAAGACTCTGTGAGAAGCCTAATTGGAACATCGTTATGAACCATGTAATGTAACCTGCACAGCTCTGTCATTTGCAAACATATGTCTACTCTTCAATAAATGTTATGGCTGCACAGCAGTTCTGCCTTGGCCTCTTTTGTGATCATTCTACATTTTGATGAATATGATCGTTTTTGCATTGTTTAAATTGACGATGTATAAATGTTCGTGGTATTACAGTATTATGGTCAGCATGAGAAATCAGCTCTAACTGGAAATAAAGGAAAATGCAAGTCTCTCCACAATGCATGCAAAATTCAGATAAGACCATCATATGTATTGGGATGCTTTTGTTATGATTGCTTACCCATGGCCTTTTCTCATGTGATTCTCTGTAGTCAGTGGCTCAGACAGTGGGAGATGGGGTAGTGGGGTATACCAGGTGGTTGGAGGGAGCTTGTGTGTGATCATGCGATTCTGCTATGGCTTCTGCAACATAGAATCCTCATTGCTTGAGGACTGTTGTGATACAGATAAGCAGTATCACAGCAGTAGTTAAGAGCAGTCTTGAATTCAGCTCCCAACATAACTGCTTTCTGGTTTCAGAGCCTTGAGAAAATGTAATAATTATTGTACTTGCTCATTATACTGAATAGCCCAAAGAAATTTATCTGAAGAAGTTTATAACCATGCTTTGGGTTATATATAAATGTCATAATGATTGGGTTTTGATGGTTATCAATGACTTTTTATTCCTACTGAATATGAGGAGAAAATACATTTAAAGTGAGAAAGATGTAAAAATTTGAATCCTGGAAATGGAAAAAGACCTTAAGATTGACCAAGTCAGATTCAGAAACTGCACAGTTAAAACACTAAGAAAATAGGAGTTTGTGGCATCTCATATGACACCCAGGTTGGTGGCAGACAACCAACTACCAGACTACCAGATCCTCTACTCCTGGCTCTTTGTCCAACATAGATCCTAGAAAATATACCTAAAGGGTTCCATACCTTCTTCAAAAAAGACCCATCTTTCTATATTGGACTTAGTTTGAACTTAGATCTGTGGTTTTAAGACATAGCTTTGACACATTCATAAACCAAAGCTCCATGGAACCCTGGTGCTTTGCAGGGGCCAGCACCTGGGTACAAAATCCTGATCTTTCCTCTTTCAAGTATTATGCTTCAAGTCTTTCTTGATCTTTCTTGATATTGGTTCATGATATTGGTGGGTGGCACATCAATATATTTGTTTTTTTTTTTTAGTAATAGGGAAATGCAGCAGTAAAGCTCACCAATAACTGTTTTAAAATAAGATGGTTCTTGTCATTACTAAAATCACTTCACATAAGGCAGCTTTAAAAATGTCTTTCATCTGAATCTGGATAATGAATACCTCTAGTCTCATTCCAGGCCATCTGCTGCCCCACTGAAGGTTTTTAATTTAAAAGAGAAGTCTTGAGCAAATGAAAAAACCTAGCCCCAGCCCCGCCAGAGTTACTCTGAGGACATAGTGCATTCATGTAACTAACCATGGACACTTTTTTGGCTAACCATCTCTAAAGTACCTTCATGTACCAGTAACAGGATGTCTTATCTGTTCCTGGGTTGAATAATAAGCACAGATCATCAACTGTATATATTCAGTGTGCATTCTTTGACATCCCTTTTAGTTCAATCAATTTAACTTCAACTTCACTTTGGAAGTTAATCTACATAAGAGCATTCACAAAAATAGCCATTTTGAGTGCAGAACATATATTTAGTTTTATTTCAGATCTTTGCTTATAAATCAGAAGCCCTGAATCCGGTCTTGGTTTTCCTGGGGAGTAGAGCTGTCTAAGACACTTCCTTTTACACCTTCGGTCACCCATCTGTAAAAGTGCTCAGTGAACAGTATTGCCAAACACGCCCTACGGAAGGTTTGAGAAACAGATGGTATCTGAATAACCTCATGTTTTTTAGAAGCAAGTCACTAAATGACTTGCTCTGCCTTTTTTTTTTTTTTTTGCTGGCTTCCACCAGGCCATGAGCACATCCAGTTGCCCCCACTTGCTACTTCCTGTTGTCTGTCACCTGGTAGGTGCTCCATAATATTGTTGAGTGAATGAAAGAATGAAGGACCAAGTGAGCTTTCTCATGTGCCTAGGGAAACTAAATCCTGAGTCTGTCTGAGTTAGTTCTACCAGGCATTGCCTGTTTTGAGGGATGGTGGAGGAACACTGTGGCTTTTATGTCTGTAGGATAGCAATGCCTTCCACCCTCAAATCTGGGAAACAAAAATTTCTCTTTATTAGAAGTTTACCTTGAAGTGTGATTTTTTTTTTTTTTTTGGTATTGGGGATTGAACTCAAGGACACTTAACCACTGAGCCATATCCCCAGCCCTATTTTGTGTTTTATGTAGAGACAGGGACTCACTGAGTTGCTTAGCGCCTTGCCATTGCTGAGGCTGGCTTTGAACTCGTGATTCTCCTGTCTCAGCCTCCCTAAGTGCTGGGATTATAGGCGTATGCCACAGCGCCCTGCTGGAGTGTGATTTTGCTATTACTTAGGTTGTCTTACATTCTTGTTTTGTATAAAACCTTAAATGCAAATAATTTCTCAAGTAAAATTTTATGTATTAAATGAGGTATTTTTTT
>CM053406.1:15639650-15806110 GCA_028644305.1 Xerus rutilus | reverse complement strand
ACTGTCTTGGACTCAGAATAAAAATGTATTTTGAGCTTTTTTTGTAGTTGAGTCTGTGTTAATATTATTCTCTACTGGTCTCTAATGTGATTTATCCCATAGACATATAAGATATATGGGTTATTTTTGGCTTGCTGCCACTGTATTTTATGGAGATGCTTGGCTCATGGAAAGTCTTTAAACAATTATTTAAATATTACTTTATAGAATTTAGCACCTTCCCCGATGGAATGATAATAGTTTAAGTGGATATTTTTATTATTAATAATGATGCCTAATTATGGGATAACCTCTCATACTATTAATACATGCATCTACTGTTTGGAGCAGAAATTTGTTCTCTCTACTGGTTCAGGATAAGAAGTACTATGTGTTCCCATTAGGATTCCAAGTGGCTGCTCAAAATTTACTATTTGGCCTTTAAATCTTAGAAGTCTGTTGAACTATTTTGAAGTTCTTGAATATTCTCTGGAGAATATAGGCTTCCATTCCTTGTGCTCAGAGGATGTGTGGTGTCATGGACAGAGGGTGGGGCTTTGGAATCAGGGAGAAAGGGCACCAAATTCTTTTACCACTGTGTGGTCTTCATAAAAAAGAAACATCAAGTACTTTGACTAGTTGGAGCAAGCTATGTATAAACTTCAGTGAGTTCTTCTAACAACCCAGTGAGTTTATTGTTGTGACAGGTGAGGAAACTAAGAGTGTTTATATGAACCACATTGGGCTGATTTGGTGATTGAAATGGAAAGTAATTTTATTACGTTGGTTTTTTAATTGTGTTCTGCTTCCCTATTCCCTAAGGAATGTTAAATTGCCATTTGAAATTACCAATTTGGAGACGAAAATAAGCTTTTTAGAATTTTTAAACCCAAATAAAAATAATTTTCTATTCCCAACTTAATTTTCCCTGTTTTGTCATAGTGATGAATCATCATCTATTTTTTTTTAAACTAGAAAAAACAGCAAGTGGGTTAATATCAGTATGAGATTTCCTGCTGTCTGAGTATTCTCCACAATCCCTAAATTGAATTTGTACTTCAAGCCACTTCGTTTGTACTCCCAAGCCATAAATGGTTTTTTTCCCAGCCTTTTTTGAAGAAGGAAGCCTAACATCCTCTGAACTTTTGTGATTTGATAACCATCCTTTGGTTACACAATAAACTGGTTCTTCCAGTAGGTCTTATCTTTAGACAATCTCCATGTCAGCATTAGAAATATTCCTTTTAGAAAACTATTTTAGTGCCTTCAAAAAATATTAAGCAGAGTAGTATCTTGGGGGGTGCTGGAGATTGAACCCAGAAGTACTTAGCACTGAGCTACACCCGCAGCCCATTTTATTTTATTTTGAGACAGGATCTGGCTGAGTTGCTGGCCTCAAACGTGTGAGCCTCCTGTCTTACCTTCTGGAGTTGCTGCGATTACTTCCAGGCATGCCCCAGTGTGCCCAACTAGCAGAGTAATTTATATACATGTTTAAAAAGTGACTTCATTAATTTAATAAGGATAATTAATTAAGTCATAGTTTTGAGAAACACTGCTATTGTTGCCTCAATTTTTAAAGCCCGTCTACCCGCCTGTTGGCCTCCTTCCCTCATTCCTTCTTTCCTTTCTTATTTTCTTTTTCTTTCTTGGAACTGACAACTGAATGAATTGAATGTATCTCTTTTAGTCCACAAATCCTATTCATCTGCTTTTATTTTTCCATACTTTAATCTTCTTCCAAGTACATTGGAAGAATAAGTAAGCCTACTTTCTAAAAATCTTGGCACATTTCCTGGTTTGGGAGGTGTAAGGAGAGCATTGGCAAAAAAGTGATTTTTGAATGAAAAATTAAGGCTCTACTTATATTTAAAATCCCCAGAGACATCATTGATGTAAACCAATGTAGCCATTTTCAGTAAGGAAAATAGCCAACTTGTATGTGTTTTTGATGGTTGAAATTTTATGAATGCATGTAACACCCAAATATATACGGAAATCTAATGTCGAGTGTATTTATTACACAAACCACAGGGTAATCTCAACCAGTAATTGGGAAAAAAATAAGCTGATGAAAGTTACATTTTAATATCAATATACTATTACAAAGCTCCAGTGTATCAAAATAATAGATTTGTTAAATGCAAGTTTAGGAAAAAGGCAAAACTTCTTACTGTGCCACATAATGGAGAGAAGTTAAAACACATTTACAAAGCTCACTTTGTGGATTTATATATAGCAGAGAAAATAAGAAAGGTCCAGCATTTGTGTGCTAATGCGTGTAGTGAGCTGTGCCTTTAGCGTACTAAACCTCAGAGGAGAGCCTTTCCTTGACTTTGTAAGTTTATTGAACCTTGTTTTAGAATTTTTTCACTCTAATTATCAGTTGCTTAAGGTTTATTTTCATACTATGCCTACTTAGTTGTGTTAGTGGAATGTTTGGGCGTTTGTGTTTTTTATATATACATAGATCATATATTTACATATATGTATATGATGCATACATTTTATACATAATTTATGTGGCCTTATGAACATTAAATAATGTTGAGCAATTAAATATACCCATTTCTACTCCTACCTCCCTGAAGGAAAATGCCCTAAGTGACAATAGTTAACCTGCTTTGGGAACTGCTCCCCTGTGTTCACATTTATAGTGAGGGAGATTTTAAATCACACTAGTCATAAAAATTCCATGAGAGTATATCTGTACAATAAAAGTTTATTTTTTTCTTTTCTCCTTTTACACAGCTGGATCAGTACCTAGCTAGAAGCATTTTTCGTGAGAATGAGTTTATTCTTTGATTCAAAAATAATTCTGAAGCAACATCTACTTTTAGAAAAATAAATAGTGTAACTTTCCCTTTGATGGTGGAGTTGGTTATAGTAGACATGGAGAATGATAAAATTATAAATATGAATAGTTTGTATCCTGTGTTACCAACTAGAGGGCTTACAAAATAATTTAGAGTTAACAATCATAGGAAAATATATGGCAGTGGTTTTACTTGTAGATAATAATTCTTCATATTCTATATATAGCATCAAGAGTAATATATGCTAAGTGAAAAAAAGAAACCCAATCCACATTTGTTACAACTGACAAAATTCAGTGCATCAATGGAAAGAATTAGACATGAGTTGAATTCCTTTCTGCCACCTAAATCCTTATGGCCTTGGGCAAGTTACCTCCCCTATTTTAGGACTACAAGAACTGTTTACTTAGTTGTATGTATATAGTAAGTGCCCAATAGATGTTTGCTGTCATCATTCATTTTCGTGTTTGACAGATATGCTATTAGGACTGTTGAATGAATCAAGATCCAAAAACATCCTGCCTAAGCAATCCAGTTTGAGAAGAATTTACTGATCAGTGTTCCCTACTGGAACTGCAGTGAACTCTGAGAAAATGCAAAGAATGAACAAAGGATTTACCATGTGCGGCAAGAGACAGATATTCAGAGAAGCAGTCTTTATCACAATAGAATGGCACTAGTGTCAAATTCCTCATGCATGCTGGGGAAGAAAAGAGCCATGTGTAATTGAGATGAGCAGTCTTAAGAGACAAGATGCACAGGATTTAGATTATTGGGGAATGGGAGTAGAGTGGAAGAAGGAGGGCCCAGGGGACGCCAGGAGCAAAGACATAAAGGGAAGGTTCTGTAGGAGCAAGGGGATTGGCTGGTGGCTTGAGCTAAGGATTTGAAGTGAAGAGAAGGGAAGATGCATCTAGTATAGCTTGGAAGCTAACTTTTGAGTCTTACTTGGTATATTAAGAAGGTAAAGTTTGTTTTATGGGTATTTCCAGGCTTTCTTGCAGTTTATGACTGATGGGATTCATAGGCCCAATATTCTCCTATGTGACAAGTACGTGTGGAATCCTTACTGTGTGCCAGGCACTGTTGTCTGTGCCAGGGAAAACTAGACCTGGCACCTGCCATCACAGAGCTACTTCAAGAGGAATGGAGTTGTGGGCAATTCAGTGCCAGCTACAACTTTCTCTTTGACTCAAGGAGGAATGTCAGAATACTAGTCCATGATCATCTGGTTATGACAGGAAGAGCCTGATGCCAGCCCTTGAGAAGGGAGGAGGTTGGTGGTCCAGAGAATAGACAGACTGGAGAGACAGCAATCTTGGGCAGAGAGAGGGAAGACTTTCAGTTTAAGATGGCTGGGGTGGGTGTGGCTGCAGGTGCACAGATAAGCTCAGTGAATGGCTGTTGAGCAAGCTTCTATCTGCATGCCAGCTTTGCCAAAACCAGCATCATGTGTAAGATTTCTCAGTTAATACAAATATCCTTGTAAAAAGAATCCAAAATCAGTTATGCATCTGAAGTTGGTGTAGGGCTTTAGGAAAGCTGCCCTGTCTAGTGTCCTGTGCAGAAGGACTTATCACCTGCACTTGGACTGGAAACTGTGTAATGAAGAGGCACCCCAGGTACCTCTCGGCTACATTAAAAGCAGAACACAAGCACAATAATTGTTGGGGTTTTTCTTCTTTGCAGTTCGTATTAAAAGTTCATGATTCTAATTTTTTAAAATCTATGAAAGCATGCCCTTGAATGTCTTAAAGTGCAGAGATTTAGGCTGCAGCAGGTGAGGCTCCTGATTGGCTGGGTGCTGTGATCAGAGGCCCTGGTTAGCGGCACCTGCTGTGTGCAGCAGGGAGTGTGCACTGTGTGCCTGCCATGGTGTGCAGCTGAGATGTGACCTTTGCAGGTGCTAGAAAACACTGTTTGCTTCAGGCATGTGGAGTGTGCTGGGATTTGGGTGGCATCTATGCCTGAGAAAATCTTATTATGCAAAATGAAAATATAACTAAACATTACAATACTTAATGATTTCTTAAAGTAACATGCCCTTTCATTAAGTGAAAACAGGATGTATAAAATCCATATCTAGTTTTAAACATAGACATTTCGTTACATGAATATTTCTCCAATATGAAGCTGAGCAGCTGTTTCTCCAGATGCCACATCAGGGCTCTGGAGGGAATTGTTGCTAAATCCAATACCATAGTTAGCTAGATATTGAAAGAAATAGTACAAGATGTATCCTATCTAATCAGTAAGCCTCAGTGAACTAAAATTTAAACACACAGCATGGAATTAATATAGGAATTTCGATTACATTCTAAACAAGGGGAACGTAATTGCCATGCTTTTGAGCTTGCACATTCTAATTTTTATTATTTAAACCCTATTAAGGATCCATCACAAGAACCCTCTTTGTTTTTCCCATAATCAGTTGTCATTGTGGCAGTCAATTGTTTGGAAAGACAAAGTACAACATCATTATGTATGAAGAAGAGCTGATACACACAGTCCACATGCCTCCTAGCTGACTCTAACGTGCCTGGGCCGGATATTCAATTATGTGGATAACTATTTTCAAGAAGGTTCCAGAAAGTTACAGGCAGTGAGTGCTATGCAGGAACCAATGGTGGTGAAATGAAAAATGTCTGACCTTCTGTTTCGTAAACTGTTGCCATTCTACACCAAAGTGGTACAATGAAGAGCAGGCGCATTTATGGAAGGATTCCATGGGTCTAGAATGCATTACCTGAAGCTGGGAGTGGTGGCGTAGACCTACAATCCCAGTGACTCAAGAGGCTGAAGCTGGAGAATTGTAAGTTTGAGGCCAGCCTCAGCAACTTAATGAGACTCTTTCTCAAAATTAAAAAAAAAAAAAAAAAGGCTGGCTCAGTGGTAAAGTGCCCCTGAGTTCAATCCTCAATTCCATAAATGAATAAATAAATAAGAATGAATTATTTAATACCAATGTAAAAAAGTAGAACTAAAAAAAACCTTATAAAGAGCCAGTGTGGTGGTGCAAGCCTGTCATCCCAGCACTTAGGGAGGCTGAGACAGGAGAATCACGAGTTCAAAGCCAGCCTCAGAAACGGCGAGGCACTAAGCAACTCAGTGAGACCCTGTCTCTACATAAAACACAAAATAGGGCTGGGGATGTGGCTCAGTGGTCGAGTGCCCCTGAGTTCAATCCCCAGTACCAAAAAAAAAAAAAACCAAAAACCCAAAAAAGCCCACCTTATAAAGATGGATAGTTTATCTTGAAGAAAATTTATTAGGGGAAAAAAACTAGTTGACAGTTGATTCTGTCAAATAAAAGAGAAATCTCTTGTGTATTCTTTCTTCCCTTTTTAAAATATTCTAAGAATATTCATTTATATCACTAAGCTTAAAAATACTTTAAAATACTTCAAAGAATATTAATTTAAATGCAAATACTTATAGTCTACACAGTAGGAAAATACTGGAAAGTTAAATGGCAATATACTAACAGTTCTTACCTCTGGTGTGATGTAGTCATTTTTATTATTTTTCCTTTGTTACTGAGTGTGAGCACTCAGCCTGTGTCACCTTCATGATTATTAAAAGCACAAGCTACTAAACAAACAACCTCCTAAGCATGTCACAGACTTTTATGGAAGGTTTATACCTTGTTCAGCTGTTCTTAGCCAGAGATTTGCTTTTGTGTCTCAAAAAAGTATCTTTTGCTTTGACAGCATATTTTGTTGATAAGAGGTTCCTTTAATCTCTGTGATTTGATCCATTTCTCCCATGACTCTTGGCTGTTCATGTTCTTTGACCCCAGATGTTACAGAACTGGAGTCCTGGACAGTGGTCACGTAGCCTGACATTCCTCCAGCCCGTGTCTTCCCCAGGCTTCTCCATGTCCTTCTCCCTCCGTAGCTGAGCTTAGGCCCACACTCCTTCCCAGCTAATGAGGCTCAGAAAATATGCCAACTTTGGGTGGCATTTGTTGGCCTGATTCTACAAAACATCATATCACTGATGAATTAATAGACACACTACAATTATATCTGCATTTCTGTTAGTGTTATACGCTTCCTTGGAGTAAGCAAATAAGGAGATACAT
Source organism: Xerus rutilus (assembly GCA_028644305.1). Classification (NCBI taxonomy): domain Eukaryota; kingdom Metazoa; phylum Chordata; class Mammalia; order Rodentia; family Sciuridae; genus Xerus; species Xerus rutilus. The sequence goes on along the minus strand of CM053406.1, from coordinate 15,799,231 downwards.
TTATTTTTAAGTCTTTCAGGTCACTAATTAGGTTAGCTCTGTGAGTGCCTAGCAAAATGTACCTTGTGTGTTATCCTTGGTGGATATGAAACCAGCTAGAAAACCTTTATTAGAAAACGTGACAGGAAAGAGGAACACGAGAGGAAACTCATTGTTAACTTCACAAAAGCAACTGTTGGTAAATACAGATGTAACAGATCCAATGGTTCTTAGTACTTTAGAAAGTATAAACGTAGGAGCACAATGTTAATACTTGAAGAAATGGGATTACGTCTAACACTTGTACCTATTTGTGATTATTCTATGTGCCTTTTTCCCAACCTCAGATACTCCACCACTTGAATGAGCCACTCTTATTTGCTGGTGGTATGTTGGGGCAGGTGGCAGACTGAGGACCGTTAATAATTATGGAAGATTCTGGAGACTGTCATGGCAGCACCTAGGTGAAGGATCTGTTGTGGAAAGGGATAGAGACCAAGTGGATGATTTTTAAACATTGACAGGTTCAAATGTAAAGCCAGAGCGATAACTCCCAATGCCGCTGTCTTATCAGAGGGGTAGACGCCAGCAGGGCTGGGGTGGTGGAGATACAGCATAAACCTTTTTCCAGTGACTGTTGAGTCAGAAAATATGCTCCCAGAGTCAATCATTAATCTCACCAAAGGGAAGATTTTGCTCTTAAGAACTGCCATGAGCTTTCTACTGCCTCTTATGAACTTCATGTAATGGCAAGGACTCTTAATGAGAAGGCAACAAAGTGCTCCTGTTTAGGAGGAGCATCTCTTGGGCTACTAGAAATTCATTGAATGCATTACTACCCCAGCCTAAGAAATAACCCCATAATGGCCTGAAAAAAGTGTTCCCAAAGAATAACAGTTTACTCCCCTGTTAGGACAAGCAAGTCCCATATATGGTATTAAGAACCTGCCATTTCTTTGTTATTTATAAAAGGATTCTTAGCTTCTGTCTTTAATTACTTGTATACAAATTTCATTTTATGAATTTCCAAAGAACTTTGATTTTCGTACGTCCTGATGCCATCTCAGTTTGAGTATGAGAATGTATGCATATGTTCATACACTGTTCACAGTGCTAAACCTGGATAGTGAAAAAGTAAAAATTTACTGTTGAGTGAAATCCTGTGGAAAGGACTGCAAAAGAGATAAGAGTTGTAATTGAAATCAAATTTTCTTCAAGTCACAGTTCTGAACAACTTGGTCATGACAAGAAATGGGTCACATCAAAGAATGGGGTGGAAAGTGAATATGAGCTTGGAGCAGAGATAACAGACGTCCTTAAGGATGGCCATCTCATGGCGCCATGATTAATTAAGGTATCTGCCAGTCATATGGGCTTGAATCATCGCTTTGGAAAGGGCAGGGAGCCTCGATATTTACATAGGGATCATCCGCTCATATTCAGAGTGCTGTCATTGCTTCTCTTGGCAGCCTGTGACTTGTTGGCAAAATGTCTTCAATTATGGGCAAACTGCCTAGTCTCATATCATCACAAACCAATTTGTCAAGATGTGTGTATTTGGAAAGCTATGGAAACAGAAATATTTTACTTATTTTGAAAGGATGGGGAGAAAACCTAGTGTATATATATTCAAAAAATATCAGATCTTATGAAATTTTACTCTTAGATAAATATTTAATAAAAACGCCTGTGCCGTCTGTAAAGGAAAAAAGAAAAAAAGAACTAGAGAAGAAATAGCTTGTTAATGTTTGAAAAAGCTCTGTGGGTGTTTACAGAGAAATTGCCATATGGAGAAGATAAAATATTTCTACCTGAACTCCACATTGAAACTGATCAACATTAGCCTGATCTCTCTTTAAATAAGTCCACATTGTCTAGATTTAAAAAAAAGAATCATCTAAATATCACCTAATATCATAAATCAAAAATTTCTTAAATAGAAGTAAGTGATCATTTGCTCTCATGTTATAATAGATATTTTAATAAGCGGCAAGGATATGCCTTCTGGCCTTAGAGTTGACCATGGAGTTCCTTTTTCTCCTGTGGCATCTTTCAAGTTCTGACAGGACTCTTCCTCCTCTGGGATCTCCCCTGGCCAGTCTCACGTAGCTCGCCCTTCTCCATCTATCAGAGCAGGGACTTATTTTGGAATTGCTTTGCTCCCCTTCTCCTCTTAAGTTTATAATAATAGCTGCACCACAGGACTCATCTGAACCATGTTTTGTACAGTCTGGGGACTTTCTATAGTTGAAGCTCTGCATTTTTAAAATTAATTGTGGATATATCATTTCCACTCCTAAAATGTAGACCTCTGTGCATAGACTTCTTAGAAGGAATGATTCTTTTCTTCAAAGGGTTCATAAAAAAGAAGCAACAAAATTAAGATACATCCAACAACGCTGCCTGGCAGTGGTGTGCTGAGGACGAAGTCTGGCATAAAGTTGTGTTATGCCCTCTCATTAATTATTAAGAAGACTCATTATGTGCTGATACAGAAATCTTGGATGGGAATTTGAAACAAATATGCATCTAATTTATTTTCAAATATTTGAGATAAATATGCAATAGGAATAATATTGCCTGGTTTCAATATATCATTTCAGTTCCCTGAATAAAATGCTGTGTTTTATTACTCTGTGATGTGATTTTGAAATAACTTTTAGAAGACTACTGCTCAGTTTATCAAGATAATATACTTTCATTTCTTATGAGGATCACTTAGAAAAAGTAGTATCACACAATCTAAAGTTCCTTCATTCTTCCCTACTCCTCCCCCACCCCTACCCTGCCATCTATGGATCAGCATCTGCTGATAAGAGAAAGCATTCAGCCTTGGGCTTTTTGGATTGGCTTATTTCACTTGGCATGATATTTTCTAGTTCCATCCATTTACTTGCAAATGCCATGCCATAATTTCATTCTTCTTTAAGGCTGAGTAATATTTCATTGTGTGTATGTACCACATTTTCTTTATCCATTCATCTTCTGAAGGGCATCTAGGTTGGTTCCATTGTTTAGCTATTGTGAATTGAGCTGCTATAAACATTGATGTGGGAGTGAGGGGGTGGGGCTGTGGGGATGGGAAGGATGGTAGAATGAGACAGACATCATTACCCTATATACATGTAGATTACATTACTGGTGTGACTCTGCACCATGGATAGCCAGAGGAATGAGGAGTTGTGCTCCATTTGTATATAATGTGCCCAAATGCATTCTACTATCATGAATAACTCATTAGAATAAATTAAAAGTAAAAAAAAATAAAAATAAAAAGAAAGAAAGTAGTATTGCCCCCCACACTTTGCTCCTTTCTTCTAGTACTCTGATTGAGTGAAATAGGGGCATAATTTAATGCCAGAGCCCTGTTACTCGACTTCTTGCCCCTACCCTGTGCCTGTAGTCCTGGCACTGTACCCACCCCCATGCACCTTTCACTTGCAAAAGCCAGGGCTTTTATGTGGTCAGACCACCTACAAGGGCGTAGAGCACTTTCCACATATTTCTTCACACACTTCTCCCCACTTTTCTTTACCATTGTTCCTCCACAGACCAACCCTGCCATTCCTTTCTCGGGTACACCACAGAGACAGGTAAAACATGGCCATTCTGACGCATGAAGAATTGGGAGCTGAGCCTGTCTAACTGGCTAGGAATCCCAGCTCCACCACTCCTTAGGGATAGGAGAGCATCATAGATCGACAAATAGACAAATTCATAGAATAAAGCCTGACACAGGGAAAGTACTCAGGGTTAGCAATTGTTATTAGTGCTCTGAGAATTAACAGGTAGCATAAATGCAAGTGCCTACCACATAGCACTCAGTAAGTGAGATCTAATTATATTACTGCATACTTACCTGGCATGTCTGTGGTTTCTGGCTCTTCCTAATCCCAGCAATAATGTATTCATCATAGACATTCTAAACATGCACATGCATATGTATGTGTATACAGACCCAGAATTAGAAACTCGGAACAGAGATTGCTTTATATCTCCAAATAGATTGTTCAGGAATGCCAGAGTACAGTTAAAAATCTAGCCAAGTGCCAGCACATTTTGAATAAGATGCAAATGCAAACTTCACTTGATTTTACAGGGTCTGTATAAAGGCTTTGCTAAATTAGAAATGCAGAGAAGAGAGGGTTTATTTATCCTGTTTATTCGAAGTGAGAGCCAGAATCATGATGTTTTAATGGTTCTAAATATTTTGTTGGATTTTTCCAGGAGAGAAATTATATTTACCTCTTAAAAGGCCCATACGTATCTCCCCATTTGAACAGTGAGATGCTTTATTTTTTTAAACAGAAGGCATATAAAGAAAGCATGACTCCTTTAGAATATGAGCTTCTCCAGTGAATGAGGCTCCTGGCTGTCCTGATAGCCCTCCCCCGCCTGCATGGGGCCCTCCTGTGCTCTTAGAGCCTAGAGAGTGTTCGCTGCATTGAGGCAATCACATCACAAAGGAGAGGAGACTGGTACTTGAGCCCATCTTTCTCTTTCCACTTGTTTACTAGGAACAAAGTTCAGTAAGAAGAATTCTTGACCTCCTGAGCAAGTGACTCTTGATGATTAGTTTTGAACGCTTCTTTGGGACCAGCTTACAATTTAATGCTTTTTTCATAAGGGATGGGCATTCTAGCACAGATTCAGTTCAGTCACACACCTGGATAACGTGCTGCTCAGTTTCCCATTGAAATGGCGATTTTATTCATTTAAAAATAGGATACTTCTACTAATTTGACTCACCGTGCCTAGATTAAGGACATAAGGTTCACTATGATATTTTTGGAAACTGACTTAACTTAGAGAAGCATGTAGCACCCACAGCTGTTATGTCTCCCCCACTCTCCAGGCAGTACCTGGTCTAGGGACATGAAATCCAGAGTCCTGGGCAACCTCTGAGAAGAGCTCAGGGGAGTGTGGTGCCTGAGCCAGCAAATCTTCTGTCTCTTGAGATCTGTCTGTCTCTTGCCTGGGGAAAGGGTAGCCATGGAGGCATTGGGAAAAGCAGATTGATTAGAACTGGAAAGTTCTAGAGGATTTTGCTCTCTGTAGGCCTTGGAGTACCTCACCCCTCATAGTCATAGAGGCATTCAGGTTACTCCTGAATAGCACCACCTTTACTGTTAGAAATTGTTCCGGGCTGGGGCTGTAGCTCAGTGGCAGAGCACTTGCCTAGCATGCGTGAGGCACTGGGTTTGATCCTCAGCACCACATATAAATAATAAATGAATAAAATAAAGATCCAAACTAAAAAAAAAAAATTAAAAAAAAAAAAAAAGAAATTGTTCCACTCCTCCAGTGGTCTCTTGTTCAGAGAGCTTTTGTTTAGATGGGCAATTTTTCCTGGCACCATACAGATGAAGAGGCAGCTATGATAGGGTAGAGTCAGTGGTAAGAAAGGGGTGGGCATGGGCTGCTGGGAGGCTAAGGAGAGGCACCTGATTTGGTTGGGGAGGAGGAAGAGGAAAAGGAGGAGAGGGCGGAAAAGGGGGAAGAGGAGGAGGAGGAAGAAGAAAAAGAGGAGGAAGAGGAGAAAAAGGAAAAGGAGGAAGAGGAGGAAGAGAAGGAGAAAGAGGAGAAGGAAAAGGAGGAGGAAGAAGAGGAAGATGTTTAACTCTTGAAGTGATCTCTGCTGTTGTCCCAATTGCTGATACCTAGCAATGAGAACAGGACAATGGATGATGAACACATTAGCTACGGGGCTTTGGGCAGGATACCTAACTCTCCTGTTCATCTGTAAGACAAGTGATGACACCCATGTTGAAGGGGTACTTGAGGAGTGAGAGGACACATGTGAAGTGCTCAGCTGGTACCCAGCATGGAGTGGGGACTCATAGATGCTGCAGCAGCTATTAATGGTATTCATTTTCTTACGCTGCATTCAGGACCCATCTTATCCATTCACTGCTGAGATCTTGAGCCTCCTTCAACCATGGGTAGATCATAGACCCCTGGAGCTACAGAGACTCAGTATTCTATAGTGTGAGGGTTTGAGTTTTTAAAACCTATATAGTAGACTCTTGGAACCCTGTAGAGTTAATTGTGTGATGTATTGTGTTTAGGTTCATGTAGGGCAGAAAAGACGGGGGACATGTGGAAGGATTAGAGGAAGCATCCCTTGTAGGAGGACGACTTACTTTTTTGTGAACTCACCCCCAGGAACGTAAAATAAAAAGCAACAGCAGTGAAAGAGCAAAGTGCCACAGGGAGCACTTCCATGTCCTAGTTTAATTAGACTGTTGGTGAATGATATGGGCACTTTGTTCTTTTCCCCTCCTCCCTCGCTCATCTTTTGCTCATTTCTTTGCTTGTTAAGACTTGATCAGAGGTTAGAAAAGAGCAGAAGGAGGAGAATGCAATAGTCCCTGTTCCTTTTTTACTAATAGTTCTTGCAAAAGCTTTTGGTGGCAGGGGTGATTGAAGGTGAAATGAGATTATAATGAAGTTTACAGATAATGCCATTGATTTTAATTACGTTAAGGTCTGAGTAGTAGAGACAGAGTTTGTTTTACAAGTTCTCATCTCATCCATTATGCTACAAAGGCGGGTACTGGTAAATAGTTGTTTTCACTTTAAGGAATTTTATTAGGCAGATGTAGTAGAATTATGGTTGTTGACTTTTCGTAATAGGGGAAACAGAGGCTGGAGTGTAGCTCAGTGACAGAGCGCTTGCCTAGACTGCAAGAAGCTGCGGGTTCCGTCCCTAGCACTGAAAAACAACAACAATGACAACAAAAGCACACAAACAAACCTCACACGGAAAGACAGAGGTAGGAGAAAGGAGCAGGAGAAGTTCAGAGCCCATCCATGCTGCAGCTGGCTCTCGAGAAGGACAACTTTAAACGCTCCTCACAACCTTCAGTCAATCAGAGATCATCACCAATAGGCTACTCTCTAAACTGCGGGCATATGAGGAACTGAGGTCCAGTTTGCTGGTCTCCAGATAGTTTTGGAGTTTGAAGCTCCCTCAGGGGAAAACCGGGGTAAATTCCACATTGTTTCATTAGGTATTTGTGTTTGCTTGCCTCAGAAGTCGATGATGTGTGTCCCCTAAAAGGTTAAGTTCTATTTACACCACAATAGTTATTTAGCTAGCACATCTTTTCCAGTCCCTCATGGAAAACACAACTCATCCTACTTGACTAAAACTATAAATGGAAGGTTGGTGGAGAAGCTGTTAGTTTTGCATGGTGGGCTGATCTTCATGAACTGTCTTAGAACTTGTTCTGTGGCCTGACATGCCATCTTGAGACTCCCTCGCCTCAAGCAGCCCCTCAAAAATGTCCCAGTATATTTGAACTGTTTTTATAAACTATGGAATATTTTTCAAAGTATTATCTGTAATAAGTGAAAAGCTTTACATGCAGGTAACTTAATGTTCACATCTAGCCTATGACGTACCTCTTGGTATTTCTCCCCATTTAACAGTCTGAAGCATAGAATAATGTTCCCAAGAGTTTTCAGTGGCACTTGGATTTTAACTCAGGCCTCCATCCCAGTCTTTAGCAACTTGCTTTTCTCTCTAATGTGAATGTGCTTAGAGTTAGGTGCCCAGTCCCTGCCTGTCTTTAGTAGCAGCTAAATACTAAACTTTAATTTGTAGGCAAGTCATCCATATTTCTCAGGCTTCAGTTTTCTTATCTGAAAAATAATGATAATGTATGTCCTATATACAGCTTAATATTATTCTTAGGATTTTTCTGTGTGTCTGGGGTAACTGGGGCTCAAACCCAGGGCCTCACCCATGCCAGGCAAGCACTCTACCACTGAGCTGTATCCCTATTCCAATATAATTTTAATATTAAGACACAGATGAATGTGATGTCAACTCTGAGTGGTGTAGATTTCACTGGTTAGGGACAGCAAGGTAAATGTTTGGGACACAGCCTGTTATGGTTTGGATATGAGGTGTCCCCCAAAAGCTCACCTGTGAGATAATGCAAGAATGTTTGGAGGAGAAACAATTGGGTAATAGCTTTAACCTAATCAGTTAATTAATCCCTGATGGAATTAACTGAGTGGTAACTAGAGGTGGGTGGGATGTGACTGGGGGGAGCAGTTCACTGGGGGCGTGGCTATGGGGTATATATTTTGTATCTGGAGAATGGAGTCTCTCTGTTTTCTGATCACCATGTGAGCCATTTCTTCTGCCACGCTCTGCCTCCATGATGTCAGCCTCATCTTGAGCCCTGAGGAATGGGCTGTGGATTAAGACCTCTGAAACCGTGAGCCCTCAAATAAACATTTCTTCCTCTACGATTCTGGTCAGATCTTTTAGTCTCAGTGGCATAAAAGCTGACTAAAACACAGCCTGTATACATATGTGTTTAGTAATAACCTCTTTTATGTTTGACAGGTACCCAGTTAAGTAAGATATTCATGGCCATGTAAAAGTCATTGAAAATTGTATTGAGAACAGAGCATTTTAGTAATTCCTTTCTCCTCCTTAACTTTTCCTCTTGGCCAGGATTATACGTTTGTTTATTTTTCTTTTTCCATACAATTTGTTTAAATAATGGCTCCTCTAGCTTTTATCAAACAATATGTCGCAGTGTAGACAGATATATTGGTGCACGCCTTTGTGTATATTCACAGTGTATTCAGTACTATAAACTTTCTTGTAAATATTCTCAAGGTTTTACCTAAGTATGATTTTTAAATTGTTTTGAAGGTTTATTTCCAGTTTCTGATTTATTAGTCCTACTAGGCTGTAGTTATGGTCATAATTGCTAGTCTGGCAAAATTTGAGTTGGTTTGTCTGCGTGAGTGATTATTAGAGATGAACGTTCGTTCTCTAAAAATATGTTTTCCAGAGAAAATAGGATTCTCATTTTCTCTAAGAATATCATTTTAAAAATTCCATTTGAATAATGAGTTATCAAACACTCTAGTGTTTTCCTTACCCCAATTATTAATGAACCATTACCCAAAACTTCATAAAGTTATAGAAATGATTTATAAACATCAAGATCTACCATAGTCATATTTCATTAATGGCATTTCTTTTAAAGTTATCATTTTTCTGGACTGACAAATGTGCCCTTTTGCTAATATGTGTACGTGCCTGCTTCATCTGTTAGGTGCTTTGGAGGAAGGGCCTACGTGTGCTTTGATTTCCATTTAAATTCACTTTAAATTTGATCAGAGCTTTATTTCCAGGAAATGGCTTCCTTTTTGGTATCACAGATTCAAGTTCCATATAAGTGCTGTTTGAGAACCCCTCATGCCTTAAGTACTTATGGTGCTGAGTCATGATGGTGACGGGTGGGGAGTGGAGGTACTGGGTCTCAGTGACCAGCTGAGGACTTGCCAGGATTCATGGTACAAGATCTGAGATGCGATTGTCTAGTTAGCCAGTGAGTATTTTACAAGGATATTCATCTTATAGATAGTTCTTTAGAAAACCAGCATTTTTTCAGCTGTAAGGTTGATGATTTTTAGGATTAATTAGTAGGGTTATTAATCCAAACAATTAAATTCTCTCCTAAGAGTACAGCTGTCTTATTAATTAATCTATTAATTAATCAGTGGTTTCTCCAGATGTCTGTTGAGATACTGTCCCTTGAGCCCTGCTGGGATATGTTTTCAGACCATGAATTAATCCCTTTCACTTATTCAACTTTATAGTAAAAGGAGACTGACTATTTATTCAGAGAGCCCTGTTGTGAGTTTGCTGTGAACAAAAATCTATTTGTAATTATTTCAGGTAATCCTTCTCACTCACGTATGTGACATACTTCTGTGTCATGAATTGATAACGTTTGATAAAATCGTAATAGCTTTTCAGATGTATTTCCTCTCACCATACTGGAAAGTGTACTTACAAAATTAAACATTGCAGCTGAAAAGAGAAAATTCATCACATCCTAAAACATGATTTATTTATTTCAATAAAGTAAGAAAATTATACCGATATTTTTAGTCATATAAATTTTATGACTTCTGTGAGAGACATTGCTTTCCAAGGTAAAACTTTAAGTGACAACCTGTTTTTTCCTGACTCTGGCTTCAAATTCTTAGGAACTCCAGATCACCTGAGGAGTCCTTCTGTGACTATCTGGAATGCCCAGGAAGTCATGGTCTAGTAGCTTCCGGGGTGATTGTCTTCTGCTGGGCATAGCTGGATTGCTTTTGTGAGCCACATACTAAGTTAGGCACACTTCCTCTTCCCTGAAGGCCACACAGAACACTCCACCCCACATGGTGGCTCCTTCCACTTTAAGGCTATCTCCTTCCTGGTGCCATACTACTTTGGCTAGAATTTGCCAGGCACTCCAGGCATGGCTCACCACACCATTGACACAGTGGAGTCCTTGACGTGGCAAAGCACAGGGTATTCTTTTCAAAAGTAGGAAAGAATGAATGATTCTCTGTCCCCAACTCTGTGTGTGGTGTGTGTGTGTGTGTGTGTGTGTGTGTGTGTGTGTGTGTGTTTGGCTGGGCAACATATTATAACAGAAAATAACAGATCTTAGAATCAGAAAGACTTGGATCCAAAGCATTCATTAGCCAACTGTCTACATAGGTTGGGAAGAGGAGAAGGATGAGGATGCTGATTTCACAGGGCAGCTGTGGGCCAGCTCATTTGAAATACTGGCTGCAATCCAGGCACCTCTTCCTCGTCTTCCTGGAATCCATCCCTGGGGTCCCCTCAGAGTTAATAATAGCTTCTTTACATCTGAAAGGTGCATTCACTCATTCGTCAGCCTCAACCTACAGTATGTTTATTACACAACACTATGTTGGTTTATGTCACAAAATTGTGTCCCAGGTGGGGAAGGATAGGGAAGAGGACTACAGGAGGAAAAAAAAGCCTGGGTTGTTGATGAGGCTGTGGATGTTTTTGAACTCACCAGCATGAATGTATACCAATGAAGAAGATGAGGGCTGAGGACAGACTTCTGGGGGACAAAGATATTTCAAGGGAGGGCAAGAGGAGAGCTTTAATGAACTGAAGGAGGACATGTGGTCGGTGGAGTAGGAAACTGGCAGAGGGACAGAACCACAGTCACAGTGACAAGGGAGCATTCCAGGGGCCAAGTTGGAAATGTGCCCCATGGCTCTAAGTGTCTCTTGATTGGGCAAGGCTAGAACATGGGTGACTTTGATGAAGTGGTGGCAAAGAAAGCCCAAACTGCATAAGTTGAGAAGTGAGTAGAGAGAAGCAAATGGTAGGTTTCTTGAAAGAAGCATGAATGCGGAGGAAAGAAGGCGTTCACAGAGGGAAACAGGGTCAGTAGTGGTTTGTACTTCAGTTGGAGGAGACTGGACATCTTGTGATAAGTTCCACATGGTTTTGCTTGCCAAAATAATTTAGAATTCACAATGAAATAAGGTTTCTGAAATTATGAAAGTGCCAATATGTCATCTCAATTTTAACTATTAAAGTAGGGTATAAATTTAATTTAATATAAATATAGGATTTTCCCAGAGTTGAAAGGGAAATTCATCATGTTTTCCCCTCAATCTCTTTTTTTGCAGATTAAATCTGACATTTTAACTAGTGCAATACTTTGGGGTAAAAGTACAATTCCAAACATTTTCTCTCTCTGTCTTTGAGGCCTCAATGTTCAACTCAGATGTTTCTTTCCTGTGTTAGATTTAGCAGCAATGAGAACCAGACCATGGTCGGTTTATAGTTTAGTTCCTTTTCTTGTCACAAGAGATTTGTAAAAAATGATCGCAGCTTTGCTTCCTTGCTTGGTAAAGCTCAAGACTTTGCATATGTTAAACTGGCTTTTGGCTCTTTCTTTCTTTCATTCATTCATAAGTCTTATTTTCATGTATTTAATTGGGCCAGCGTGGCCTCTGAGTCAGTGTGGTAAGGAATGAAAGCTGAACCTCAGCGTGTCACTGGGGCTGTGAGAGATCCTTACAGCAGGAGCTCCAGAGCCTGAGTGGACATTTCCACCACATCTTGTCTTCCTGTTCCTCCTGGAGCTTCTGGGTATAGGGTCGAGAAACCCTCTTATTAGCAGAGAGTGGAAGTTAAGTAACAAGGGACAGAGAACCTCTTTATACTGTGGTCAAGAGCTGGGACTGGCGCATCAGCCTGTGGGTCCTGCAGAGGCTTCTGTAGGATGGAGAAGGCCCAGGGATGGTTCCTCATGGGCGTTCCATTTGGTGATGGGCTGCAGTGACGTTTTCAGCAGCTCTCCCAGATCCCACTCTTCCAGCTGTCTCTGCTTTCTCTCCAGCTCTGTACCACAGAGTTCATCTGGAAGTCAGTGTGTCCCCACACAGGAACTAACCCAGTGCCCAGAGTTTGAGATACCAAACTTTTCCTTTTTCTTTTATTTTCTTGGTTTCAGACAAATTCTCTATTCCTTGTTAGATAAAAAGAGGTAAACGGAACCAAAAAAAAATGACCCATCTCTAGCTGGGTGTGGTGGCACATGCCTGTTAATTCTGGCAACTTGGAAGGTTGAGACAGGGGGATCACGTGTTCAAAGCCAGCCTCAGCAAAAAATTGAGGTGCTGAGCAACTCATTGAGACTCTGTCTCTAAATACAAAATACAAAATAGGGCTAGGGATGTGGCTCAGTGTTTGAGTGCCCCTGACTTCAATCCCAGGGACCCCCCCCAAAAAGACCAATCTCCCATTTCCTTTCTTTTGAGAGTTCCCTATGTAGCACCCCTCCAGTCAAAGCTCACCTCATCTGCAAGGTTGTCTTTCTTTCTCTTTAGCATTAAAATTAAATGAAGAAACCTATCTATTCCTGGAGTACATTTCTTTCTCCCCACCTTCTCTCTCCTCATTTAGAATCCTATGTTTTGACATAATTTATCATGGGTTGTCACCCTTGATGATTAAAATAGGCACTAATGAGATGAAGCTTGTCAAGACTTGATCACAGGTCTGTGTTCTTTCAAATGGTAATAGGACATCTTTGAGAGACTTTGAGAAAGCAAGAAGTGTGAGAACAAATTATGGATTCCTGTGGATGAGGGCAGAGGTGAGGTAAGCCTGCTCAGAATCAGAATTCCTTAAAGGAATCATCCGCCACCATAGCTGTCTCACCCTGGCCTGCATGGGTAAACGGAGCACCAGGAAACGTGGATGGACGGATGCTAAAACTCAGAGTGAGAAGTCCACACTAGGATATCCTCAAAAGCAGATGTTTTTCTTGATGCAGTTGGGATGGAACTAAGATTGCTTTATTTAGGTGATAGACATACCATGAGAGTCTGACACCTTAATTAGTTTTCTGTTGATTTTGTGTGGATTCTGTAAACTGACCCCAGAGAGACAAGGCCAAGTTTATATGCTACTCTAATGGAACTTCCTGTTGGAGATATACCTTTTTTTCCTGGACCAGTGTGATGTAGCTAAGAAGTTGGCAGCAGTTCATAAGGAAATTCCTATCCAAAAATTAACAAGTCATAAAATCCATTGGGTTTATACCATACTAATTTGTCGATATAAACTTATATTACTGTACATATCCTAAACACCATCAATCAAAAATTTTTGCTGGACTACAGGCAACTATTTTATTCAGATTTTTGGATCATTAGGTCATCTTTGTATCCAGGACAACTTCTGTGAGAACTTTAGTGTAAGATTTATATTTGACCACGACTTGTGATTGATTATTTCTTTTTCAATTGTACTGGTGTCTCTTTAATATTTTTTAGAGTTGGAACCTCAATAGATCTGGAGGACACACTTTTTTCAGGCTTACACAAATGGATACATGCCCCTATTGTTTAAAGATAAACATACCTTGGATCATGATCCTCAATCCTGATCATGAGTTGGAGGACTTGTTAGAAAAGATATAAAGTAAGAGAAAACAATTAAAGCGTATTTTTATCTGATGTTGCTGTTATTCCTGTCTCTCCTGGGATGAAAGGATTAACCTCGGTGTGCTGGTGGATGGATGGATTTGAAATAGCCCACTTCACTAGGAAGTTATGCATTTCAGGGTTTTCAGGGAGAAGTAGCTGCCAGAAGGAACGTGTGCTAGGGAGTGTTCATATTTTATGAAAACTATGTTGGTCCATTGCCTCCTTCACTTGAATTAGCACTCAATTATCCACAAGGAAGGGCTGAAGACCCAGCCGAGTTGGATGTAACTCCAGTCTCGTTAGCAGCTGCTGTGTCCCTTCCCCACAACCACACTGCAGCAGCTTGGTTCATTTTGCTCTTAACTTTGTAAAACATACAGATACATTTTACATTTTAAAAAAATGCTCCAGCTCAGATTGGGAACCATGTAACAGCTTGAAAACTGGTAAAATCTCTTACCTTAAATACCACCCATTCCCATTTAAGATTGGCCACGCTGAAGACTGCAGTCTTTTAAAAAATCCTTTTGCCAGTCAAAGTGCATCATTTTTGGATATAACCTTTTCTATTCTGAATGGAACATCTGGAATGGAAAGGGTGATGGTGGTGAATTAATGCTCTTAATTTTGGATCTTAAAAAATTATATTAGCTTTTTTTTTTTTTTTTTTTTCCCAAAATGACCTATGGGGATAGTATATTGGCCATATTTTGGAAATGTCCCTTTGCTGTGTCTGAGGGATCCTTCTGGAAAAAAACAGTCACAAAATTGTTTTCCTTAACAGAATAAGAGTAACTCTATAATAAGGAAAATGGTTAAGTAATTAACAAGAGAGAGAAGAGAAAAATATTTGAGCAAGTAATACTCCAAACGTGTGACTGAGGCATTTGGGATCACTGAAAGACTATTTCTCCATGGAGCTAGTGAAAAGGGACGACATTATCTGACGTCAATAAGCACCCACTGGAATGGATGTAATGGAAATACATTTTCTAGGCATACACAAATGACTGTGCTATAACTTTAAAGCCGTGGGAAGGTTTAGATGAAATTGAAAAGATAAGACCACTCAAGTTCAAGATTCTCATTCATTAAAGAAGAAACCGATCTTCTATTTCTTCCTGGGGAATTACATCGGATACATTAACTGAAGTTATTTCTGCGTGATTACAGCAGAAATTAAATTGAGTTTGGGGGGATTATTAATAAAAGAATCTATCAGCATAATTTCAGGACCTTGGTTACATTACCCCCGCAAATGTCGTATTTTAGTGCAGACTACAATCAATTCTGTGAGCATGGAGGTGTCTATAAATGTTAATCTGGGTTTCTGTTGACAAACACAAAGCTTTTTCATTAAATTTCTAGTTTTGACCTTTTCCATTAGACTCAGACAGTCCTTACTTCAAACTACAGGATCAGTGTTTCCAATTTGCTCTGGTTAGAAACTGACAATATGAAGTAAGTCGAGTTGAAGGGATAATGAACACATGTACCCTTGTCTCTCAGTGGCTGTGTCTCCCAGCGCCAGCACCTGGCCTCTTCACAGCTGCCTGCTTTTGAATTTTTTTTGGGGGGGGGAGGGTATCGCTTACTCCTTGTCACACAGCTAGTTATGGTTGAAGCCAGGTCTGGAGCCCAGGTTTCTGAATTCCTTACCCGGTACCTTTCCGCTATGCCACTGCATGGAATTGGGGGAAGTTGGCTTTCTGCATTAGCTATGAGCGGAACAAGCCCATCAATATGAGAACTACCTTCTTGGGAGTTGGAGAGCTGGATTTTCTGGCATATGTGCAGGAGTTGAAATCTGGGCAGGATGGAATTATTTTCTTTGTGTTTTTAGCTTCGGTTGGTACAATGCTCCAGTACTTTTTCTAGAAGACATTCTGCATATATATTTTTAGGCCTTCATTTTCCATAGTAGTTGGATAAAAAAAATTCATGATTTTAAATTTAATAATCCTGATTTTTTAATCAGAATATAGACTTAATATTACTAGAAATAATTATCCCATAGTGGCAAGATCGCTTTTTTTTTTTTTAATACTAGGTATTTAACCCAGAAGTGCTTTACCACTGAGCTGCATCCCTACCCCTTTTTTATTTTGAGACAGGGTCTCATTAAGTTTCTTAGGGCCTCACTAAGTTGCTGAGGCTGGCCTTGAACTTGTGATTCTCCTGTCTCAGCCTCTTGAATCTCTGGGATTTCAGGAGTGTGCCACCATGACCAGCTACAAGATTGCTTTTTACATGAAAGTACTAAATTCTCTTTTACTAAATGATGCCTAAATGTCAGTACTTATGGCTTGAGTTGGTGCTTAGATCAGTGAAAAATTTCATTTTAAATGGTGCCTTTAATTGTCCCACTACGAAGACCTGGCAGTTCTTGATGAAGTGAGCTGAAAGGACAGTACACGTATTCTCACTTGGGATGGGATTGTGAGGGAATTATGCCCTTTTCCCCTACCACTTACATTCCAGCCAGAAAAGCCTTTCCCTGTTAGGTTAAGTGCTGTGCAATTACAAAATCACTTTCAAGAGGGGAAAAAATTAGTTGGCCCATTTGGGAAGTTTTGCAACACATGAGCCCATGCCAATAGGGTGAGGTGGGAATCCACTTTCAACTGTGGTTTTCAAGAGTGGAACTAGTCTTTGCTCATCTTCCCTTGAAGTGCCAAGGACCCTTTGCTCAGCTTGGTTGGAAGAGTTCTTTGATTTGCTGACACATTGATTTCATTAAGCTTCAGCATCATGGGATTTGTGAGGAAAAGCTGGTAAATTTACCAAGTGAGTTCCCCTAGTACGTAATCGTCTTAACAACGGTTTCCCAGGTAGGCCTTCTAGAATAACTACAACCCGTGTGCACTCATGTTAGGAAAACTCTGGGGTGTGCCTTATTGGATAACTGGAGAACAAGAGAAATACTTTTTAAACAGATAATAGAGAACTAAAACATTTTCCAGGAAGAACTTCTAATGCTCTAAAATGTGGCCACTGATCTATATCTTGTGTGGGATAATCAGAGCCCTGACCACTAAATAAAGAATCTATGGTCAGGTTGCATTTCTACGCCTAAAGTTTCTCTGACTTAATCTTCTGTGTCACTTTTAGTGCTAGGTTCATGGCATGTGGATATTGCTGTTTTTAACCAGCATTTTAACTTTATAGAGTGTATTGGTAGGAATGGAGATGAAGAATCTGTAGTAATCCTTGTGGTTTTAAGCCTATTCTAAAAACCAAAGTATCATGTAATGTGCTTGGAAAATACTTTTTCAGGTTTTTCTATAAACAATGCAATGTACAGAAAATGAGGTGAATAGGAAGGATGTCTTTAAAAATATTAACCCATTTAAAAATCTATTGAAATCACATTAAAATCAGCCATTTATCCCTTTATGATTTCCTATGTTCAACAAAATTTATACAACTAGATCAAATATTTTGCAGGATTATCATACAGTAATCCAAGATGAAGTGATGCATTGAGCCCAGAAGAAATTAACCATAAAGACTTTATCTAGTTTTGGACAATGTATTTAAAAGAAGAAAATTCCACTTTTAAGGAGGGAAGCCAAAGGGAACAGAACTATGTTCCGAGAGATTTTTGAGATGCAGGATGTTTATCACAGAGGAGATTCTAGCAGGCCTGGAGCTGTGTCCAGCACATCAGATGCATGAGTGAGTAACAGGCTTTAAATACTGGGGATAACCATGTGAAAGAGGCATCAGATAGGTTCTGTTTATCTCACAGATAGAATGAGGGATATTCTGCTTGCAAAAAGGAAGGGTTTTCTGTTTTCCTATTGTTTACAGGAAGATGGACACTCCCTTTAAGGAGTGTTTGCTGCCTGGCACAGGCTAGGTGATCTTTAGGCATGTGTGTTAGTCAGCTTTCCATTACTGTAACAACTGCCCGAGATGATTTGCTTGTAAAGAGAAGAGGTTTATTTTGGCTCACTGTTTTGGAGGCTTCAAACCTTGGTTTTTTGGCCTGTGGTGGCACAGTACATCATGGCAGAGGAAGCTGATCACTACATAGTAGCCAGGAAGCAATGAGAGAGCATGCTGAGCAAAGAGAAATTGGGCTGGGGTCCCTTTGAGGACATGTCCACAGTGACCTAACCTGCTCCACGGGCCCTACCTCTTAGAGCTTCCACCACTTCCCAGTGGTGCCACAGGCTGGTTACCAGACCTTCAACAACACAGGGGCCAAACCAAAGCAGCATGGGTGCCAGGAGAAGAGTTGCAACATCCAAGAGGGGTCAGGTGATTTTGGTGGCCTCTCTTGATTCTTACCTGCTATAAAGTAATTTTTCATTATTTCTCTGTGTTTTTTTTTGGATTCTCACTCGATTTCCTTTTTCTACTCTAGCCAGTGCTGAGGTTTTAGTAGTGCCCTTGGACTTAATTCAAACAAAACAAACAGCCAGGGGTAAGATGAGGCAGGCCCCATGGCCCAAGGTAGATTCTTAATTGCAATAGTCTTGATATATTCATAGCACAAGAAGCATCTCTTTCTGTGGCATTTTAGTAGATTTACTGATGGATTGATCTATAAAATGGCAGCTGTCTTTTAATAGTTTTTATGCATAATTTTGAAAGAGTCTAGCTAGAGTGGGTAGTGAATCAAAAGGAATCATAGCAACAATTTCAATAGTTAAGACTTCCAAAGCACTGCACAGGCCAAGCACTAGGTGAAGAAATATAAAAATTACACATGTGTACGCATACACGGATCTGTTCTCATTCAGACCTCACATATTTATGTTCCACATTTTGCAGATGTGGAAACCAAGGAGCAGAGAGATTAGTCAACTTTTTCACAAAGTCACACAGGAGCAGAGCCAGTGGTGAATCCAGGTAGCTTGCTCCAGAGTATGTACTTTCAGTGTCTGTTACACATGTTCCAAGGAGAGAAGCCGAGAGCCAGGTTCTCCAAAGTCAATCACATTTAGCAGCTTTATCCAAACAAAAGTACACATATAAAGTTCTTGCCTCTGCTTTCTAAGTTGTAGGTCTAAAGCCAGATTGCAAACACATTTGAAAACAGCAGTTTGTAACTGTGGCTGGACATTACGGTCACTTGATGAGCCTTCAAAAATCTTTAGCTTTAGCTGGGCATTGTGGTACATGTCCTGTAATCCAGAAACTTGGAGGCTGAGGCAGGAGGATCATGAGTTCTAAGCCAGCCTCAACAACTTAGTGAGACCCTAAGCAACTTAGTGAGAACCTGTCTCAAAATAAAAAAATAAAAACAGATGGGAATGTGGCTTAGTGGTTGAGCAACCCTCAAACCAAAACAAACAAACAAAAAACAACTCTAGCTTTTAGAATTGTTTTTACCAACTCTGATACCATTTTTAATGTCCTTTTGAAAATAGAAAGCAATTACTTTTTGGGTTGGGGACATAGCTCAGTTGGTAGAATGCTTGTGCTTGGCTACCTCTGGGTTCAATCCCCAGCATCACCACCACACACACACACACACACACACAATCACTTTTAAAATTTTAAATGATACTTTTTTTCTTGTGTCAAATAGATAAAAGCTACCTTTGACATCTATTATGTTTTAAACTTCCTCTTAGGGTGTTTCAGTCTTTCCCCAACTCCAAATTCATATTCAAATCTTAACTCCTAATACCTCAGAATATGATCATATTTTGAGATAGCCTCCTTATGAAGTAATCAAAGGGGAATGAACTCATTAGGGGGAACTCTAATCCAATATAATATGTGTACTTATAAAAAGAGGAAATTGGGGGAGATACATCTATAAGCCTGAGAGGCCTGGTGCTGATCCTTCCCTCATAGCCCTGAGAAGCAGTGAACCCTGTTGACCTTGATCTTGGATGTCCAGCCTCCAGTCTGAGATGGTACATATGTTGTTTAAGCCATCCACTCTGTGGTACTTTGTTACAGCAGCCCTAATACACAGCAGACTAATACTGCTTGAAAGACAATACTTCATGTTTCTACTAGATTATCAAATGGAGAATATATTTAGGAAATCAGAGAAAAAACTGACTTGTATAGTACATTTATTTTCCTTAGATACCCTTGGATTAATTTTCCTAACAGTCTAGTTCATGTTAGCACCACTTGTGACTTTGGTTGTTTTCCTTAAACAGTTGGGAAAACAGCCCCCAACAAAGCATGATGATCCCACATTATGCTGTATGCTGTGCTCTGTGAACTACAGGCATAATTTTCTCACTTATGAAATACTTCCCATGCTGGGCACAAATCTCTTGTTACACCTCTTATATTCTACATATTTGGGTTTACATTTACATTTATATGTGAGAAGTATTTGGGCTGGCTGATAAACACAGTGAAAGGAAGGAAATGGATAATTTACCTGAAGTATTTAGTCCACTGCAATTTCTGCTATTCCTAGCTGATCTACTCCACTGGAGTAAAAAATAGGAGAAAAAAAATCTCCTATAAACAAGACATGTCTGTATTCAAGACATGACTGGCTTTGGTGCAGTGACTACACTCCTGGGAGCAATTGTCGTGCTGGGCGATGTATGTAAGCTGTGCCCCGGGGATGTGATTCTATAGCAGTCTTTCCCCACCACCATCTGTTATGCAATATATTTCCTATAAAATTGTATTCAAGCATGGAATTGAAATTTGTATCATTACCAGTAGTCTACTAGAGAAACACATTTGCTGGACATGCCAAAGTAACACCAGAATAGCTTTGAAATTCACATCACCTACCAGCGCTTTTAATCAGACCTTCACACACTCTCCCAGGAGCATCAGATCAGCCTCAGTCTTAGGAGACTGACAGTTTTAGTTAGCTTTGTATCTCTGTGACCAAAAAAAACTTAGAGGAGGAAAAGTTTATCTTGGCTCACAGTTTCCGAGGTTCAGTTCATGATCGGCTGACTCCATTGCTTTGGGCCTGAGGTGAGGCAGAAATCGTGGCACAAGGGTGTGGTGGAAGACAGCTGCCCAGGTCAGGATGATCAGAAAGCGGAGAGAGCTTGATTGTAAGGAGCCATGGATAACATAAACCCCAAGGGCAAACTTGAAGTGACCTATTTCCTCCAACGATACCCTTACTGCCTAAATTACCACCTATTAATCTATTCAAATTATTAAATGTATCAATCTACTGATTAGGTTATAGCTCTCATAATATATCATTGTACCTCTGGACATTCCTGTATTTTCTCACACATGAGTTTTTTGGGGATACCTCCTACCCAAACCACAACACTGACCAGTTCTGGAACCAGCATTCTGGAAGGGTTTGGTCTCCTTTCCCTCATGGCTGCAGAAGGTTTGATCAGGATTTGGGGTGGTACCCAGAAGGATGCTCAGGGATGCAGGGATAGATAAGTGGAGACAGGTTGATGCTGAGAACTTCTGGGCTCAGTGAAAGCCAGAGTGCTTTGTAAAAAACTGAAGAGCCTGGTTCTGGAATGACTGGCTATGAATCCTCAGATGGAAGGTGCAAGGAGATCTGAAAGAAGAGACTGAGAATGAGGTTCAAGTGGCAGCTGGTCAGGAACCCCTGAGCAGAGTGAAGAACTTTCGCCATGACCTCTAGTGTGGGTTTTTATGATGTGAAATGTGAAGGCATATTAGATTCCTCTGAACATTTGGAGTTGAGGAGACAGTGTTCAGAGTTATTGTGGGGTAAATTTTTTTGTTAGGAGAAACAGAGACTCCCCAAGGTCATGTAAAAGAAGACAGCCTGCTTACAAGGATCTGTGACTGGAATCTACTCAGAGCCATAGGATCAATCATACAGTGGAGCCTCTTGGAGATGGACACATCATCTGGGAAAAGAACCATGATCAGCAGGCACTACACAACTGGAACATCTGGTCAACTCCCTCCGGCCTAAGCACAACAGGTGTAGGTACTTGTTAGAGTGTGGCTGTGGGTGTAGGTCAGGTCTCTGATTCTGCTTTCCTGTGTAGCCCTTTTGGCTTCACTCCTATTAATAATTGCTCATCTATCATTATAGGTCTCAAGTTCAAGCTCTCAGAAAGTGAGGGGAGGATGACTTTAGTTGGCCAGATTGTCACCTCATGCTGTCCAGCAAGGAGATGGGCTCAGCTTACGTCAAATTCCTGTCTTTAGACTTGATGGCACAGCCACATGGTGTCCTTGTGGAGACATGTGAAGAACACTGCTACTGTCAGCAGGGATTATGGGTTTGGTACCATTCTACGACTTCTTTGGCCTAAAGTACAACCTGCCTAATAAGTCACAATGTGTACAACTGCTACACTAATCCAATGGACTAAACATTGTTTACACCTTATATTTTCTCTGATTTAAAATTCAGAACCTAATTTCACACTGCTTCTCAAGGATCCCATCTACACTTCATTACAAGGTGTTGAAATTATAGGAATCTGGCCTCAAACTACTTTCCTAACCTCTTCTTTTATTACTGTTCTATTCTAACTTCCTTACTATCTTCAATTGCTCTGTCTAAATGTCTTTACCTATTTCAATCCTGCTCCCCAATCTATTTGTTTGTTTGTTTTATTTTTAGAACTGTGATTCAATGGCCTCAGAAAGCCCCCAGAACACAGAGGAACCTATTGTGACCTCTCTGGGTCATTGTCTTCATTTATAAATTATCCTAAGTTACATCATGTTGTCTAAGTTTCATTCTAGCCATTGAGAGGACTCAGTCTTTCATCTAACTTTGCTTTCTTTTTTCTGAATATATGACATTTAGTCTTAGCTTGGATATGAAAATTGTGATTGGGTCTTACCTATGACCTATGATCTCCAGGTCTCTGCACTCCTAGTGTGGCTGTCCATGGAGCAGGAAGGAGTCCAGTCAGTGGTCCTTGCTCTGAGGATCTCCGTGTTTCCTTCTTCTTTGAGCCCCCTGGTACTCTTGAATATCTTCTGAGCACACTGTGTACTGGGAGACAGTCTGACCCACTGTGTACCTCTAGACCCCTTCCTGCAACCTGCCTCTGGGCACTTACCTTTCATTTCCCACAGGATGATTCTCTCATCCTCACAATGCTTCTTCCGTTGGCACACAGGAGTCCACTCATTTTCTCCTCCCCCCACTGCCTAGTGACCATCAGACACATTGCCTGCTGTCTGGGCAGAAGATATAATTAATACTTGGAGAAACTCAAGTGAATTTCTTTAACTGTTCGTCAAATGAACCTGGTGTGGTAGCACATACCTGTAGTCTCAGCAACTCAGGAGGCTGAGGCAAGAGGATTGCTTAAGCTCACAAGTTCAAGACCGGCCTGGGTTACATAGTGAGATCTCATCTCAAACAAACAAACAAACAAAAAACATTTTTAAAAATAAATTAATTAACACAAGAAGAGGAAAAATGAATATAGAAGGCAAAGAAAACAGAAAATGAGATTGAGAGAGAGGGAGAGTGAAGGAGGAAGGAGCAAGGAAGAGAAGGAGGAAGGCAGAAGGGGGAGGGAGAGAGAGAACGGAGGCAGAGAGGTTGCAGAATAGGAAAGAGGGAAAGAGAATTGTGAGAAGTTTTTGCCTGAATTAAGTGTCCTCCCTGTGGCTGCTCCTCCCATAGTCATTCACCACCAAGTGACTATTCACCTTCCCTCCCTTCTTGTCCTGGTGTAATAGGGGCATCAACGCTTCCTGCCCTCCCCACCAGGGCAACCAACACACCCAGTGAGGCACAATGGATTTTGTCGTAGGAAAGGTGACATGAACAGAAAAGGAGCTTCTAATTTTGTCTCGGGAAATCCAGAAAAGCTTGAAGGAGGAGACAACAGTGAGCAAGGTCAGCAGGATTTGTGAAGCAGAGATGTCCCTGGAGACTTGGAGAGCAGCCTTTATGAAGATAAGCTTATGAAATGAGTGGACAACTGATGCATGCAGCAGGGTAGAGGAATCTCAGGAACACTGTGTCCAGTAAAAGAAGCAGACAGAAGAGACACACTGAGGATTCCATGTCTGTGAGGTGAAAACCAGGTGTGTTAGCTCTTCATTACCATAACCAAAATACCTGATAAGAACAGCGTAGAGGCGGAAGAGTTTATTTTGGCTCATGACTTCAGAGGTTCAGTCCATGGTGGGCTGATTCTTGCTGTGGGCCTGAGATTAGGCAGAACATCATGGTGGAGACATGGCAGAAGGAAGTGGCTCAGCTCATGGCAGCTGGGAAGCAGAGAGGGAGGGGCCAGGGACAGATAAAGTCCCCAAGGTCATGCCCCCCCAGCCTACAGCCCACCTTCCTATAGTTTTCAGCATCTCTTAGTAGTCCATTCAAATTATTAATCCACTGACAAGGTCAAGACCTCTCCTGATACAATGTGTTTACCTCTAAACTTTGTTGCATTGCCTAATATATGAGCCTTTGGGAGAATTCCAGATCCAAACCATGACAGGCAAAATTAATCTGGGGTGTTGGAAGCTAAGAGTGGTTACTTGGAGTTGGAATAGTATTGCCTGGGAAGGGACACAAGAGAACTTTCTGGAATGTTGTGAGTGTGCTGTGTGTTGATTTGGATAGTGAATACATGAATATACATACGCAAAAATTCATCAAGCTGCATACTTCACTAAAGAATTTTGCATTTTACTTTTTTTTGAAGTATACTACACTTAAAAGACTAAGCAGAATGAAAGGATGCATGTAGAAAAGTATATTAAAAATAAAAACGCAGTCAAACACAGTATATCAGGCATTAGTCCTGCTTTTATAATTTATATTTCTGTATTTAAAAGCTGGTTGAAATTTAAAATGAGGTTTCACTGATGCCATGGGAACACATTAGAGTTCTGATTTTAAAATCGGTTTCAACAAATGTGTACTTTTACATATTTATTAACTCAAAAATAGATCACTGATGATGTTTGTCTAATGCCTTCGGGTACCCACATTCTATGACTTGGGGAAACTATTCATTTTTATTTATATCAAAATAAAATTGAGAAAAAAAATCGAGATTTTATTTATCTGAGGAGCAATATTATTGCATTCATGACCACGAACTTGTTTATAAAAACCTTCCAGAAAAAAAGTGGAAGAATTTGCTAGGCATACACTAGCAAAATCCAAATATTAGTAAATGTTTAGTTCTTCAAAATATGCCTGAAATGTGTGTCAGTGTAAACATATCTTCTTCCACAGAGTGATATGAAAACATTGGCAGGGTTGACTCATTTATTTTGTGAACTAAAAGTATATGCCATTGAGTGCTAAATAAATAAGTATTAACCACACTTTGAAACACACCATACCTACAATGTAAGAGTTTCTTCACTGGAACTCTGAAGTCCATGACTTTGACCTTGGCTTTTAAGCTGCTTATATAAGATCCTGTGAAAGGCCCTAGAAGTTAAGATGGTGGTGAAATTCAAGTTCTGCAACTTATTGTCTGACTGTGGGACTTTGCCTTATCTCTTCTGTAAGAGCTGAGCTGCTAATACCTGCCTCAGTGTGGAGCCCTGTGAGACTGAGTGACAGAAGGTGACAGTGTAGGTCTGGCATGCAACAAGTGCTCAATAAATGCTCTCCTCCCTCTGCTGGGGATTCTGTGGTCACTACGATCCCTCTGTTAGGCCACAGTGGTGTCTACATACCACACTGTTGCTTTTTAGCTTTAATAGTTTGATTTATTTGATATATGATCCTTTCAGAATATAAATTAGTAAACAGGGAGTGGTATTTGTTTCAGATAATTTTTGTTTCCTTGTTTTTAGTGTTAATAAATAAATTATAGATTGACAGAACAAGTTAAACTTGTGGTACACGAGCTTCTTGCCTGTGATTTATTTATTGGGATCCATCTCCACCTGATTAAGGCACTGTGTGTGTGTGTGTGTGTGTGTGTGTGTGTGTGTGGTGCTGGGGATCCAACTCGGGCCTCACACATGGTGGGCACTCTACTACTGAGCTCCATCCCCTTAACATTGGCCTCTCTTTCATGGTTACCTGAGGGGTATTGTGGACAGTATTTGGGTGACTTTTACATCTGGAATGAGAGGATTCTCTCCTCTGAATGGGAAATTGGCAGCATTATGGTAACTCAAAGCGTTATTAAGAAAAAACATTGTATGTACTTGACAACGAGGTGGGAAATGCTCAGAAACTTCCATAGAAGCAGAATCTCTTGTGTAGGTTGTGTGTCCAACATTGGCTGCTATGCAACTGGGCCTCCAATGACCGAAAAAGATAACTTGGCAAAAGCAACTTTTTTGATTCATTGGCCTTTGGAATTGGTTTGTGACTTATAGACTCTACTTAGAACATAATTGTGCCATTTCTGTCTTCACAAATGTGGCATACTCTTGAATCTAAGCTGCAGGGATAGCTTTATGAAATGAAATTGCTCCATAGTGCTTTAAATGGAAATTGCTGCACCAGCTACATGGGAGTATCTATTCTGGAAGCTAATTGAAATTGCTCTGGCAGATGCTGGAAACAAATGCTGGGCTATATTAGCTTACGAGGGTCACTTTCTCCACTGCGTCACATGCAAAACTCCCCACGTTACCCTGGGTTCTAGGAAAGAGGACAGGAGGAAGGGAATTTGGCCACTGCCCTCTATACATGACATATTTCGGTGACACTGCAGTTCTGTCTGTGATTGGCAGGTGCCTTGTGCTATAACAACACCTAGTCCTATAACTGTCATCCAGATTTGTTGATACAGACTGAATGTGTGAAAGCATTTAAAAGATAAAACTGGTCAAGTGTGTCATTTAATTTTTAATATGGATTCTGTCTTTATATCAATATTCATTTAGTCTTTTATTCAACATTTATGGAGTGCCTAAGAGTAATAGCAAAAATTTATTGAAGGCTTAGAATATGCCAGAGTATTCTATTTTTAAAAAATGTTTTAATTCATTTAATCCAAACAAAAGCCCTGTAATCTCTACTTTATAGGTGAAAGAAGCAAAGAGGTGAAATGACTTCCTTAGTGTTGGTTAAGTGCTCTGAATATACTAGGCAGTGGGCAGCATAATAGGAACACACAGATCCACAACATGCAGCCCAGTGCTTAAGGGTATCAGAGTCTAGTGGAGGCGAGGCAAGAACAGAGAAATTGACCATCCTATGGGTAAACCTAGTGATGAGGAAACGGCTCAGTGCTGAGGCAAACAGCTTCATCATCCTATCCTGGGTCAAGAGAAGTCATCCAGCGGGGGACCAGGCTACTGAACAAGGGAGGATGCCGTATACTAGTGATGACCCCCAAACCCGTGATGCCAGGGTCCTTAGGCTTCTCCAAAGCCTTGCGGGCTGGGCCCAATGGATTGATTCAGTGTAGGGGGTCTGATGGATTCCTAGTATCCCTCAAGAACCTTTGGCTGTCTTCTTTTCTGGTTAATGGCCTAGTGACACTTTATTACTGTTTGAATTATTATGGCTTCTCTGTAAAGTATGATATATTTCATCAAAATAAACAATGCTAATGTTTTGCTCTTGGAACCACATATAACTCCTGCTGGAAAGGGCAGAGACACCATTCTCAGCATCATGATGCCGGGAAGCCCTGTGGATTCTTTCCCTTCCTTTCTACAAAGTCTTCTTCCTCCGCCCACCATCTCCTCTGCTTCTGTAAGTCTATGCCACCCTCCGCAATTCACCACCTCATTTTCTTCTCATTTTTCTCCCCACCCACAGAATAGCTTCATCTCTTTGGCTTACACATTCTAGTTTCAGTCTCACTCCTGTGTGTCCCCTTGGCCAGCCGACTTGGCCCACCACTCTTCTTAGCTCTGCTCTCAGAATGAAGACCACAGTTTGCAGCATTAGATTTTCACTCTTATTCCCATAACCCATATTTACTGGGCACCAATTATCTGCAAAGCCCAGGTAGCAATCCTGCCTTCAAGGAAATGTCCAGAGTGGCAGAGAGAGACACAGGCATGCCTGCTTCTGTTTCAAGGTAGAAGTATAAAATGCCATAAAAGCCAAAAGATACATTACAGAGGGAGGAACTCTTCTAAAAGGACATGGAGAGATTGTGTGAAGGAGACTGTGTTCTTGAAAGTGGAGCTCTCACCAGTGTGCTGGGACATGGATACAAGTGAATTAAATAGCTGTCTCCTTAGCACATGGCTTGCTGGAAGGACCTGACTGTCCTGGACATTTATCTTGGAGGGCTGTACAAGAATACCATCTCCTCTGGGCACAGTCCCAAAGTGAAACTGATGAGAGCACTTTACTAAAGAGGGATTAGATTTGGACATTGGGATTGTGTGTGTGAGGAGTGAGAAGGAATCCGACTGTGGTGTGGTGTGTGTGTTGTGTGTGTGTGTGAAGCCATAGGGAGTAAGACAAACTGCAAATAGGCAAAAAATAAATAAATAAAAAAGGTGGATTCAAATGTTATACGGGGTCTCAAATATCAGGCTGAGCTTAAACTTTATTCTGAAGTTGAAGGAGTCAGTGAAGGGAGCAGTTACAAGGCAAGAAACTAGAGATGAGACCTGAGAGAAGGTTTTTGAGGTTTTATTTGTTTTCTTTTTTTATTTTTATTTTTAAATTTTTTTGTAGCTGTAGATGGACAGAATGTATTTTATTTGTTCATTTATATGTGGTGTTAAGGATCGAACCCACTGCCTTGTGCATGCTAGGCAAGTGCTCTACCACTGAGCTACAGGCCCAGCCCCGGTTTTTGAGGTTTTATAAGTAAAAGACAAACATGAAATAAAGCAGTGATTGTAAGATCATGAGATTGGGCAGAGGCAGGTGTTTTGGAAGACCCTCATGGAACTTGACCTCTGATTGGTGGAGCCAGGTGTGCATCAAGGGTGGAGGTGGAGGAGAGGGAGGGGAAGTCAGGGATGAGGCCGGAGCCTGAAGCCTGGTTAATGGATCACATGTGTCATCGTAGCCATTGTAAAGTAACATCTTCTCTTCTGTCTTGCTGACACAAGCCATTCCCAGTCTGAGGAATGACTCCTGATGGTCTGAGCCAAGGCCCTTCCTTTCGCTTTGCTAGTGGTGGTGTCAGTATAGATGTGACCCAGGTGTGGCTAACAAGCTCAATGAGAGAAGTAACCTAAGGGCTCTCTGACAAAAGAAAGAAGCTGAGAGACGTCTTTATTCTGTATTCTCCTCTTCCTTGGATGCTGTTTTGATACCTTGGTGGTGAAGGCATCTTGGGACCATGAAGGGGAGACCAAAAGCATCATGGGAAACCCAGTCTTTCTTCCTTTCTCCTCTCTTCTGATTCCCCACACATTTTTTCCCCCCTGGAGATTGAACCGAAGGGTTGTTTACCACTGAGCTACATTCCCAGTTCTTTTAAACTTTTTTTTTTTTTTTTTTGAGACAAGAACTTGCTAAGTTGCTGAGGCTGGCCTTGAACTTGAGAGATCCTCCTGCCTTAGCCTCCTAGTTGCTGAGATTACAGGTGTGCACCACTGCACCTCATGATATTGTTGAGTTTGGAATCAACCATGAAACCCTGTGTTTGCAGACTTTCTTTCAAAGTGAGACCATACATGACTACACTGTTGTTTATAGCCAGACACATCTGAAATGATAAAATGATTAACGAGAATGTGAGAAAGTCCTAAGAAGATGTGATTGTGGTGGTGCAGCAAGATGAAGAGAGAAGATGAACAGTTTTGTGTAAGGCTAGGTTTCCACCCCCCAACATAAGTATTTATGTTTTCTGGTTACATTGGCTTTATTGCATAAATTTATGGGGTATAAAATGATGCCATGCTTTGTGACTATAGCATAGAATAATGAAATCAAGCTAGTCAACATTTTCATCACCTCAGAGACTTAACTTTGTTTTCAGTGAGAACATGTGCCGTTCCGTCTGGTGGTTAGCTTTCTTCATTCCTCTTCTGGTTGTATGTCCCCAGCTGGAGCAAAACATCCCCTGGGTTAGGCAGTGTATCCACCATTGCTCTTTTCAACACACATGGCAGAAAGTAGCTTGAACGGACTTAAGATCCAAAAGGGAATTTACTGTACGTCTCAGGAGTGTTTTCTAGAAGCCCAGGGCGGCAAGGCAGCTGGGGCTCAGCCCTGGTGACAGAGGCAGCGGGGCTCTGTCCTCTCTCTCATCCCTGGTTCAGTCTTCCTTTCTCCACTTGATGGAGCAGGAAGATGACTGTCCACCCACACCTCTTGTGCGGGAGACCAATCAGAATGGAAGTCACTTGGGCCTAAGCCTGCATTCTTGGGTGGGCAGTCTGGCCTGGTTTAAGGAGCCACCCAGGACTGTAAGGTGACAGTTTACAGTGTGTGTGAATATTGGGGAGAGAGCAGGGAACAACTAGGAGGGGTTGGATGAGCTTCACAGACACCCCAGAATATATCTACTACTCTGACCACGTATTTACCTGTTTTCTTCCAACAATTTTCCCCAACAAGAGGAATCCTAATAAATAACTCTCCTCACACATACAACTTTAATGTTAAAATCATTATTCAAATGTCAAAGGATTTACTATAAAAAAAATCACATACCTGTATTTGGGGACATATGGTGTGCCTTGAACCACAGCAAATAGTCCACTGACACCATGTGAAGAGACTGTCCTATCCTCTCCCCTCTGCAGCAGCCATGGCAGTGGTGTGATATCATCTGCTATTTCCATGACTCACCTACCTGGCGCCATATTTTCACCAAAGTCAATAATGTAACTTGTAATAGTTCTCTTGAAAAGCCAAATGTATGGTACAAAAATCAGGTTTTGCTACCTTGATGACATTATGCTTGGTGTTTCTGAAAACTTAAGATCTCAAGCGGTCCCTGAATGTAAGAAAGATCGAACCCATTAGACAAGTGTAGGCGGATGCCCATTAGGATGTTTTAATTAGAATGAAATTTAACTGAGGCCTTTTGGTTTACTTCTATATTTATTTCCTAGGTAAATTTTATCTTATATTCTCCAGCTTTATAATTCTGAAATCAAAAGGGAGAAGACTCTAAAATCACCCAGTTAGGTTTACAATGAACCTCAACGTGGAGTAGCGCATCCAGCAGGCCTTGTTGAGGGTCCCCACGGTATCACAGATGCCTCCATCCCACCCTGCACCCTGCACCCCAGAGGATATGGAAATGCCTCCAAGATTTCAGACCCCAGGAACTTAGGCACAGAGGCCTGCAGCCTCACTTTTGCTCCATGTGAAATGATTAAAAACATAATTTTGTTTTAAAGTAAAAAGGAGTAGATTATGGAGAGACTCAATAGAAGATTGAGTTGCTAAATGTTTTTTAAAATATTAAGAATTGCCTGTTTGGTGCGGTCCTCCTCTGGCTTGATACCCAGTCCTGCAGTGCTAATGGTGGAGTTGCCACTGAAGTGGCAGACAAAGGTAGCTTTTATTCCAGACCAGGTCTTTGGCTGGTATGGGTTTCAGGTGGGGTCCGTGTAGGGTCCACAGGACTGTGGTGATTTTCTGTGTGATTCTCCAGGCCTATGAAGGGCCCAGGGTTTCCCAGGAACTAATATTTTATAGTTAATATTTTTTTGGTTAATATGAACATGATGTTCCTACTATTTGGACTTTTAGTCATTTTGATAAATGCTGCTGCTTCCATTTTTTTAGGCTTCCTGGTGTTAAAGTCACTCAGTATTAGAGCTACAAAGGGACAGTGGCTCATTCAGCCTAACTCCCACTGTACAGAACAAAGTCTGAGACTGGAAGAAATGAAATCATTAGGAGGATTACTGATAGTACTTGACTTAGTTTGATGTTAAGTCACTCAGTTTTTATTAGGAGGACTGGTTGGAAATCTGTTTTTCTTAACTACGAGGCCCAATTCCTTTGAAAAATGACAGTATGGGGTAGAGAGAAATGGTAGAGCTCATGAACACCTTAGCAGATGGGAGTTTTTTTCAGTGCTGTCTTTGGTACCTTCGGCCATGACCTCTAGGTGGGCAAATGACAGCCCCACTCATGGTGTGTTGTTGGATAGGTCACAGACTAAACATCCTTGTAGGCCATAAGCAAATAACCACAAAAACAAAGACGAATGTGTAGCAAAGACCATATATAATTTCAACACCCAAAATACTTACTATCTGGTTCTTTACAGAGGTTCTCTGGCCTCTAAGGCACCATGGCAGGCTATGGTAGCTCCATACCCAGTGCCAGCCTTGCTTGCAGGCCCTACTTCAGTTCCTGGAAGCATGGTGCCCACCTTCAGATAGTGGGTCAAAGCCAGTCTTGATAATATATTCCATATTTCTCTGCTTGATTTACTATTGAGGATAGCCATGTGACTTAGTTTTGACCCATGAGACCAAACTGCAAACCTTCTGTCGGGGAGGAGGCATGTTTTGGGGGATGTCTTACTTTTCTGATGTGTTCATTTCATAATGCTGGTCTCACTTCTTTGAATGTGATGCAATGGCTGGAGTTGCAATAGCTCTTCTATGACTCATTACAGCACCATTGCCCCTGACATTATTAAATCAATGGCAGCAACTACCTGTGTCAAGATGTCATGCTGTGTATGAGAAAGTTAAACTCCTGTTTTCTTAAGCCACTATAATTGTTTTATTGTTGCTTGTACTCAAATATCTTCCTACTGATGAAGACATTATTCAGCTTCAGAAATATCTATTACTTTCAGGTTTTTTTTTTTCCCTAGGAAATATTTTCAGGTCAGTTAAGAATTATAAGACATTTTTTGATCTTTACTTTTCTAGTTGCTCTTCACTCCCTTACTGCATATTCTAATATAGATTTAGTTGTAATTAAGTGATATTTAATCATATAGATAAGCTATACATCCTTGGATAATTATCCTTTCAATTTCCAGATTTCTAAAATGGGAAGAATAACCACCTACCTCACAAGGTCTTTTTGGGAATTAAAAAATAAATTAAGGTATGAGAGCACTTGGTGTAGTTCATGGTCCATAATTAGCACACAAAAATGTGTCCAGTTGTTGCTGTTCCAGTGCATGTTATTCTCCTGCTCCTCTTCTTCCTCCTGTTTCCTTCTTTAGGTCTTTAATAAAGCAATGTGCATCTTAGATCATGTATGCAGCCCCATCCTTTTAATAATGGCAGGAAGGCAATGGCCTTGGAGCTGCTCGGGAAATATTTATCTGAGGAGGAGAGGCTTAACTTTTAAATTCAGTGTTGGAAATAACCTGAAGATTTCTCGATCCCTGGGAGTCATTCTGATATGAATATTGATATGAACAGTCTTGGAATGCAAAAGAGCAGCCCAGGAACTGCCTCTTTCCCCTTCAGGGTTTTGTAAGTTACCTGGTAAAATGGATCAAGATATGGAGGACAGAACTTGGCTCAAGACTGACAGTTTGGTGATTGTAGAGGATGCGTGATATGTGACGTCTAGGTGAGACACATTTGGTGCAAGATTTTTTTTTGTTTATCAGACCAGTTTGTATTTCTCATAAAGAACCCTTGAGGTTTTGGCAGGAAAGAGAATCTATTTAGTCAAATTAGGAACTGGGGTGGGGGGAAGTGCCTCTTTTTTCAGTTGATGCTTCAAAAGGAGAAGTATTCCTATTGCAATAAATTATTTTCTGATTGCCTATATACCTCTTCCTGCTCCACATCTCCATGCTGAATGGCATCATTAAACAGTGCCCGATGTGAATATTAATGCGAGTCAGGAGAAGTCTGCCAGCCACACACAATGCATTCAGATGTTGGCTTTACATAATTATCCTTCCTTTCTCCTATGTCTTTTTATGATGCCCAGTCTAGATTTTGCAATGCTGTCTTGTAAATCTGCAGTGAAAATTTCTTTACGTTTGGATGACAGCCTTAAAATATTGCCATCCTTAGACCCGGATGAAATTTGTCTCAAAAGAACACAAGCTACTGGCAAAAGTGAAATTTTATCATAGTTTTAAAAATACTATTCAGAGTCCACTGATATTTTCCTTCTTTGTTACAGATGTTTCCTGCTACTGGATCTTATTGTTCTCATCTCTGTGTGTAAAAGGGTCAGTAATGTTGGTCACAGTATCCCAGTGCCTTGGATTTATTCAAAAATAGTTATTGAATATGGAATGAAAGGACTAGTAAATATGCTAGTCTATGAAAACATATAGTTCCTTGTGAATGGAAATATGATAGCTGTCGACCAACAGATATCACTGGTGGAGAGCTTGTTTGCTTTTCCCTAATGTCGATGAAGTTTCTTTAAAAACTAGTTACGGACTAGATTAGGTAAGGGACAAGGAGACCCCTAAATAGAAAGAGATCAAAAGACAGCTCTGATTCCTTTCAACAACTTGGTATAAGTGAATTATAATCTAACATAGTAGAGGAATTTGAAAGCCATATTTCTAGATCATTATTGATCATGTTGAAGTGTTTGTAGTTAAAAAGAAAAGGTGATTTCTAAAATCTGACAATTTGGCAAATGTAGCCCTGATTTTCAAAAATGATAAACTTTATACCCTTCCCAGCCCAAAGTAAGACAGATTCTTAAGCATGTTTTGAAAATTAAAACAAAAAAAGGAGCAGGTCCCCAGGAGCCACAGGGCTTTGCTAAGATCCTTTGCTTTGTGGGTAGGATTACTGGAGGAAGGTCAGTGCAGTGGATCTGAATTTCAAAGGCATTTGTCCAAGGATCTCATGATGAACACATAGAAAATAGAGAAGTTTAGCCTAAATCAATGGTTTTCAAACATTCATTAAACACAAAAGATTTTTTCAAACAAAAGATTAAAAGGAAATGGAATATGACTCCCTCCCAAATAAAAGAAAAAAAAGAGACAGAGCTGACTTGGGGAAAGAAGAAACCCCCACCCCTTGACCACCACCCCCATCCTTGCATCTTCTCCTTGTCCTCTAGGGTCTATGTCCATGGATCTTGAACACTCTGTGGGAAATCACTGGCTGAGAGGATAATACACTAGGCTGTGTCCATAATTAGTTGAATGTACCCAAAGAGCTCGTTACAACACTGATGACAATCCAGCACACTCTAAGGGAACGTCACAGACCCTCATCTTCCTTTTCTCATTTCTTATTTTTAAAATTTCTTAGGTGGATAAAGATATTAGCGATCTAATTCTTGAATGAGAAGGCAGAAGAGAGATGAATGTATTGGAAAGTAAAATGAGAGTCTAAAGAGATCTCGGAAGGGAAGAATGAATGGCAAAGGAAATCCAACCAGGTGAAATTCAGTGGGTGTTTTAGTCAGCTCTTTTGCTGGTGTGACTAAAATATCTGACCAGGACAATTGTAGAGGAGGAAAAGTTTATTTGAGGGATCACAGTTTCAGAGGTCTTAGTCCATAGAAGGCTGGCTCCATTCCTTGGGGCTTGAGGTGAGGCTGAACATCATGGCGGGAGAGGGTGGTGGAGGGAAGCAGCTCACATCGTGGTGATCAGGAAGCAGAGAGAGACTCCACTCTCCAGATACAAAATATACACCCCATAGCCACGTCACCAATGAACCACTTCCTCCTGTCTCACACTACCACCTCAGTTTACCGCTCAGTTAATCCCATTAGGAATTCCTTCACTGATTGTGTTAAGACTCTTATAAACCAATCATTTTTCCTCTGAATTTTCTTGCATTGTCTCACATGTGAGATTTTGGGGGACACCACATCCAAACCATAACAATGGGAATGGATGAAAAACATTTGGCATGCATACATATATATATGTATACACATATATACATATATATATACACACACACATATATACATATATATATACACACACACATATATACATATATATATACATTTATATATTTTCAAGACAGGGGTCATGATTTGACAGCATGTATGAGAAAGGCTTGACATTTTTAGCTGGTTTTGAAGGGAATATCAGTCAAGAGTAGTAAAAGGGTGCAGTCCAGGACAGGGCAACTGATGTTCTCACCCTCTTTGATGGTTAAAACTGACTCAAACTTGTATTCCATGTGGGGCAGTAGTGATGGGGCAGCACTTACTCTGTCCGGCATTGTGTTTACTGGTTCTCCATGGACTCTTGTTCTCAGATTGCATGTGCTTTCCTCCTTAAGGTGCATCAGGCATTCTGTTTATATCCACCCCTCCCACACGCAGCAGCATGGGGGCCACTTCAGCTGCCCCTCAGCCACAGGTTCTCTGGAGGGTCTAAGTCCAGCAAGGACCCAACCAGGAGTTTTCAGAGTCATGATTCCTGAGTTTTCTTAAGACAAAATAGTTTTGGTGTTTTTGTCTATTCATTGCAAAGAATGGGTCGAAGGGTGACAGGTGATTCAGACCCCAGGAAAGATAGGTGTCTTGTGACAAGAGAGCATGGTAGCCAGGTGCGGTGGCACATGCCTGTAATCCCAGCACTTTGGGAGGCTGAGCCAGGAGAATCGCGAGTTCAAAGCCAGCCTCAGCAAGGGTGAGGCGCTAAGCAACTCAGTGAGACCCTGTCTCTACATAAAACACAAAATAGGGCTAGGGATGTGGCTCAGTGGTCGAGTACCCCTGAATTCAATCCCAGGTACCAAAAGAAAGAGAGAGAGAGAAAGAGAGAGAGAGATAGAGAGAGAGAGAGAGAGAGAGAGAGAGAGAGAACATGGTGTTGATATTTGATCAGTTCCTGTCCTAGCACTGGGTCATAAAATTTGGAAGTATATACAATGGCCAGTGCTCTTTTAAAGATAATAAAAAGCCTTAAATTAATGTTCTTTCCAAATTGACGATGTGGCAGGTGTTAATCAGTTCTGGTCATAACTTAAATTTTTACAGATTGTTAAGGCAGTGTTTCTATATAGACATTTTCATAATTAATTGTCATGCGAATCCTTCCTTCCATGCATCCTTTTCACATTCCTGTCTTCCCACCTTTTAACTCGCATCCTTCTTTGTCCCTCCCTCTCCTTTCACACTGAGTAAGGATCTTTTATGCTATAGTTACTGCAGAACACAAAAGAATAAAAGTTGGTGTTCAGATATAACCCTTGGATGAAGAGGTAAACAGGGTGACTTGACAGAAATATAAGCAATTTAGTGTGTTTTTCTTTTTCTTTTCTTTTCTTTCTTTCTTTCTTTTTTCCTGTGGAAGGTGGGTTTGCTTTCTTAAGGGGATACACCAAAAAGACCATTTTATTTGATGCCCAGGGCTTAATGGCCTTTGTTTCAAAATGCACCAAATAGAGCATTTTAGAAGCCACAAGCCTAGTCCTTTTGTTTTAAAACTGTAGTGCTTGTTAGAGATAAACTTTCACCAGGGTTACCTGCTACTTGTGCTGAAAAGATGACAAATTCCAGCTGGCACCTCCTGCTGCCACTTCTTTTTGTGAGATTTCCTGACCTGAGGGCTCCTTCAGGCTGTGGCGTCTTGTTCCTTCTGACACTAGGGAGAACAACAGCCAGTGACACTATTAGCTTAGCTGCTTGCCGAATGGATTGGGAGTGACGGGGCATCTTCTGCTCACTCCGCCTCCCACAGTCTAGCATTCCCTGGCCACAGCCTTAGGGAAGAAGCTCACACCCCCATCGGCTGACAACTGCTATTTTTCCACAGAAAGGAAACTCTTGACATTAAGATAGAAGTGATTTCCTCATGAGGCTAGTTGGTAAGGCTTCCCTGTAAAAGCATTGAACACAATTTGGGAACTTACATAGACTTTAAAATTTTAGACAATGATTTTGTTTTTCCAGATACCCAGCAAACTACGATGCTGATTCTTCTTCCTCTTCTTTTCCATCATTCTTTTGTTGTTGTTTTATTTTGCTCAAAAACCTATCCATTCTTTCCTTTTGATTTATAGAGGTACAATCCACCCATTTAAAAGGTATAGTTCCATGGTGTTTAGCATATTTACAGAGTTACATAACCATCACCAAAATCAATTTTTGAATGTTTGAATCACTTGAGAAGAAACTCTTTCCTCACCAATATTTACTTCCCATTTCAGCTCTCCCCACCCACCTGCCCCAGCTTCAGCAACTACTGATCTCTTTTCTGTGCTACCAGTGTGCCTTTTCTGGACATTTCATATAAATGGAATCATTTAGTTTGTGGTCTTTTGTGTTGGACTTCTACTTAACATAGTGTTTCCAAGGTCCACTTTGTTGTATCCACTATCAGTACTTTGTTACTTTTCAGGACTAATATTTCATTGTATGGGTATGCTACATTTTGATTCATTCATCTTTTCCAAGGTACCAAACTGTTATTTCTTCTGTAAGATTATAACTATTTTGAGGGGAGAGTTTTTCCCTCCACTACACTTTATATGATGCATATAATATATAATGCAGTACCTGCCATGTAATATATGTTCAATATTGTTAACTCGATGCTTTAGAGTAAAAAATGAGTTCTGTATCTTTTTGGCTTTAACAGAGTAAAGGTTGGTTAAGGAAAGAAGAGAGGGAAAGTGAGAGAAATAGTTTGACATAATGGATTGAATGAGTAATTGTAAAAAAGGGGGGGGAGGGTGAAATAGAGAGAAGTCTTTCCTCTTAGAAGAGCAGGGATGGTTTGGGGAGATTTCTAGGTAAATTGGAGAAGCCACAAGTAGCCACATATAGACAAGCACAGGCAGTTTGAGTAAGAGCCAGAATTTTAGGGTACTCATCTCAGATTACTTTGAAAGTTTTTGGCAGAGACAACTGTAGGCTGTTTTGTTCGTTGCTTTGTATGTCTATCTTAAAATGTCAAAATTTGACTATAAAATTGTTTTCATTCATGAATAATTGATATTCCTCATCATTTCTGCCATCCTCCTCACTACTGCTACTGTCGTCAGCTCTCTGGCCACCATGAGATGGATGCTGGGTCAAACTTAAATTAAAATATCATGAAAAATAGCCATTTCTTGGTACTCAGGACAAGGGTTAGCTGTTTCTTGGCACTTGGGTACTTGGTGCTCTGGTACTGAGTGTACTCAAATACTTCATATGACTTCTTTTATTAGTTTTATTAACAATCCTATGAGTTAGGATATAACAGCCTCCTCAGATTTACTTATGAGAACAGGTTTAACTGACTGATGTCTCCTCTTCTGTAATTTACAGGCACAGCTCCCAAACTTAGTCTTATTTCTGCCTCTTCTCTATTGGACTCATGATGATTTTTAGTTACAGTGTTTTGGATAACAGTTAGCAAATCTTCACACATGAAATATTCACACCCCTACCGCTCCCATTGTGGATGCTTCCCACCTCTTTAATTTGGGCTTAAATGACTGGCATTGACCACTGGAATAGTAGGGGACATAATGTGGGCAGAGTATTAAAAGTATCTGTGCCTTAAAAGTATTTGCACCCTGGTTTTTCTTTCGTGTGTTAGTGATCCCCCATGAGAAGAGGGCACCAAATAGCCACTTCCCCTTTAGTTTGGGCCCTAGAATGAACATAGACATGGAGCAGACTTTAGCCAACTGGTTTGTGACAATGCCCAGTTGATTTTCAACTTATGTTCACTCTAACTGGGTCAACTATGTAAATTTGAGTATGAAAATAAACATTTGGCATTGCCAACTGCTGGGCTGAGGTAGTTTGCTACACAGACTGACTATCACAATAGTTATCTATTTGTTCTTTTAATCATGTATCCATTTAGTAATTAATTCTACCATGATTGATTTGACTGTGTACTGTCTGCCAATCACAATTGTAGATGCTAGGCATATAAAGATGCGAAATTTTTTGTTGTGGTGATGTGTAGTGCTTAGTCAAGAGAGACAATGCGTCCATACATTAGAAGACAGGTTAAAATCTGTAAGTGCCTTGGCAGACAACTACATCTATTCTTTGAAATTTCCGAGAAGAGGATATTATGACTGATTGAAGGTAATATATGTAATTACTGGGAGAATTTAGCACCACTGACCAACAAGAAATGCTATTTTGTGAAGTTTATTTCATGATTTTAGTAAGCAGAAATGAAACCCACATCAACAAGTTAAAAGTTAGATACCTTTTATCAGAAATTGAGAAATCAGAATCTCTCCCTGTAATATTGCTGTGAGCATGAGGTCAAGGCATTTGCATGAAATCACGGGAATGAAACTACAGAATCCTCTTATTTTGTTCTTTTTGTATTGCATGGCCTGCAAAATAGAATGTAAAATATGTTACCGAATTCCTGCATCTATCACTTTTTACCAGTTTTCTTGTGTTTAGTACCTGGCATGGTCGCTGGAGGTATGCTGTCCTCTTGTTAAGCATTCGGGCTCTGGGGTCAGATAGACCTGTGAAGATCCAGCATCT
This sequence comes from Xerus rutilus, assembly GCA_028644305.1. NCBI lineage: Eukaryota > Metazoa > Chordata > Mammalia > Rodentia > Sciuridae > Xerus > Xerus rutilus. The sequence goes on along the minus strand of CM053406.1, from coordinate 15,759,336 downwards.
CAGATTATTTAGCATTTCTGCACCTAATAATCCCTCTACAGAATTAGTCCTGTAGCAGACCATTACCAAATGTTGAACATTATTGTTCACTATGTGGTCCAAACAATCCTGATGAACAAGCCTGGAGCCTAGAGCTACCTGCCAACAACACCTCATGTTGTGTTATGGTCAGCAGATTAGTTTCAAATATCTTTTAGTCCAGCCCAAACAGAGGGAAAATGTTTTTTAAAAGACATGGTTGGGCATGGGGTGCTTCAACCTGCTCAGCTAGTGGGAATACCAGATTCTCCATACACCTTACATTTAATGGAATAATCTCATTTCAGCTTCAGATTCCTAGGGAACCTATGGGCAGATATCCTGGATCTCTCTGAACCTCTACTTTCCTATCTGTAAAATGGAGATAACAGTAACTACTTAACACCATTGGGGTTATTTCAAAGATGGAATGAAATTAACAGTTTAATTCTAATGTGCTTATTTGATATAAGGGATGAAGGACTAGAAAGCTGTTGCCACCCTGTTACTTTCCAAATATGACCAGGTTTTGCACCGTGGCAGAACTGGCTCTTTCAGGGATGATCTGAAAAATATATATATATACAGCCTAACCAGCAAACTTAGCTATGGCTCCTATGCCTTTTCATTTTGAAAAAGAAAAAAGATACCTTCATCGCATAAATATTTTTAGCTTTTCTGAATCCACCTTCGTGCAGTAAAATGCTGTTCACCATGGTTGAACTAGGACTTATGTGTTGATTCTCTCTCCTTTGCTGTTTCAGGAAAATGAATGGAAGACTGTCATCACAGCACTTCCCTGTGTATGATTTAAACATCTTCCTTTTCATAAGCAAGTTCTATGTTTTTTTTTCATTTTAAACCAATTTAATACTTTTGTTCAGTACCAGCCATTATTAATTTCTCTCATGCACATATTTCAAATTCCTCACATGACAGTTTTGAGAAACTAATGAAAATTAGAGTGTGTTAGCATATCACATTCCTACAGAGACCTGCTAATACATTCAATTACATTTAGTAATGGTAATGGAGACTACAGAGAAAAGCGTTGCCATTTATACCTGCTTGCTCAAATTCATTCTCTCTCTCTCCCTGGCTCCCTCCCTCCCTCTCTCTTTCTCTCTTCTCTCTTCCCCACCCTCACCAAATATTTGGAAAAAATAGAGCATAATGCAAAAGAAAAGTCATTTTTGATGCTATTTTAAAAGGTGGTTATTTCTGAAAATGCATTTCCTCTGGCTATGAAACAGGAGGGTGATAGCAGTAACTTACTTATTATTTGTCAGTTAGGAACATTAGTCCATTTATCTATACTACTGAGAATCTTCTTTTTGCTCACCAAAGGCTTCAAAGGAATTATATAAAGATATTTTTTTCCCTAGATACATACTTTGGCAATTTGATTTTGTTTTAAAGTAGCATAATTACATTTTCTCCATCCATTCTGTGAATCACAGCCACCTTGGGAATTCCTTTGAAAACCCTGATTAGGGATGGGATGTGTGAGTGACGGGTGTATGCGTGTGTTGATGTTCACCATCTCCTGAGACTGATTCAAGATTTAGCTCTGCCCAGCAGGACTGGCCCTGGGCTTCACGGTATTATTTTGAGGTGTATAGGCTCAAGTAATTGTGTATGCTGTGGCCAGCAGGTTGGTCAAGCCATGTACACACAAATAAATATGGAGGATCTCAATTATTGATGCCAAAAACTTTTGTATCCCATTATGGGATTAATCAAATGGATATTTATTCTTCCTAAGTCTGTCCATTTCAATATTTTCTATTTTAGGTAATGACCTTCTGGAATTCAGGGACAGTATCACTAAATTTATTTGGTATAACCTGTATATGCATTTTGACTAAAAATGAATAATACATTTGCTTATTAAATAGTGATTTATTAGGATAGTGTTTTTAAATATGTCTGTTAATTTGTTTGTGTGAGATCACATTCTGGTTTATTATTCTCATTAAGATAGACTACTTAGGACAGATACACTTTGGTTGACCTGCACAAGTTCAGTGTCAGGCATTGTGCTGTGTTCATGGTAAAGAGATGGATAAGAGCAAGTTAATATTTAAGAATTGTAAGTACTTGGCAAATAAAGTTACCTGGTATCTAACCTTTCCTGAAATTTTTAGTCTTGGAATCTATGCCAGGAAGACAGAATTGCTAGCTATAATGAGGTTACTATTCTGATCTAAGCATAAGACTGTAATTTGCCTGAACTAACAAAATGCAAAGTACAATTAATGAGGCTGCTCATTTTAAAAATGCTGAATATTATCCAATATTTGTCTATGAAAATATGTGTGTTCAAGATAAGGTTGTTAAAGTTTTATTTCCAATAGCCAATGTATATATTTATGCATGTGCATCATGCTTTAATATGCAACCTTTCCCTTTTTTGTTTTTATTAGTGCGTTATAGTCATACATAATAGTGGGATTCATTTTGACATAATCATAAATGCATGGAATATAATTTGCTCCACTCAGTCCCTAGTACTTCCTCTTTCCCTCACCTCCTACATCCTCCTGTTCCTCTTCCTCTGCTCTATTGGTCTTTCTTCTTTTTCTTTATAATTTTCTTTAAAATTAATACTTCATAGATATACATGAAAGTGAAACCACCGTGGTATATTCATATATGTGCATAGCATAATTTGGCCAATTTCATTGCACTCTTCCTCCCTACTCCCATCCCTCGCCCTGAACTCCTTGCTTCTATTACAGTGATCTTCCTTTTATTTTTGAGATCTCTCCCTTTCTTTTTTTTCTCATTTCTCACTAGCTTCCACATATGAGACAAAACATTCAACCCTTGACTTTCTGAGTCTAGTTTATTTCACTCAGCCAGATGTTCTCTAGTTCCATCTATTTACTAGAAAATCCCATAATTTCATTTGTCTTTGTGACTGAGTAAAACTACATTGTTTATATATACCACATTTTCTTTATCCATTCATCTGTTGACAGGCATCTGTTGACAGGCTGTTTCTATAACTTAGCTATTGTGACTTGTGTTACTATACACGTTGGCATGCCTATGCTGATTTTAGCCCTTCTGGATAAATAACAAGGAGTAGGCTACCTGGGTCATATGGTGGTTTCATTCCTTTTGAGGAATCTCCATACTGTGTTCTGGTAATTTGTAGTTCACCAACAATATATGAATGTACTTTTCCCCCAAATCCTTGCAGTCCTTGCCAACATTTATTATTATTTGTATTCTTAGATGATTGCCATTTAACTGGAGTAAGATGAAATCTCAATGTAGTTTCAGTTTGCATTTCCAGGATTGCTGGGGATGTTGAACATTTTTTCATATATATGTTGGCTACTCATATCTCTCCTTTGGTCTATTTAATAATTTATTAATTGCATTGTATTAGGTTTTGGGGTTTTTAAAAAATATATTCTGGATATTACCCTGTCAGACAAGCAACTAGAAAAGATCTTCTCCCACTGGTATTTTGATGAGGATAGCATTCAATCTATATAATGCTTTTGGTAGTATAGCCATTTAGACAACATGAATTCTGCCTATCCATGAGCATGTGAGGTCTTTCTGTCTTCTAAGGTCTTCTTCAATTGCTTTCTTCAGCTTTCTGTAGTTTTCATTGTGAAACTCTTTCAACTCCTTGGTTAGGTTTACTCCTAAGGTTTTTTTTTTTAAGGTTATTGTGAATGGGTTAGTTTTCCTGATATCTTCCTTAGTAGATTGATTATTCAAATACAAGAAAGCAATTGATTTATGTATGTTCTCTTTGTATCCTGCTGCTTGGCTGAACTTGTTTATCAACTCTAGAAGTTTGCTCATGGAGATTTTTGGGAATTCTAGATACAGAATCATGTCATTAGCAGAGATCATTTAACTTCTTATTTTCCTATTTGAATCTCTTTAATTTCCTTTTCTTGCCTGATTTCTCTAGGTAGAGTTTTAAGAACTATGTTGAATAGGAATAGTGAACATAGCAGTCTTTGTCTTATTCCTTATTTTAGAAGCAAAATTTCAGTTTTTCTCTATTTATTATGATGTTGGCCTTGGGTTCATCATTTTACAATGTCAAGGTAAGTTCCTTCTATCCCTAGTTTCTCCAGTATTTTTAACATGAATGGATGCTGGATTTTGTTGAATACTTTCACTGGATCTATTAAAATAATCATGTGATTCTTGTCCTTAACACTATTTATATGTTGAATTGCATTTATTGATTTACATATGTTGAACTAGCCTTATATCCTTGAGATGAAACCCACTTGATTGTGATGCACTATCTTGTTAATGTGTTTTTGAATGTAGTTTGCCAATATTTTATTAAGGACTTTTGCATCTATTTTCATCTGGCATGTTGGTTGGAAGATTTTCTGTCCTTGATGTATTTTTGTCTGGTTTTGGTATTAGGGTGATACTGGCTGCAAAGAATGAATTTGGAAGTGGTGTTTCCCTGTCTATTTCAGGAACTATTTTAAGGAGGAATGACATTAGTTCTTCAAAGGTCTAGTAGAACTTAGCTTAAAATCCATCTGGTCCTGGGATTTTCTTTGTTGGAAGGCTTTTCATTATTGCTTCACTCTCATTGCTTGATATTGGTCTGTTTCTATATCCTCATGGTTCAATTTGGGTAGGTTATGTATGTCTATAAATTTGTCAGTATCTTCTAGATTTTCCAGTTTATTAGAGTATAAATTTTCAAAATACTTTCTAATGAGTTTCTGGATTTCAGAAGTATCTGTGGTGATATCTCCTTTTTCATCTCTAATTTCATTGATTTGGGTCTTTACTCTTTTTCTTTTGGTGAGTTTGCCTCAGGGTTTATCAATTTTTATCTTTTTAAAGAATAAGCTTTTATTGCATTGATCCTTTGTATTTTTTACTCTCAATTTCATCAGTTTTTGCTCAGATCCTGTAGTCTACTGATTTTGGAATAAGTATTTTGGAATTTTGTTCTTCTTTTTCTAGGGCCTTGATGTATAATATTAGATTATTTATGATTTTTCTATTTTTTAATGTAAGAATTCAATGCTATAAACTTTGTTTAGAACTGCCTTCATACCATCACAGAGATTCATGTTATATCTCTATTCTCATTTGTTTCTAAGAATTTTTAAGTTTTTTCCCTGTTTTCCTTTATGATTCATTCCTTATTCAAAAGTGTATTATTTAATCTTCAGGTGTTAAAATGTTCTATTTTTTGAATTTATTTATTCTAATTGGGTATACATGAGAGCAGAATGCATTTTGATTCACTATACATAAGTGGAGCACAACATTTTATTTCTCTGGTTGTACATGATGTAGAGTTGCACCATATATGCAGTCATACATGTACCTGGAGCAATGATGTCCATCTCATTCCAACATCTTTCTGTGTCCCATGCTCCCTCCCCTCCCCTCCCTCCCCTTTTGACCAAAGTTCCTCCATTCTTCCCATTCTTTCGATGCCCCTTCCCCATTATGGATCAACATCCACTTATCAGAGAGAACATTTAATCTTTGGTTTATTGGGATTGGCTTACTTCGCTTAGCATGATATTCTCCAATTCCATCCATTTACCTGCAAATGCCATAATTTTATTCTCATTAATGCTGAGTAATATTCCATTGTGTATATATACCACAGTTTCTTTATCCATTAATCTATCTAGGGGCATCTAGGTTGGTTCCACAGTTTAGCTATTGTGAATTGAGCTGCTATAAACATTGAAGTGGCTATGTCACTGTAGTATGCTCTTTTTAAGTCCTTTGGGTGTAGACCAAGGAGTAGGATAGCTGGATCAAATGGTGGTTCCATTTTCTGTTTTCTAAGGAATCTCCATACTGCTTTCCAGATTGGTTGCACCAATTTGCAGTCTCACCAGCAATGTATGAGTGTGCCTTTTCCCCCACATCCTCTTGAACAATCATTGTTTGCATTCTTGATAACTGCTATTCAGACTGGCATAAGATGAAATCTTAGAGTAGTTTTGATTCGCATTTTTCTAATTGCTACAGGTATTGAATAATTTTTTATATGTTTGTTGATTGATTGTATATCTTCTTAGAAGTATCCATTCTGCTCCTTAGCCCATTTATTTATTGTGTTGTTTCTTGGTGTTAAGTGTTTTGAGTTCTTTATATATCCTGGAGATCAGTGCTCTATCTGATGTGTGTGTAGCCAAAATTTGCTCCCAGAATGTAGGCTCTCTCTTCACTTCATTGATTGTTTATTTTGCTGAGAAGAAGCTTTTTAGTTTGAATCCATCCCATTTATTGATTCTTGATTTTATTTCTTTTGCTTTAGAAGTCTTGTTAAGGGAGTTGAGGCCTAATCCGACATGATGAAGGTTTGGCCCTAACTTTTCTTCTATTAGGGGCAGGGTCTCTGGTCTAATTCCTAGGTCCTTGATTCACTTTGATTTGAGTTTTGTGCATGGTGAGAGATAGGGGTTTAGTTTCATTTTATTGCATATAGATTTCCAGTTTTCTCAGTGCCATTTGTTAAAGAGGCTATCTTTTCTCCAATGTGTGGTTTTGGTGCCTTTATCTAGTATAAGATAACTGTATTTATATGGGTTTGTCTCTGTGTCTTCCATTCTGTATTATGGGTCTACATGTCTATTTTAGTGCCAATACCATACCATTTTTGTTATGATAGCTTTGTAGTATAGTTTAAGGTCGGTATTGTGATGCTGCCTGCTTCACTCTTCTTACTAAGGGTTGCTTTGGCTATTCTGGGTCTCTTATTCTTCCAAATGAATTTCATGATTGCCTTTTCTATTTCTATAAGGAGTGATGTTGGGATTTTAGTTGGAATCACATTAAATTTGTATAACACTTTGGATAGTATGACCATTTTGATAATATTGATTCTGTCTATCCAAGAACATGGGAGATCTTTCCATTTTCTAAGTTCTTCTTCAATTTTTTCATTAATGTCCTATAGTTTTTATTGTAGAGGACTTTCACCTCTTTTGTTAAATTGATTCTGAAGTATTTTTTTTTGAGGCTATTGTGAATGGGGTAGTTTTCCTAATTCTTCTTTCAGAGGATTCATCACTGATGTATAGAAATGCATTTAATTTATGGGTATTGATTTTATATACTTCTACTTTGTTGAATTTATTTATTAATTCTAGAAGTTTTCTGGTGAAATTTTTTGAATCATCTAAACATAGAATCATGTTGTCAGTGAATAATGATAGTTTGAATTCTTCTTTTCCTAATTGTATCCCTTTAATTTGTTTTGTCTGTCTAATTGCTCTGGCTAGAGTTTTAAGGACTATGTTGAATAGCAGTGCTGCAAGAGGGCATCCTTGTCTCGTTCCTATTTTTAGAAGGAATACTTCCAATTTTTCTCCATTTAGGATGATGTTGGCCTTGGGTTTAGCATAGATAGCTTTTACAATGTTCCTACTATTCCTATTTTTTCTAGTGTTTTGAACATGATAGGGTGCTATATTTTGTCAAATCCTTTCTCTGCATCAATTTATATAATCATATGATTCTTATCTTTAAGTCTATTGATGTGATGGGTTACGTTTATTGATTTCCATGATGAAGATTTGAATCCCTGGAATGAACCTCACTTTTTCATGGTGCACTATTTTTTAATATGTTTTTGTATGTGATTTGCTAAAATTTTATTGAGAATTTTTGCATCTATGTTCATCAGGAATATTGGTCTGAATTTTTTTTCTTTGATGTGTCTCTGGTTTTGGTATCAGGGTGATACTAGTTTCATAGAATGAGTTTGGAAAGGTTCCCTCCTTTTCTATTTCATGGAATAATTTGAGGAGTATTGGTATTAATTCTTCTTAGTAGGTCTTGTAGAACTTGGCTGAGAATCGGTCTGAACCTGGGCTTTTATTTCTTGGTAGGCTTTTGATGGCATCTTCCATTTCCTTGCTTGAATTTCATCTGTTTAAGTTGTGTATGTCCTCCTGGTTCAGTTTGGGTAGGTCATATGCCTGTAGAAATCTATTAGTGTCTTCAGGGTTTTCTATTTTATTGAAGTATAAATTTTCAAAATAGCTTCTAATTATCCTCTGTTTCAGTAGTGTCTGTCATGATATTTCATTTTTCATTATGAATTTTAGTAATTTGGGTTTTCTCTCTCCTTTGTGTTTGGTTGGCTAAAGGTTTGTCAGTTTTATTTGTTTTTTTCAAACAACTAGTTTTTGTTTTGTCAATGTTTTGAATTGTTTCTTTTGTTTCAATTTCATTGAATTCAGCCCTGATTTTAATTACTTTCTGTCTTCTACTTCTTTTGGTGTTGGTTTGTTCCTCTTTTTTTTAGGGCTTTGAGATGTAGTGACAGGTCATTTATTTGTTCACTTTTTCTTCTCTTAATGAATGAGTGTAATGCAATAAACTTTCCTTTTTAGCACTGCCTTCATAGTGTCCCAGAGATTTTGATATGTTGTATCAGATTTCTTATTTACTTCTAAGAATTTTTTAAATCTCCTCCCTGATGTCTTCTATTATCCATGCATCATTCTATGGCATATTACTTTGTCTCCAGGTGTTGGAATAGTTTCTATTTTTTAATCTGTCATTGATTTCTAATTTTATTCCATTATGGGCAGATAGAATGCAGGATATTATCTCTTTCTTTTTTTGTATTTGCTAAGACTTGCTTTGTGGAATAATAAGATCTATTTTGGAGAATGATCCATGTGCTGCTGAGAAAAAAAGTATATTTGCTCATTGATGGATGGAATATTCTATAAATGTCTGTTAAGTCTAAATTATTGTTTTATTGAGTTCTATGATTTCTTTGTTTAGTTTTTGTTTGGAAGATCTATCCAGTAGTGAGAAAGTGTGTTAAAGTCACCCAGTATTACTTTGTTGTGGTCTATTTGATCCTTGTAGTTGATAAGAGTTTGTTTGATATACATAGATGCACCATTATTTGGTGCATAATTATGATTGTTATGTCTTGTGGATGTATGATTCCCTTAGAAGTATGAAATGTCCGTCTTTATCCCTTTTTGCTAACTTTGATTTGAAGTCCACTTTATCTGATATGAGGATGGAAACCCTTGCTTGTTTATGTGGACCATGTGAATGATAGGTTTTTCCCCATCCTTTCACCTTCTGTCTGTGGATGTCTTTTCCTGTGAGAAGAGTCTCTTGAAGGCAGCATATTTTTGGATTTCTTTTTTAATCCAGTCTGTCAGTCTGTGTCTTTTAATTGATGAGTTTAGGCCATTCACATTTGGGTTATTATTGAAATATGATTTGTAATCCTGGCCATTTTGGTTTATTTTTGGTTTTTACCTTGACTTGGTTTCTCCTTTGATTGGCTTTTCCTTTACTGTCATTCCTCTCTTCACAGATTTTCATTGTTGGTTATCATTTTCTTCTCATGGAATATTTTGCCAAGAGTGCTCTGTAGTGTAGACTTTCTTCCTGTAAATTCTTTTAACTTTTGTTTATCATGGAAGGTTTTTATTTCATCATCACATCTGAAGCTCAATTTTGCCCGATATAAGATTCTTGGTTGGCATCCATTTTCTTTCAGAGCTTAGTATATGTTTTTCCATGATCTCCTGGCTTTTAGGGTCTGGGTTGAAAAATCTGCTGAGATATGAATTGGTGTCCCCCTATATGTAATCTGATTCCTCTCTCTTGTGGCCTTTAAAATTCTATCCTTATTCTGTATGTTAGGTATTTTCATTATAATGTGCCTTGGTATAGATCTGTCGTAATTTTGTACATTTTGTGTCTTATAAGCCTCTTGTATTTGATTTTCCAATTCATTCTTCATGTTTGGGAAATTTTCTAATACTATTTTATTGAAGAGATTGTGCATTACTTTGGTTTGAAACTGTGTCTTCCTCTATCCCCATAATCTTAGAATTGGTCTTTTGATGCTATCCCATAATTCTTGGAGATTCTGTTCATGATTTCTTACCATTTTCACTGTGTGGTCAAGTTTATTTTCAAGATTATATATTTTGTCTTCATTATCTGAGGTTCTGTCTTCCAAGTGATCTAGTCTGTTGGTGATGCTTTCTATTGAGTTTTTTATTTGATTTATTGTTTCCTTGATTTCAAGAATTTCTGATTGGTTTTTTTTCTTCACAATATCTATCTCTTTCTTGAAGTAATCTTTTGCTACCTCTATTTGATTCCTAATCTCCCTGTTGGTGTAATTAATGGTTGTCTTTATTTGCTCTCTTATCTCTTCATTGGCATGATCAATTTTTGCCTGTATTTGCTCACTTAAGTCATTCTTTTATTCACAGATCATTTTTTTTTTTTTTGGTACTGGGAATTAAACTTGGGTACTCGACCACTTAGTCACATCCTCAGCCCTATTTTTTGTTTTATGTAGAGATAGGGTTTCACTGAGTTGCTTAGCTTCTTACCATTTCTGAGACTGGCTTTGAACTCACGATTCTCCTGTCTCAGCCTCCCAAAATACTGGGATTACTGGCGTGTGCCACCATGCCCAATTTCACAGATCATTTTAATTATGTACATATGAATTCTTTCTCTGACATTTCATCAACTATGCTGTCAATGTATTCTCTTATTGTAGTATCTTTGTTTGTTTGGGGCACTTTCTTCCCTCGTTTTTTCATGTTGATCATGTGTCTTCCTTTATTGCAGTGCCAATCTGAGTTTTTGCGGTTTCTATTCTATAATCTTATAGTGACCCTACTGATTATGTGTATCTCACCTTGGAGCTCATTTCCAGTCCCTAGCAAGTATCCCCAGATGGATGCTACTGCAACTAAAGATGCTGGCTGCAGTAGTGGAGGTAACTCAAGATAGCAGTGGAGGTGGCCCAAGATGGATTCAAAAACTTTCAGAGATGGGGCTGAAAGGGTGGAACAATGGCTTTAGGCTGACTGTTTAGAGATACAGTGCTGTAGTGTGCTGAGCTGTGGTGGACAGCTGCCTCCAGGCCCTGTCTGTTGTCCCAAGGTGGAGGCTTCTATATGAGGAGAGGCTATGGTGATGGCTGCAGTGTCCCAAGATGGATTTGGGAAGGGAGCAACATCATGGATCTCGACTCTGTGCAGGGGTGGTCCTGGGCCTGGGCTCTCACACAAGTCTGTAGGGGCAGTCCTGTTTCAGGGCCTAGGCTCCCATGGGTCAGCAGGTGCTCTGATGTGGAACTCCAGGACAGTGCTGGGCGTGACTTAGGCCTGAGCTCCCACAGGGTCCCTGGAAGTGGTCCTGAGCTTGGGCCTGGGCTTCTGCAGGTTGGCAGGGGCTCTCTTGTTTTTATTTTTTATCTTATTGATTTTAATTTCATTTCATTATGGTCTGATAGAATTTAAGAAATTATATCCAATTTTTTTTATTTGCTGAGACTTGTTTTGTGCACTAAAATATGTTCTGTTTTAGAGAAAGTTTCATGTGCTATTGAGAAGTGAATTCTGTTTTTAGTGGATGTAGTATTCTATAAACTCTCTGTGAGGTTCATTTAATTAATAGTATTTTTTAGTTCTGAAGACTCTTTACTTAGTTTGTGTCCAGATGACCTATTTAATGGTGAGAGAGTTGTGTTGAAATCACCCAATATTATTGTATTGTCATCCACTGGATTCTTTATAATGAGAAGGATTTGTTTTATATCTGTAGGTGTACTGACATGCAGGGCATACATATTTACAACCATTATATCTTGTTGTTGGTTGATTCTCTTAACCAGTATGAAGTCACTTTTTTTGTGTCATCTGATTAATTTTGACTTGAAGTCTACTTTGTCTGATATGAGAGTAGCTACTCCTTCTTGCTTTCAGTCTCCATTTGCATGGTATATCTTTTTCCATCCTTTCATCTTCAGCTTGGGAATGTCTTTGCATATAAGATGAGTTTTATGTAAATAACATATGATTATGTCTTATCTGTCAATCTGTCTTTTGATTGGAGAGCGTAAGCCATTTGTATTCAGTGTTATTATACAGAGATAATTTTTATTTCCTGCTATTTTGATTTCTAATGCTTAATTCAGACTTGATTCTTCTTTATTGACTGTTTTTCTTGTGAGATATTCTGGCTCTGATTTTTATTTTTCATTTCTTCTGCTTAAAATATTTTATTGAGCATGTTTTATAGTATATATTTAGTGGTTATGAAATATTTTAGTTTCTGCTAATCCTGGAAGGCTTATTTCATTTTCAATTTGAAGGTGTTTTGCTGAAAATAAGAATCTTGGTTGACACACATTTTCTTTCAGAGCTTGGTATATATTATTCCAAGACTTCCTGGTTTTTAGGGTCTAGGCTAAAATTTAGTTAAAATCCTAATTGGCTTATTTCTAAATGTGAACAGCTATTTTTCTCTTGTGGCTTTTAAATTTTAATCTTTGTTCTCTATATTATACATTTTAAATATAATATATCTTGGAGAGAAACTCTTTTTAAAATTTTTTTTAGTTGTAGATGGACACAATACTTTTTTTAAAAAATTTATTTTTATGTGGTGCTGAGGATTGAACCTTGTACCTCATATGTGCTAGGCAAGTGCTCTACCACTTAGCTACAACCCCAGCCCTGAGAAGATCTCTTTTGATCTTTCCTATTTGGAATATTTTATGCATCTTGTATTTGGATTTCTATCTTGTTCCTGAGGTGTGGAAATTTTTCTGCTATTATTAAAAAGATTGTGTACTCCTTTAGTTTGTATTTTGGAGCCTTTTCCTACACTGATAATTCTTAGATTTTGTTTTTTAATGTTATACTGGATTTCTTGAACATTCTGGTCATGGTCTCTTAACATCTTTTATTTATTTTTGACTTTATTTTCAAGATTATATACTGTGTCTTCAGGGCATGAGAATCTGTATTCAAAGGTGAGGCTTTCAACTGAATTTTTAATTTGATTTATCAAGTCAGTCTTTCCAGTTTTTCTGTTTGGTTCTTTTTCCATGTCTTATCTCTTTATTGAAATGATCTTTCAATTCCTGAATTTTCTAAGTTCATTCCTTACATCTTCTTTTAGTTCATTGAGCATTTTAACTATGAACTTTCTAAATTATTTCTTCAACATTTCCTCCTTTGTTGTATCAGTGAACTCAGTTGTTGAAGTGTTGTGGGCTATTTGGGGTGATTTGTTCCTTTGCTTTTTTATACTTCTTGTATGTCTACCCGTCTGCTAGGATGATTACCTTTTGGCAAGAGACAATTTAGTGAGCTTCTTAAGTACTCTGGACTGATTGAATATTTACATATTGATATGCCCACTCAACATTCATGCTCTGCTATTCCCAGTATCAGCACCACTTTGAGAGGAGATACTAAGCCTTGTTAACTACAATGATTTCAGAGCAAATCTACATACTAATAAAACTCCCCAGTCATCTTTTCTTTCACTGTTTCCTTTCTGGGTTGAGGAGGGTTTGCTGCTGAGATCTGCTCTGCCGTCTTCATTCTCTCATAGTAGCAACCTTTCTCTTCAAGCTTCATGCATAATTGTGTTGTTCATATACCTCAAAGTCTAAGTTGAGTCGAGAAGAATATGGCTGATATTCTGGGGTCCTTGAGGATAGAAGCTCAATCCATTTCAGTGGGTTTTAACTCCAAAGTGTAGCACCCACTACATCCCTATCCTCCCCGAACCTCAATGGCCTTCACTCCTTTTATTATGGCATCTTGGAAGAATAGCAAGAATAGATGGGAGCTTATGACTTGTGTTTCTTTATCACTCCCACCCTTCTCACTAGGAAGAGTTGGGATAGGTAATTAGACATTTCCTCCGTGTTTTTCTTTCCATGGATTCTATGTATAAATCCTAAGAGTTATTCAAACTTATCAATTAGAACATCCACTCTGTTTTCTTTGGTAGCCTACCTTGTGAAACCTTCAGTAGAGATTAATTTTGTGTATGTGTGTGTGTGTGTTGCTGCAGATTGAACCTAGGGCCTTATCCACGCCAGGCAAGGGCTCTACCACTGAGGTACATACATAGTGTAGATAGTGTAGATTAATTGTTAAATAGTTTTATTTTATTTTTTGACAAACAATGCTTGTATTTAGCATAGGTAATTTTTAATAATTGTGTAGAAACAGGACACCTTCTAATTAAGATCATTCTATTAGGAAAGGTTCCTCTGACTATAAAGGCAAGAACATTACAGGTTACTTTGTAAGGTTAGAAGTGGGAAAAGTAATGACTAGCAATCTGAACTATTTGGCTGAAACCACACATGATATGACTAAATGGCTTAGCGGTAAATGATGATGACATAAAATTAAACAGATCTCTGCAGAATCTAACCAAGTTTCAAGGAGAGACTCCAAAGTGTGGTTCAAAGATTAAATTTTCCTCGTATATTCTAGGACATATTATTAACTTCAACATTTATCCAAATAAACCAGTATTATGGTGTCCAATTCTATTAAAAATAGGCTCAGTGGGAGATATTCTTATTAATGGAAATAAAATTTTACAAATGCTGCATCTTTAATACAAAATCAAAACACTGAGAAAAGTTGTTAGGCCAAATGACCAGCAGCTTTTATCATTGCTCTGACCTGCAAAGTGAGACCTGGGACTTTAAGAGCACTCAGATGTTTATCTTGTTGCTTAGCAATTAAGTATTTTTTAATTTACTGCTAGCTTTGTGTATTTTGCCTCCTCACCTCCTCAGAATTCCCTTTGAAGACTCACCAAATTCTTATAGAAACTCTAAAGTTGTCTAATAGTAAGTTTGGATTATTAATCCTCTGTAAACTTGCTTTAACATCAGAAGACATGAATAGTGACTGGACAGTGACAGATGCTCATCATTTTGTTGGATAAAGTGGGGGCCAAGACCTGAGAAAGTAGGCCTTTTAACTTGATCCCTACGTTCTTCTATCAGGGTCAGCCTCCTCCACATTCAGCTGCAGAAGTTAAGAGATTTGATTCAATGTGGAAGTCCAACATTGCAAGACTTTCCCTAAGAAGTCCCTTTTCCATGTGCCTTCATTAAAATGGACTCAGCACACATGACAAAATTCTTGGCTTAGTTGCTGGGGAGTTTATCTAGGGGTCCATGGATCCCTGGCTACAGGACATCAGAAGATCCTCATCACAGTATGTGACAAGAGAGTCACCCTTTCAGAGGATGAGCCTTTTGTGCATGGTAAAGCAAAGAGTTCCAAGAGTGGCAGAAGGAGGAGCACATTTCACAACTTTTTTCTTTTTCTGTTGGCTTTTCCAAGTTGTTTTTTGCCTGATGAAATTCACTAACTCCTTTGCCGTCTTGTAAAATTAATTTCGCTCCAAAAAATGTAATGGTTGGATGACTAGACTTTCATCATAAAATTTCAGAATGTCTATAAAGAGCATGTGTGTTTTAAATGATTATTCAGATCCTAAATTTTGAAGAGTTTTGTACATGATGAGCATCCAGCTGTCTCAAACACACCATGTGCTTCTGTGTGTGTGTTCTGCCCTGTGTGCTTTTGCAAGACTTTTGCAGTGACATTTTTAGTGTTTGGTGAGAGGCAGGAAACACAGAATCTGTCCATTTTACCTACAAACTGAATAGCTTTTTAAAGTTTTGAAGTGAACTTCTTGTTTGTTTCACTGGAGTTTGAATTCATGATGCATTTTCTTAAAATTATTTTCTCCTTAATTCATTATAAAATCCTTAGAAGGAAATCTTATTCTTAGGGTACTTGGTTTTTTGCTACCTTATAACAATGATACTCTGACATGAAGATGTTTAATTTATTTTCCTGTGTTACTGTTCTGTTTTAATTTTTACAGATCAGGAAATAATAGATTATACCTTTTGTTAAAACTTTCCCTTTTTTAAAGCAAATGTGAACAATGGGGTTATTATACACACATTACACAATGTTTTTTTTTTTCCTTCTAAGAAAATAATGAACTAGATTGCAGCACACTGTAAGAATGTATGTGGAATTTGAAATTATTTCGTAGTTTAAAATAGTTCACTTCCTTATAAACTTTATAACTTTAAAAGTATGATAGCTTTGTTTTCCAGATTTTCTCATTCAACTCACTGTTTTCAGTTCATTTAATTCTCTGTATCAAGTGATATGAAAAAGAGCCCAAATAATGTCTCCCTGGATAGAGATGGCACTGAATCTCAGTTTTTTCATCTGTAAAATAGGCAATTCGCACTAGGTGATCCCAGAGGTCTCTTGAAGCTTTGGTATAGATGTCACTTTAATCAGGGCAGTGATCAGGGCTGAGTCGTTGCAGTGGCTGAATTACCCTGCTCCTGTACCTCCATCTTGATATGTCACCTTCCCATTGAAACTGCAAGCTCTCTTCTGAGATTTCCACCAGGGTTTAGAATCAGCAGCCATCTAGCCCAATCCTTTCATTTTATAGAAAAGGAAAATAAGAACAGTATTTTACTGAAACATCCATGTAAGTACAAAGAAATGGTCTTTTTGTTTTCTTTCCAATAGATGTGCAACCCGAGTCTTATAATAAATAATCTCAAACCATGGCTGCAGAATCTCAGACCTAATTCTGCAAACATTCCTGACTGAGATGGAAACCAACCCACCCGCTCTGAAAAACCCCTCTTGCCTGTCTGGGGTGCAGGACCTCAGTGCTAATGTGAATAGGGTCTCAGTGGTTAGTTGGCTGCTATCTGCACTATTAAACTAAAATAAAGTCACCAAAGAGAGGTGACTTTATTTAATTGGGCACTTAGGTATGCCCAGTTCTATGAAGATAATTGTACTTTCCCCAGATTCAAGAAATTTAGCAAACAAGCTCATTATGATCTAATAATAATTTTGTTCACTGTGGATCCTGGGAGGGTACACTTAGATGTTTCATCTGTTTCCTACTGTCCATTTCATTAGTCTATTTGACATTGCAGATCTTCAGGTCAAAGGATATGTGAAATAGTTGCTAAGTCAAGAAGACGGTTTCATTTTGCTTATGAATGGTTCTGTTATAAATTAAGAGTTTATTTTTGTTTAGAGTTAACTCAAATATACTTTCCTTCAGGGCTTCGTCACTCCATCCAGCTTTTAAGGAAATTGAAATATTTGTTTAGATGTTCCCTCCACTGCCCTTTTAATCATGTGGGTAGATGTTTTTCTTAATGATCTGTAGTGGTGGGGACCAGATCAACTAAAACACACAGTAAAGAAGCCAATTTTATCCAGCTGTGTAGCAGTTCTATTTCTTATAATGATGCTGGTATAGTAAAAGTGTAGATCACTGATCTTATTGGAATTGCACTTCTTTTAACCTGTAGTGACATTGGGAGGGAAGAGGAATACAATCTGCAGCTGAAACTCATCCCCAATTCATCAGGCTTGTCACTCATTTACCAATGAGAAGCAATTTTGAGTTCTGTTTTTCTGCTTCAGTGAAGTGTATAGTCTTACGCAATTTTTTATGCAGAATTTGGCGTATCTTATGGATGTCTACTAAAAAAAATCAAAAGGAGGAGATGAAGGAAGGGAGGAATAAGGAAAAGGAAGAAAAAAATTATGAGTTCTTGGTTCTTGATATATTAGCAAGTATTTGGGATCTTAACTTAGCCCTGGGGTTAACTAGTATTGTAGGTCCAAGTAACTGGGTTTAAATGTCACGTATAATGACAAATAAGAAAATTGGGATGTTATTTGCGTGTGAATGGGAATAGAGGTGACTGGATGTTGATTCATTGCGTGATGAATGCTTGCCCTTGGTGAAATGTGTTACCTTCCGTGAAATTATGAACACTCTTTCTTACTGACTGTAGAATGTAGACGCTAAGTCTAGACATGTTTGCTCCTGAAGTGCAGCCCCAATGAGATACTGTTTTCAAAAAAAAGGCAACAAAATCCAGAGGAGGTGAGGAGGCTTGGAGTTCTACATGCTGGAGTTTAGGACTCTACTCGGTATCTCTTTTTAGGTTTAGGAGGGAGACTGGGAAGCCTATTCCAAGAAGCATCAGTGATTAGTGGACAAAGGCGGTTCACTCATATTCCTTGGGAAATGACTTTGATCTCTCTAGGAGGAATTAGATTAATTCTTATATTGCTTTATGTTATTAAAATTCCATTATATATTGATTGAATGTGCTTTTTATTTATAAAGTTAATACTTTTGCAGGAATAAACACAATCACAAATGAGGGACTACTGAAGAGAAAATTATTTCTAGACAATGTATCTCAAGACATAATTAGGGGCTGGGACTGTAGCTCAGTGGTGGAGCACTTGCCTTGCATGTGGAAGGCACTGGGTTTGATCCTCAGCACCACATAGAAATAAACAAATAAATAAAATAAAGATATTTGTGTCCATCTACAACTAAAAAATTTTTTTAAAAAGACATAATTAGAAGGTCTAAGAGCTTGATAAAAATACATATATACATATTTGTATATATACAAATATATTTGCATATACACATATATACAAATATATTTTGTATATACAAAATATATTTGTATATACACATATACAAATATATTTGTTTCTTAATTGTTTCTGTAGAAACATTATCAAGTACTTTCATTGATTGAAAATACTGATTTTTTTCCAAGGCCATTTAGCTTCGTAATTCTTTCATTCAATTAGATTATAATTAAAGCATGATATTTTTTAGTGTGTGCATTTATAAATCATTTTACACATATGTGTAGCTGCATTATATGTAACCCTAATCCGATAATTCTCCAAATTATCACAAGAGGAATAGGATTCTTGGAAGTTCTTTGATTATCCCAGGGTCAAACAATAAATTAGGATTAGGGTCAGAATCAGACTTCACCAGCAGTGCAATGCTGAATGTCAAGCTATTGTTGAAGCATGCTGGTTGTGTTTTGATCTGCATAGAACTGGAGGTCAGGATGCTGATAGTTGGGTTTTTGTACTCTGTGAAAAGCCACTACAAAACCGAACATCAGAGACCATGCGGGAAGCCCCCTTCTGAAGATGGGGAACACCAGCCTGCCGGGACGGTAACAATGAGATGCCATAATCAGAGGCCCCGTGGGGCTGCCAGGCTGGGGCACCTGGAACACAACAGGACATCTCACTGATTTGAAGAAATGTCACGAGCAGCTGATGGCATGTTCAAGGAGGGATGACAATCCTCACTTGGGGGTCCCTTGTCCTGACATCTTTCTTTCAAGAAATCGAGCAAAGGCCCTGGGCTATGTGAGGTGAACATCCAGTCCTCTAACTGTGCTGTAAGTTTCTTAAACAAAAAATAACATCGACCTTTCCTCTGCCTGAAGCGATGATGCTGATTTTCATGTTAGAATTGGAATTTTTCTATAATCTTGTGTATTTACAAATTTACTGTTGATTAAACTTGTAGGCCATCAGAGGAAAGAAAGAGCAAGTTATATGGAATTCTAATGTGCTATATATGATCTTGCACATGTGTGTGCACAGTTTTTGTCTCAAAGGATTTCTTGTAATTTTGTAGAGGGCAGGCAGTGGAGACTGCAGGCTGGAATGAGAATAAGGAAGGCTGGGGATGACAGCAGAAGGATTGATCATCTCTGGGAGAAACTGAGGCCTCTGGTTTACCCACTGGGAGACAGTACCACCTGGTTCCAGCTGCTGATCGGATGAGGAATTACAGGCCCATTGCTATCAGATTTTAAGTCTTGTTTTCATAATGAATTATAACTCCAGGTTTCCATGTGAAACTTCTCATTCTTCAATAATACCTTGAGCCAAATGAAACAATCTGGAGGCCAGAACCAGCCCTTGGGTGATCAGTCTGTGGTACGCTGAAATTATTACCAGTGGCTCGCTACACGTCAAGCTCTGTGCCAATTGCTGCATGTGTTGCTTAAGCTTTTCTACATCCCTGCAAAATAGGTGTCATTATCCTGCTCTGCTGATGAGGATGCTGAGGTCCACTGCACTTAGGCACAGGATTTAGTATATAGTACCTTGGAGATGAGGGATTCTAATATCCAGCTCAGCATTTAAGTTAGCAAATATCTATTGAATGCAGAGTATCTGTCTGGGACCTATGAGGCTCCAGGAGTCCTAAAAAGAATGAGATAAATAATGAGGTAAATGTACAAGGTTTATAGTCTGTGTAGCTAAATATAGTAGATGCAGGGACAGATAACATGCTTTTGGAAGACACAAAAGCAGAAGATTCCCAAGAGATAATACTGATCTGAGACTTGGGGGGGGGGGTAGAATAGGAGTTGAGCAAGTAAAAGAGTGAGAAGTCTTCTGGGTCTGCATGGTAGGACTTCCATAGATGAGAGAGGATGTGGATTCTGCTGTGCAGACTTGTTTGTGTCATTGGGAATAGAGCGCAACATAGGGATCGTGAATGGCAGGAAGAGATGAAGTAGGAGAAATAAAACAGAAGACACACAAAGGAGATAAGGATAGGGGATAGAACAGAGGGCTCACAAAGAATTAAGCTGGGAAAGGACTTGCTGTTTTAAGACAGTCTGGCCATAAGATGGAACAGATTGGAGAGATCACTGGGTATGAGGGCAGTGATAAAGACAAGGAGACCTTTAATAAGCAAGTTGGAGTAATCAGGAGTGAAGATAGTGTCTTAAAACAGTGATCCTGAAATTAATATTAAATGATGCAAGAAACATTTAAAACATAGAACATACTAGAAATGGGGACTGAACAGGTGCAAGGGATGAAGGAGAGAGGATAATCAGTGATGAGGGTGTATTGTTTTTAGTTGAAAAATATTTTAATTAGTCTTTCAACAAATGAAATATGCCCAAATTTGCTCATAATTTAAAATCTATCAATTAAAAGAGCACTGAGATACTGTTTTCATCTATTGAAAACACTTCAGAAGTTTGACAACTTTGTTGTGAGGATATGAAGAAATGATAGCCAAATACTCAGTTGGTGGGAGTATTATAATCCCCCTGGAGAGAAATTTGGCAAAACATACTAAGATTACAAATGTGTTTACCTTTAACCCAGTAATTTCACTTCCCAGAATTTATTTTACAGATATATAATTTTACACATTTTGTAGATTTATGTACAAGCTTATTTATTGTAGCACTGTGTGTGCAAAAAATTTCATCAAAAGAGGTCTGGTTAAATAAACTATGGTAGATCCACACAAATGGAATACCTTCCAGTAATAAAAAAGAATTAGGACGCTGTATATCAAGATGAACAGAGATCCAGGATATATTGTTAAGAAAAAAAGAACCAAGTACTGAATAGTATATGTAGTAGAATAGTCCAACAGAAATATACTATCTATTTTTTTTTGTTTTTGTTTGTTTTGTTTTGTTTAGGATTCCACAGTCTTTTTGGAAACTTGGTTCCCAGGGGGCTTAGTTTTTGTTTTTTTGTTTTTTGTTTTTGTTGTTGTATGTTTTTGTTTTCGATTTTGTTTATGGTTGATATGGAAATTTTATTTAAACATATTTATTGTGTATATTTAAGGAATACAGTATGACAAAGAGAAGGTTTAGGTTTCTGGTTTAATTGATAATGTGGGTGGTGAAACCTTTCACAGAGATTGAGAAATTCACAAAGCTGGCTTTGGAGTGTGGGTGAGGGCAGATAAGTATGTCAGATTCGGATGGGTCGAGTCTGCGTTTGAGATGCCATGGTATACTCAGGTAGAAATGTCTAGATTTGATCAGTTGGCGATTCTTGGTGGTCTGGGGAGCAACCTAGCTGGACAGGTGGGTTATATGTACTTTGTAAGTAGTAGATGGCAGCAGAAAGTAGGGAAGAGGATGAGTTGGCCAGGATGGGGTGTGTTAGGAGGGAGCATAATCGCTCCCACAGGATTAGTTCCAGACATTGTGAGTTGCTAATGGTTACCCACGGTAGGGCTTCTTGGTGCCCCAGCAGATGTCACTGAACAGATGAGTAATCACCATCATCATTCTGAATTCATCTCCCAAGAGGAAATTTTCAGTGACCTGCTCCTAGAATTACCCACACACTCTTCTGCAAATGTCTCCTTTGAGCTTGCCTCAGTAAAAGTTAATTCCTCTATGATGTAGGTGATGGAGTGCTGACATGCACTTGTACCCGGTTTTCCATTGGGCCACTAAAAGAGATTAAATAATTTGATCAAGGTTATGTGATGGGATTTGAACCTAGGTTTTTGGGACTTAATTGCGTCCCAGGATCAGCTATTGAGTTTGGTAGTTGTTAGTGGGTGGACTTGACTCTGTCTGTTTTGCAGAAGCACATTTACGGAGTACATCCAAGGATCTAGGCCACTGCCAAAAAGGGAGGTCAGAGCCTCTGGCTGACTGAGATGCACCCACATCTCTTTTTTTTAGTTTATGTATAAGACCTTAGAACCATCCCTCTGCTAGAGAGATAACTCTGTAAGAGACGTAAGCAAGAGCCTCCAATTTGGATCCTCATAATGAGATATGACTTATTTTAAATATTTCCATTCAGGCAGAACAGATGTGCTTGTACTTTTTTGGATACATCTGCAAGTCAGCGAGAAAAATAGAGAAATGAACTAAAAGTAATTGGTCCAGAACTTCATTTGGAATTACAACTCTACCAAAAGTTTACTTTTAATTTCTGCATTTAAATACCAGTTAAAAGTTACTCACCAATGATGCTTCACCATATATATGTAATCCACATAAAAACTTGATAAGAAACATGATTTCTGTTCTTCCATGTGAACATTCCATTAAGCTTTAGCCATTTAGCTGATAAAATCCATCATCTTGCAAAGCAGAATTGATTGTGGAAGCACATTCACACAAAAAGACATTTTTCAGATTACCTCTGCTGGGTTCTGATTAGCAATGTTTATGTTCCATTTAATGTTTTCCACATGCTGTTACTCTTTGAAAGTTTGGCCTGTGCATTTATTCTCATCACCAGCTGTGGAAGTCTAGACCCTAGGCAGAAGTTTCAAAACAAATGTCTGGAGATTCTGGAATCCTGACCACCAGAACAATTTATTTTAGTTTAGTTTTGCTTCAGTTTCATGGAATGAGGGTTTGTGAATATAGCCACAAACTTCACATCTATTTTATCTTTATGACAGGGCTGTCTTGTCATATGCTTAGTTGACTTTGAACATGAAGAACATTGGCATGTTCTGTAGCTCTACAGATAAAGCTGAATATTATAAAGAATTCACGTGAAATAAATTATACTGCATTTTTTTCTCTCTCCAATTATCTTTGTTATCTTGTAGAAGTGATGCATGCTCAAAGAGTGGAAGAAAAGTCAACCAAAGTACAAAGACACTGAAGATTTTACCAGCTGGGCAAGAACAGTTTAGTGACCATCCTTCCAAGATCTCTGACTTGGAACATATTGCCAGGTCTTTTAAATTATATTAATTATTAGTAAAGCTATGCATATAGCTTGTATGTTGACCCATAGTCAGTGACCAAATAATTTGTTAGCCACACTTAGACACTTTAGAGAGTAAAAGGGGTGCTATTAGTAATCAGGCACTCAATAGGTGTGCACCTGGACTATTCCAGAATTCCTGGACCAAGACAGTCCTCTTCATGGATTCTTTGCTATATGTATATTTGTTCATTGATAAGACATTTGCTGAACATTCATTATGTGCCATGTATTCATCAATAAAGAAAATAAAGCCAAGATTGCCCTCAAGGGCTCCTAGTCCAGCAGCAGTTACAGTGCCATGCAGTGGGAATCATGGTGGAAGGGAATCTGTCATTTTATGAGAACGCTTCTGGGCTATTAGGGAAGACTGAGGTGAATTTTAGAGGATTAGTGGAGTTAGCCTGGCAAAGATGGGAACATTCCCCCTAAGAAGGAGCAATACGTGCAAAGACAGATGGAAAAAAATGTATATGGGACTTTGGGAAGCAGAAAAAGACTGGGGATGATCCTGCAGAAAGATCCCGATCTTTGGTGGGAAAAGAGCAAGTGGCTTCAGAGGAGACTGCACATCAGTCAGAGACCTGATTATCAATCACCTTGAGAGTTTTATTAAAGAGACTGGGTTTTGCCCTAAGGGAAAATTTTAAGCAGTAAAGACCTGCATTTTAGAATCCTGGATGAATATGCTATTCATGAGCAAGTTTGGGGCATAGCTGATGAAAATAAGGAGATTACATCAACAGAGTTTGGGACAAGGGGAAAGAAGACATCAGGGAGTCAAATCCAGGTAGCAGACTGGACCATGGAAGCATTTGTAGAAACACAGAGCTCTTAGGAAGGAGCTGGCTTGGGATATGTTAGGTTTGAGATTCCAAGAAGGCATCCAGGTAGGCATATCTACCTATATGATCTTACCAGGTACTCCAGAGAGAAACTTACATTAGACTGAGAGATGGAGGAGTTGGTAGCTGATAGGTGGGATGTGAAGTCTTGGGAATTTGAGGCCAGTTGAATTTTTATTACTTATCATGAATTTCTATTAACTCTGGTTCAAGGTTATTGAATTTGTAAATGGAGTAGAATAAATGGTAGCTAAAATTATGACATTTTGAAATTCATTCACCCCCGCCCATTTTCATGAAAGAAACTTTTGTCTGGGACATATAAAATACCACTATTCAGAATTTATTGTCCAAAGGAGTTGGCAGAGATTTTTAGTCAAAAATCAAATTTAGAAAAGTCCTCATTCATACTGGAGAATGAAATTTAAAAAGAAAGAATAAAAGAAAGAGAGAGTCTTGTTCTTTCCCTTTAATAATAAAGATATGTGATTAAAGCTTCCTAGTTAAAAATAAAAAATGATTACAGTCCAGCCTGCATTGTGGGAACCTGACACTTAGGTTCATTGCAATCCAACAACTATCACAACACAAGGTAGCAGCTGCAACTTTCTCCATTGCTAACTCTTTAACATGATTTCTCCTCTGAGAATTGCTTGTCTCGCCAGTGGCTGTGGTCTGAGTATGTTCTCAACAAATTCATAGGCTGAAATCCTACCTTCCCTGCTGATGGTATTTGGAGGTGGAGCCTTTTGGGAGGTGATGAGGTCACGAGGGCAGAGCCCTTATAGTGAGATTAGTGCCCTTAGAAAAATAGGCTCAGTAACAAAAAAAAAAAAAAGGAAAGAAAATAAATAGAGGGAGCTTATTCCTTGGCTCTTTCCACTAAGTAAGGTCGCAGCTAGAAACTGGCAGTCTGCATGGAAAGCCAGACCTCACCAGAACCCAACCATGCTGGCACTGATGGCTCTAGCCTCTGGAGCCAGGAGAAATGAATTTAGAAATTGGTGGTGTTTAAATACCACCCAGTCTAAGATATTATGTTACAGAAGCCTGAATAAACTAGGATACTTAGTGTTCAAATTTTACATGAAGTTCAAATCAAATTTGGGGAAGAATAATCAGAAACTATTGGAGCCATGAGTGACATTAGAGTCCTTATCCCATGTGTCACATTTTAGACATGGCAGCTGAAAACCACAGCAATTCAGGGCCTTCCCCCAAGGTCATGCACATGCCTGGACTGCAGAGGTTGAAATCATACAGCTCTGACACTTCCATCCAGCCCCCTCTCAGCCAGGGACTATGTGTCAAAGAAGAGTCAATATATTAATCATCCAATAAATAAACATTCTTATAATTCCCTCCCCTCTCCTCTTTCTTCCTTACTATTTAAAATACTATTAAAATACTAATAATACTATTTCAAAATACTAACAAATAAGAGTGTCTGATAATCACAGCTCAGTTGGTCAAAAAAAAAGAGAAAGTTAAAGAGGACAAAGGAGCCTGTCTTAAGCTGTCCCCTTTGCATTTTTTTTCTTTAATTGAGCATACAGAAAATGCGTTCTCCATCTGGTTACATGTCCTTTAGTTAATTGAACTGAAAACCATTTGATTTCATCAGAAAAATTTGGTTCTGGTTTAATAAAGAGTTTTTTTTTGTTCACTTTTTGAGGGCTTTTTAAAAGTACTTTTGAAATCATGAATGTTTTATAAATAATTGTTTTCCTCTCAATCTAGAAAAATTGTAGATATTAAAAAAATGTAGAGATTATGAAGTTCTCTTCCCTCTTCAATTTTCTATGATCCTATCAAACAAAAACCTGAAGAGTGAGTGCCAGGCATTGGTGACATTTGGCTCAGTAGAAATGGCAGAGGAGGCAAGACATGGGACTGGCAGACCAAGTGTCCTTGGAGAGCCCTCACCTCTGCTCACTATTGACTCTGTCCTGGTTATGTGAATTTTGGGCCAAGATTGCTTCTGCAGCTCCTTATAAGGGTCTCAGTCTGTTACCCTACAGTCAGGGCGTATATTTTCATTTTCTCACAATTTTTGACTCCTCACACTTTTCCTTATCCTATCTAATGTGTTGCTGTATACTGCCACTTTATTTAATCAACATTAGTTTACTATTTCTTATTTATTTATTTGGTGCCAGCCACTAGTGGTCTGATGCTTTCTTTGCCTGTCATCTCTTACCTTTGTTAGACCTGCTTCCCTGGGTGTGGAGAACCACTTCCATTTGCTTTTCTCCCAGAGATTAAGTGTCCCTTCCTAGTCCACACATGTGATGCCCACACGGACATACTTACCCTACCATGATCCCTCCTCGAAGGTAAATACAGCTTCCAAGTAGTCCGAGGTAATGATGTGTTGCCATCTTGACGTAGCATTAGAAAATGAGAAGTCCTTCAATAGATGAGTGGATAAAGAAACTGTGGTATACATACACAATGGAATATTACTCAGCATTAAAGAGAATAAAATTATGGCATTTGCAGGTAAATGGATGGAGTTGGAGAATATCATGCTAAGCGAAGTAAGCCAATCCCATAAAACTAAAGGCCGAATGTTCTCTCTGATAAGTGGATGCTGAGCCATAATGAGGGAGGGGGCATGGGAAGAATGGAGAAACTTTGGTCAAAGGGGAGGAAAAGAAAGGGATGGGACATTAGGGCAGGAAAGATGGTGGAATGCCATGGACAACAATGCCCTAAGTTCATGTATGACCGCACATATGGTGTAACTCTATATTGTGTACAACCAGAGAAATGAGAAGTCATGCTCCATCTGTGTACAGTGAATCAAAATGCATTCTGCTGTCATGTATACCTAAGTAGAATAAATAAATTAAATTTAAAAAAAAAGAAAATGAGAAGCAACTTGAACAAATTAGGACCCATGTTTAAAATCCACTTATTACCTGTAAGTGTATCAAATTTTCATCTAAATAGGAAGTGAAGTCCATTCAGAAGTAGATTCATACTCCCACATAGAGTTAAATAGATTTGCCTTACAGTCAAAAATTCAAAAAAGAAAATGACCTAAAGCTTGGTTACATGATTATTTGCTTTTAATTCCATTTTCATTTGATTGTCTCATTTACAAAATGGCAGCCATAGTCATTTAGAAGAGTAGAAGCCTGTGTCTCTGCTGCACACATCACAAATGGCATGTGCATATGAAGACCTCACACATCCATATGCATGTTATCCATGGCTCCATGGAGCAGTCCCTCTTAATTACACTTTATATATGCTGTGTGCAGCCAGGCATTGATCTTTCAAGTGCTGTTGTCTGGTTCAAAGACTTGTAATTAGGCAGAAAGATCTGGTAAAATGGATTCTATGGAATTATTCAAATATTCTGTGTATATGAAATTGTTCATCTAGAATTATTTATCTGGAAAAAGATAGTTTCAAACATGCACCAAGCCTATTTTAAAATTTTTTATTTCTTCCTATTATTTACTGATAGTCCATGTATTTCCTAGACATTTGCAAATTGCGGGGCTTTTCAGTTGTGCTATGAAATTGCTTTGTACTTTCCTATGGGCCTGCTAATTGGTGAGCTCTTTATCCAGGAGATCAAGAATCAGGGGCTTCTTTATTAACCCATTGTGAGCTTTCAGATGGTCCATGGGTGTGGAAAAGAGGAGAAAATGCCTTTGAGACTTTGTGGCCTTCCTATTCTTTTACAACCTTGGTGACAACCTGGAAGATGTAATAATGAGTGACAAGAAGAATTTAATCAACAATTTAGAATAGAATCCCCTGATACAGAATATTCTGTAATGAGCCTCCCCCCTCCCTTTTTTTTTTGTTAGTGGTTACCATTTCTTTGACTTATGCCATCTTTTTCCTGCAGGATAAAATCCTGTTAGGGGTTTAAAATAAATAATTGAATTCAGCATTTTAGTTCAGAAAACCATGAAAGGAACAATGTTTATTTTTCTGGAAGGCATTGTCCTGGTCTGTGGGTGGTGATGTGAACATTCTTAGAATTTTCTCCTTTGAAAATGGAGAGAGCAGGAGATTCCTTGTTCCTCTTTCACACACAAATTCACCATCATCACATACCTTTCTGCAAAAGTATGAATATCCTTACTAGGTAGTCTGAGAAATGATCTCTGCACAAGGCACTCCCTTGAGGATTCACAAAGTTGAGAGGCGTGGGAGAGAGTGGATGAAGCCCCTGAACAATTCCTGTGACTCTCAGGAATGTAAATCCTTCACTGCTACAAGGCGTATGGTCTTATCTAAACATATGGCATCCCTTTCTAGGACTCTTGCTCCATGTTAGCGTTTTCAGAGTGTGGTTTCTCATCCTGTGGATTAGCCTCTGCTTGCTGTTCCTGCTGCCGCTGTTGCTCTTACCCTGACAGAAATGCCAATGAGTGAGCAGCACCCTCAGGCATGCAGGAGGGACTTTTCTCCTCCATAATTCTTAACAGCTTTGACATCAGAGTGATTTTCTGCTGGACTGGTTTGACTATTTTATCTTAAAATTTTTTAAAAAAATGAATATATGTGTATATATGGAGCATGGACACACACACACACACAAACACACACAAATAGAACATCATGACACACCTTCTTACAGAAGCATGTACATCTCCTAAAAACCAAGTCCTACAGCATTCAGGAGACCCAGATACCTCCCCAACACTCTTGACATCTACTTGCTGTGACTTCACCACCCATCCTCCTACCTTTGACAGAGGCATCTGTCAGCCTGGGTGTTGGTGGCTATCACATCTGGGGGCCTATAGATTGACAAGCACAGCAAACCCAACTGAGCAGGATCATGAGTGACAGTTCATCACACGTGTGTCTAGTCATCCCTGTGATGGGCATCCAGCGATTTGACTTTCAGGCACTGAAATCCATTTTCACTCTTTCCCTCTGTCTTTTCCATGCCCTCCCCATATGCTTTCCTGAAGAACAGTTTGCTTTGCTTTAATGTTTTGTTTCTGACATACACAGCCTGGGAAAAGAAGGATAAAAATGTAGGCAACGTGTGTCATCTAGGCTTGTTTGGGCATACCATTTTTCATTTCTGAAAGTATCTGCAAAGTGAAGAAGGCACTCTGGTGGACACACGGAAATAGACTTAATATCTGAGTGTGAAAAGAACACTTGACTAGCCACAAAGCCTGCCATGTGATAGAAGCGACTCAACTAGCTATGTGACTTAGGCTTATGTTGTGTCATCAAACGGGACTCAGTGTTGTCATATATAGTCTCTTTCAAACTGAAATTTTCAGTTATACAAATTTTCTCTTCGGGAATGAAACATTCATGTCCACTTAGTCCCAGATCTCCTACAATGTCTTTTTTCTTTTTCTTTCTTTCTTTTTTTTGGTACCAGGGATTGAATTCCAGGGTACTGTAGCACTGAGCCACATCCCCAATCCTATTTTGTGTTTTATGTAGAGACAGGGTCTCACTGTGTTGCTTAGCACCTCGCTGTTGCTGAGACTGGCTTTGAACTCGCGATTCTCCTGTCTCAGCCTCCCTAAGTGCTGGGATTACAGGCGTGCGCCACCGCGCCCAGCTCCTACAATGTCTTAAAGCTGCTCAACTACATCTAGAATATTACTGAATGAACAGGAAAACAAGTCTCTATACAGAGGCATTCAGAATGACTATATTAATCAGAATCTGTATAATAGAACCAACCTTTTCAGTACAGAATTATAGCCAGCATGACAAATGCAAAAGAATGTTTATGTAGTGTATTAATTGCAGTATCACTTGGTTCTCTAGAATCCACATTGGAGACGTTGTCAACTCTACATCTTACACCCAATTGGTGACTATTCAATTTACTTTTTCAATACAAAGCTATTCTGGGCATCAAAAAATGTGTTACCTGGGACTGTAGTTGTGGCTCAGTAGTAGAGCACCCACCTAGCATGAGTGAGGCACTGGGTTTGATCTTCAGCACTATATAAAAATAAATAAGTAAAATAAAGGTATTGTGTCCATTTACAACAAAAAAATATATTTAAAATGTGTTAATCATAGATCACAATGAATGTGACATTAAAAATTGAGTAGATGCAAAAATCATACAGGTTTTCAGAAAAAGTGGACTTCACAATAAAAAGTATTAAAAATAAAGAAAAAACTTTATAACACTAGAAGCTGTATTTACAACAAAGTAGTAATGTGGTAATGAATGTGTATGTACCAAATAACACAGCAGCTGCCTCCATAAAACAGAAAGCAATGAAATAGGATATAAACTCCAGAATAATTCCATTACATATAAAAATACAGTATGAAATAAAGATACTATATCAAAAGACTAAACAAACATGATGTTTTTGTAAACAGTATTGGGGCAACTGAATAACATTTTTTTAAAAATGACAAAATTGGATCCATTTCTCATACCACACAGAAAAATCAACTGCAATTTCATCAGAGATGGAAATATATACATACTAGAAGGAAACCTGAATGAATCCCTTCACAACTTGGGTGTAGAAAAGGCTAATTGTTATTTAAAAGAAAACAAAAGATACATTTATCTACATTAAAATTAAAACTTTTAGATGTAAAAAAGCAAAAAACAGAGCAAACAAAAACATTCAAAAAGGTAATCATCATAACAGACTGAAAGATGAATGGCTATAGGATAAAATATTGTCGCATTTATCTCCAATAAAGTTGTAAATGTGTGTTAAACATTCAGGATAATGAAGCTGGGTGCCATGGTGCACACCTGTAATCCCAGCAGCTGAGGAGGCTGAGGCAGGAGGACTGTGAATTCAAAGCTAGCCTCAGCAAAAGTGAGGCACTAAACAACTCAGTGAGAGCTTGTCTCTAAAAAAATACAAAACAGAGCTGAGAGTGTGGCTCAGTGGCTGAGTGCCTGTGAGTTCAATCCTGATACAAATAACAAAACAAAAAATTTTAAGGGGAAAATGAACAAAATGCTTATAGAAAAGTGGGCATAAGAAAGGAAGAAGCAATTCACAAAGAGAGAACATTTTATGAAAGATGTTTAAATCCACTCATAATAAGAGAAATGCAAATTGAAAGAACGCCAGTACTATCTCTCATCCATCAGATGGGCAAGCTTGGAAGTGTGATGATAGATTCTGTTGGAAAGGCTGAAGGCAAAGAGGCTCTCAGCTATGGTGCTGGTGAGAATAGCGAGTGGTACATCCCTGCAGAGGGCGGTTTCCAGTAGCTGGCACAGCTACACATGCATGTGCCTCTTAACCTGGAAGGCCTCTTCTAATAATATACTCTGAAGGCAAACCTCCAACAATACCATGTCCATCTGTCTGTCTATTTGCGCACACACAGGTATGCGTGTATATATGCATAAAGTGTTCACTGAAGCATTTGTCGTAATTAATATTTGAAACTACTTATCCAAATGTAGAGATTGATTACAAAACTATAGTATATATACATGCACTATTATGTATCTGTAAAAAAAATTATAAGGAAGACCTTCACAGGAGAGTGGTTTCCAGGGTATATATACTCAAGGGAGAAAGGCTATGTGCAAAGTGTATTAATACACTTCCTTATGTATATGAAATGAAGAAAATATAGAAAATATGCAAATATCTGCTTATTTTTACTAAGAGACACACAGGAAGACTAAACCAGAAAACAATGAAATTGTTTAGTTGTAAAGGGTGGAAAAGAATAGGGAAGAGGGAATGTGGAAAGCAATGACAGTTCTCTGACTAAATCTTTTTGTGCAATTTTGACTTTTAAAAGCATGATAATGTGTGCAAATTCAAAAAGCACAATTTCCTCTGAGAATGGGCTGCAAACTAAAATAAATGAACTGTATTTCATAATGAATACTTTAACTACATTGAAGAGGAGGAAAGGAAGCAATGAGAGGGCGAGAGGAGGGAAAAATCTATGTAACATATTAACACACAATTCGACTGACCTTAGTCTTAGAAGCATGGAGTGGCAGTTGCATTCAGATCTTTAATTCTATTTAGTAAGTTTATTTTGGGTGTGGGAAAAGCAATTTTCAAGCTATTTTCCATATATAATAAGATTGAGCAAATAAATAAATATGTTCGTATTTCTGGAATCCAGGGTTCTTTCTGGTTTCAATGTGGAATAGACACAAAAATATGGAATTGGAAGAAGCAAGAAAGAACCATATGGGCATAAACAGAAACTGGAGGTACCTCCGTGAACTCATGATGTGTAAAATATGTCTCTTTCCATGCATATGCATATGCACATATGGATGGATATATAATTGTATTTATTACGCGTATATGGCAATCTTTATATATTGCTGGGATTTGTTTACTGAGTAGATCAAGAAGGAAAGGCACCTTACGGTAGCACTGACCCTACCTAGTGTCCATATCAGATAGTCTCTGATATCATTCACCTAGTCTAAAAGGAACCAGAGGCCCACAGAGAAATGGTTGATTTTAAGGTGGGGGCGTGATAGGTAAAAGGTCCTGGACTTCGTTATACTGTAAAGGAAGGAGATTCTGAAAAAAGGTGAAATGCTAGGAGCCTGCTTCAGGACACGACAAGCCAGCAGGAGGGGCTTCTCCTGGCCAAATCATGAGCGACTGGAGCACCAAAATGATGTGCAGTCATATGTCATTACCTATTGAAAACATTAGGAATTCATGAGATCATGCCAATAAAAAAGAATAATAAAGGAATAATAAATAGAGGAATAAGAGGGCCCTGATTCTGGGAGAATGGCAACGGCCAACTGGTGGATGTGGAGGCCTGGAGGGTGTGCAGGATTTGGAAAAGTAATAATAAAGGTTGGATCAAGCAAGGTTGAGTAAATGATGCTAAACCTAGGGAAAAGTTTTGATGATCACGAATAGGATATTTAGGTAGTTTCACATTGTTTTTCTCATGTACCACTTGTTAATTGTGAAGGAGAAAATCTTTGACCAAAGTATCAAAATGAACTTCACTAAATAAGGGCTGGACATCATTAGCTCTGATACCCTGAGAGGGACACATCCCCATGCAGTGTTCCAGCCTAGAATCAGACCCAAGTCTAATCCTAAGAAACTTCTGGCAAACTTGAAATGAGGAATGTCCTATTCAAAGAATAATAAATGAGAGGGTGGGGAACTATATTCTTCAAAAATATTGGTTCTGTAAAGGCATTGAAAATTACTACAAAGGACCAAAGAATGATCCAGATTAAAGGCTATAGAGACTTGACAAGCAAAGGAAATATCTGAACCAAATCAGATCCTGTGCTTGAGAGTAGAAAAATGATATGAAAGACCCATTTGGGACACCTGATAGAATCTGGAATGCTAATTGTAGAATAGATAAAATTATTACATCAATGCTAAATTTACTGAAATTGCTGTGGCCATGTAAGAGATTACCTTTATTATTAAGGGATAAAGGGCTTGATGTATATAATTTATTTGGGGGACAAAGAGGGAACGTGACCTACATTCAAATGGTCCAGGAAAAAAATGAGAGAAAGTGAGAGACAGAAAGGTGTGTGTGGAGTGGGGAAGGAGAGAGACAGATGATAAAGCAATAGGAAAAAAATGGTAAAGTAGGTAAATCTTGTAGTCTTCTCCAACTCAAGATGCCACAGTAAAAGACCATAAACTGGGTAGCTTATAAAGAACAAAACTCATTTCTTACCGTTCTAGTGCAGGGGAAGTTCAAGGTCAAGGTTCCAGTAGGTTCAATGTCTGCTGAGGGCTGCTTCCTAGTTCATGCATAGCTACCTTCTCACTGGGTGCTCACATGGTGGAAGATATGAGGCAGATCTCTGGGTCACTTCTGTAAGGACACTAACCCCATTTATAAGGGTTCCATCCTAATGGCAAAGTCACTATCCAAAGGTCTCACCTCTTAATATCACCACAGGGATTAGGATTTCAATATATCAGTTTTGAGGGAACACAAACATCCAGTTTATAGCACTAGACAAAGGGTAGATGAGCATTTTTGTCCTATACTTGTGTTTTGCATTTTAAACACAGTTTAAAACTGTTTATAAAAGGTCTATGTAAAGGGGGGGAAATAAATGTCAAGTCTGTGTCCAAATGGAACTTGCACAACTGTTAACAGATACTTCTGTTCACT
Organism: Xerus rutilus; assembly: GCA_028644305.1. Taxonomy (NCBI): domain Eukaryota; kingdom Metazoa; phylum Chordata; class Mammalia; order Rodentia; family Sciuridae; genus Xerus; species Xerus rutilus. The sequence goes on along the minus strand of CM053406.1, from coordinate 15,725,141 downwards.
GCGTTTGAGGGCATCTTAATAAACCTTTCCTGTGGCCTCTGGGGTCAGTCCAAGGCACTTTCCAGAATCCTCTCCGGTGCATCAGCCTAGTCCAGTGAGGTTGCATGTGTTGAATCCAGAGGATGTTAATAAAATCATATTCTCTGGGAACCAGTGTTATATATTCCATAGCTCTCTTTAGTGAACTACAGAGGGAACAGACTCCCGTTATAGCTAACAAAACTAGAAGTGCCCAAGATGAAAGATCACAGTTAGATGTGGAATTGTTTCCCGTGAATCTTTCCCTGCAGAGTTGTGGTCAATTTAGCAAAAGAGACACTTGATACTATTCATCTCCAAATGTAGAAAACCGTGGTGCAAAAGAGAAAACAATAGTTGTTAAAGTAACTGGTACAGATTTCTGCCCACCTGTATACTTGAGAATTATTCACTAATTGAGATGATAAGAGAAACAGGACTGAGATTACGAGCCAGATTATCATCTACTGAGCTAACAAGGGTTTTTCCCATTGTTGAGTCAGAACATGGAGTGGAGCACTCTTTGAGCACGTGGGATGAAGGTTAGAAGTGGCCTAAAGATGAATGAAAATGATGTTTATTTTGTGAGAATCCATATTAGTCTTCCTGAGATATTAATAATGATGGAGACCTACTGTGCAAAACCCTCATATGGATCAGCTGATTTGATCTACAGTCTCATGTCACATTATGATGTTTCCCTCAATGATGGACCACATTTACAATGCAAGTTCCATGAGACTGTAATGGAGCTGGAAAATTCTAATCACCTAGTGATGCTGTAGGCATTGCAATGTTGTAGTACAGCCCTTGAACCACACATCTGTTGTGGTGATGCTGGTGGAAAAAAACCTACTCTGCTGATAGTGATAGTAAACAACTATGTTACTGGTTTATGTAACTACTATACTATACCTTTTAATCTTTATTTTAGGGGCTACTCACTTATATAAAAAGAAATGTTTGTGAGCCATGTTCCTCTGGCAGCAGCTGCATCCATCTTATGCTCACCATGTCCTTTGATTGCCTTAAGAGGCCACATCCAGTGGCTGACCTGCACCTTCTGCTCATATAAAGATTCTTCGTGATGTTGGCACAACAATGAAATTGTCTAGTGATGCATTTCTTAGAGTGTATCCCGTCATTAAGCAGTGCATAACTGTATGTTCATTCATTTTAGAGATGAGGAGACAGGAGCAAAGATATAATTTACTCAGTTTATAAGTGGTAATTACCCCAGAGCCTGAACTACTAAAGCTGATTGACTCTGAGATTAAAGGAATCTAGTAGAGAAGAGAATGAGCTTAACGACACCTTCTCCAAGGCAAACTTCCTTCTAGCAAACCCTGAAGATTATGCTCTGTGACAGAATGGGCTGAAACATTTAGACAACTGTGTTCCTAACAGCTTTATAATTGGCAGGTGACAGTTGGTGTGCTGTGAATTGTTAATAGGTTAATAGGTTTTCTTTTGGGGAAATGAGTTTCCTAATCAAATAAAATTGGGAAATAAGGCTGATTCTCAGAACATTTAAAAACTTGACTTCTACATTATTGGTTCTGGCAACATGACTGGGAAATTTTTTTTTCATCTCACTGGTTCCGTAACATCAACTGTTTTGCTATTGGCAAGGCTTATCCATGATGGCCTATAAGATTCCCCAGGGGATCATGTACCCAGGACAAGAGAACCAAAACAACAGGATTCATGTTGGTATTTTCTGTCTTTTACAGTAACTTGACTTCTGTTGATCAAATGTGTGGTTTGGATAGTGGAAGGGCTATTTATCAGAAAGGTCACGGATCCTGGGATGTATTTAGGAAAAGAAGGAAGCACAATTCCACCTATGGTTCCTTCAAAGTATGGACGAATGAGAGTATATCTGTTAAATTCTGTCGCCATGTTCCAGGGCACCTTAATAAACCTTTCCTGTGGCCTCTGGGAAATATCTAGCAATACAGTATACATTTATAGCAATAGGATAGACTTCCCATGCTGACACCCCACCCCCATGTTAGATTTTCTTAACTGGTAGTAACTGAAAATAGAACTAGGAAAAACTGTAGTCAGTCTCCTGTAGGTCACCGCCCTGTTGTGCCTGTGGAAAGAAAGCAGCTCTGTGGGGAGGAGGGGAGTGGCCACGAAGTCCTAATAGGCCATTTTCTGTCATCTCCCTGTGATTGTCCTCAATCACTTGGCAATCACGATGCTATTAGGAGCACCCTGACCGAATACACTCACATGCTTAGCTTTGCCATTAACAACATTGACAGGAAGCTCTGAGGTTTCTGGGAGCTGATGGGCCTTGAGAGCCCTGAATTAGACACATGCCTGTCCCTATGACATGCCAAAATGGTCGCGCTCTTTCTAAGGAGGGATGCACAGGCAAGAATTGGAACTTTTTCCTATGTGAACATCTAAATTGTTTTGTCTCCTATATGTCTCTTCCTATTCCACTGTTAGTCCTGTGGAAGTGCAGTAAGTCATGGTTTCTGTGGCTTGTACTAAAACTGAAGTTCAGTGTGCCTTGGGGAACAGGATTTATAGAGTGACCTGCAGCGTCCCTCCTTCCCCAGACCTACATCCTCTGCCACCTCTCTACCCTAGTAAGCCAGTGTTGAGCAAAGCAGATATGTCCAAGTTTGAGCATCCTGTTGTGGTCCTGTGGGCCCTTTAGATCTCATGATCTGATAGAAATTGGCAAATTAGGTCCAGGTTTCTTTAGGACCAATGTTTCAAGACCCATATCTCAAGTCTCATTTTTAGATCATCCTTCCATTCTGCCAAGTGTTCAATGAGGTTATGCACAGAGTTGTGCCTAACACATGGGATCAGGAGGCTATGACTCTCCAGACTGGCTGCCAGTGCTCAAGTTCTGGATTGCAATACACAGTAATATGTGTATACTCCTCTTATGAGCAAAGGTCACCAACATTTTTTTGTTTGTTTGTTTTTTGGGTAAAGAACAACCATGGCAGGCGTGAAGAGAGAGGTAGAATCTTGAGATTTCTAATAACTGTCACCCTTACAAAGCATTTGCCTTCGAGATCTTATCTTTAGATTTTTTTAAAAAAATCTTCCTTTTAGAAGAATATCATTTTAAAATATAAAATTAAAGAATGAAAGCATTGTTTTTCACTTGGAAGAAGTAAATACATAACATATTTGGGAAAACACACCTGCAATCATTACAGATTATAATGAGACATGGTGTTATGGTGGAAAACTCTATTTTTTAAGTTTCAAGGACGATGTTTTATCTAAAAATTCTTACAGACATCTTAGAAGTAGAGGGGCATCATATGATCTTGGAAGGTATTATTCGTTACCAAATTATTAATCACTGTCAAATGAATACCACAGCAGTGCTAAGATTAGCAGAACATCCTTGTTCTTTAGGAGGATCCAGATGTTGCCACTTGTTTAAGTTCCTGGTTTCTTCATTTCTGTAGCCCATGAAAGGGCTTTCCTTACTCATTTCCTCCCCTTCCTTATACCTCATATACAAGTAGGGAGAAAGAGCATCAAAAGGGAGAAGCTACCCCTCTAATTCTACGGGGAAGACCACAGGACTGAAGGGCCTACCCATGCTTCTGGGTGAGCAGTGTCACTCTGTTGTCATGGTCTGAATTAAATCAACGAAAAAAGAAGCATAATATTTTATGTACTCTTATGCCTATGTTTTTATGAACAGATGAAGTTCATCCCGTTTGTAATTCATCAAGCTTTGGGAACAGAAAACAAATGAGGTTATAAGCATCCCCTTTCAGAGATGAATGCTCCAGGCAGACCTCTGGGACACCCTCGTCCTCTTGGCAATTAGCAACCTCATTCTAAACTAGTGCACTGGCTCTCTGGTTTATTTTGAAAATGGAAATGAATGAGGAAGTAAAGCCTGAGAAACAGAGGAAAATGGCTAATTTCCATTTTGATGTATAAGAAAATTATGTGAATTAATGAAGGATTTAAAAAATTAAATATGGAACTGAGGAACCAGTCACTGAATTGTGCAGTAAGTTGTATAATAAATGCAATCTCTCTGGGAACATTGATATCCTTCCCCTTATTGATGAATGCACGGTGGTGTGTCAGGACCCTGCTCTCCACACTCTGTACTGGGCATGAGCATGTCCAGGTAAAAGACGTGGATTTAGTGTCACTGATGGACTATTTCCAGTTTGGGGCTCATTCTGTTGTCTGATTCTTCCAGAATAATAATTCCAGAGCATTCACCTCTTTTGCTACATCACTTTTGCTTGCATTTAATCATTTCAATCTGCTGTCAGCTCTTCTCGAAGCCATGTGCATAATTGGATACATGTACTGCAACAAAAAGATCCACTGTGACACCTGCCACTTCAGAAAACAAGAGCACGTAAAGAAATGAGGATATTATAATAGACAAATGTATTTATTTTGACAAGTGTGATTTGTTTTTAATTATTAATATTTCACAGCATACTAGTAACTGTCTTGTAGGATATTTTGTAAAAGCAATGACATCTGATAATCTGTCATTACCACATTAGCATACCTCTGTGCAATTAAGCCTTTAGTCAGAAGAGGGGTTGACTTTCATTTTTAGTGTGAATTGCCATGAAGCTAGAGAAAATGTGAATATGAGAGTAGTAGTATAGCATTTATGTTAAGCTTTTCATCTAATGATTTGAAGACACTTGGTTTTTTGTGCCACTGTGAAACCCTGAAACCTTAATAGAATTCCCAATTCTGTATAAAGAATTCTAGAATTGTTATACCTGTCCATTTTTCTATTTTTTAAATGTGGCATTCATTTTTTAAAGAAATTTGCACACTTCATCTTTTGGAAGATCTATAACAGAGCATCACACATTTTTAGTTCTGACTAATTAAGTATGAGAACAAAGTTAAGCTGAGAAAGGCTATAGTTCATTTTTTTTTTTGCTTCTGTACTGAGTAAGGAAATTGTAAGGAACTTAAGCAATTTTTCAGCAGTGATTGTCTCATTTTAACTTCACTCTGCAATAGAAATTCCCCCATTCACTCTACATCATCTCTGTTTAAGTTTTTGGTGCTGAGTTTCCTTGACAAACTCAACACGGTGAGAAGAAAGATATGGAAGGAAAGATCCTGCCCCTCCCCCATGGCCACAACGCTTTCGGAGACTAAAAAATCTGATTTTGCTTTAATTTGTCCTCAGCAGTGTCAGCTCTGTGAGAGGAAAGGGCATCCCTGCTGACAGCAATCATTATAACTCCAGGAGACCAGCAGAGATAAATACACTATAAGCCATCTTCTGAGTGGGTCAAACTTGTCCTTATACTTTTGAGGTCCAGGTACTTTGCAGAGATTTCCTCCATCAGATGAGTTTCTCACTGATGCCCAAAGCTGTGCTTCTTTGTGATTCTTTCATAGGAAAATGTGAATATGTTACACACTTAAATATTCCAGTTGTGTTTATTGAAGGATTCCTTTTAAGTGAAAATTTATGCAAGTATTCAGCAAACGACAGTCTCTATAAAATGAAAACAAATAAAAACACAACTCTCCAGAAACATTGAACACCATATGTAAATTTAACGGGCATTTCATTCTAATCTCTCATGATTGAATTGGATATTTGCAGAATTACCTGAAAATCAAATATACATTTGATATGTATGTCAAATTCAGAAGCATAAAATATCTACATTTTTAGCCACCCCCTCCCCTTTTTTTTGCAATTAGGAAGAAATCCCTAAATCCTTCAAAAGGTAAAATAAATAGCACCAAGGAAGAATCTGCTGGTGGAATTAAATTATGTTGCTTTTCACTGTTGCTTTGAATGTTGTTGCTGTTTCCTTTGTTCTCTGTGTTTGGCCTACTGCAGCCCTTTATAAAATTTACTCTGGTAACAATTTCTTCATCATGTCCTAAGATTGCAGACAGGCAAGTGGGGAATCATTCAGCCTTGTTTAACCAGAATGAGCATTTGTACTGTGACTGAGCAACATGCTTCTAGTAATGAAGATCTTTCCCTAAAAGAATGTTTTTATTGTATTTTCTACTGTATTGCCTTAACTGCATTTAGAGAGAAAATCTAAGCAACTGAATCTACAAACATAGTTTAATGTAGTTGCTAGGATTTTTGCAAGAATGATGCTTTTTCCACTTTGCATGGATAGGTCTCTTTCCTTTAATATATTCATTATCAGATAAATCCGATTGTGTATCTTATCAGTTAATATTTCAGAAGTGTTAGAATAGCTTAGGAAAGAAAGAGGGGAAACATCAAAATGAAGTTATTACGTCTACATGGCAAGATTAGGGATGAGCTTTATTTCCTTTTATTTCTCAACTTGCCATTGAGAATTACATATTTTTTTTTATATCCAGAAGAGTAAAAGAACTCTGTTTGAGGAAAAAAAAAAAAAAAGGACATCAGATCAGTGACGGCAAGGCTGCCAATAGGTGTTCATGGGATTCCCACTGTGTGCCTTCCACTAATCAACTCCAAGATTGGAGATTGAACTCAAGATTCCTGCCTGGTATAATTAGAGAGTGACTTCCCACAGCTTTTGAACCTGCCCTTTCAACCAGCATAAACCATTTCCACAACTGGGATCTCCGAAATGTCAACAAAATATTTTTTTCCAAGAGAATCCTTGATGTAGTACCTTCTCTTGATGACGATGTCTCTGGTGTGAGTCTTTTTAGAATTTAGTAAGGATGTGTGTGTGTGTGTGTGTGTGTGTGTGTGTGTGTGTGTTTTATTTTTAGGTGTCTTTACAATATGTCTTGATAAAGTGGCCTTGCTTTGACTTAAAACCAAGGATTCATATAGGATGTATCCCAGCTTGTTGGGATGTGCATGTGTATTTAGAGAAGAGGGTTTCAATCAAAATGTTTCCAGGGAGCCTGAAATGACTTCATGCAGACTCTACCCAGTACCCAGGGTGGGTCTGAGAGCCCATTTTAGTTTTCCTGTTGGCTTTCACAAGCTGCAGGGCCTTCCTCCTCATCTCCTGACTTCTAAACTACTTTAGAAAGCAGATGAGAACTGAAATAGTCACTGGTGGCCCCAGCAAGCCACATGCTCTCTCTGTATCTAAAGTGGGAATAACTTTTCTTTTTGTGATCACATTAGAAATGAAGTGATCTGGGAGGAACAATGCTTTTGGATTTGATTTAAAAATGCCCAGTTTAGTCAATACAGTGAAATACAGGGGAGCCTTCATATAGCATAACTCCTGTAGATAAGAAAGAAATCCCAAGCCAGAACAAAAGAAACCCATAGGATCCTCACATGAGTGGAAATGTCTACTGAGATGCTATTGATGCTTTTGCCCAGCTTTCTTTTTCAGGTTTATTCCCATAAATTAAATCTGCAGCCCTCTTCCCTGGCCTGCTCCCATCCATCAAACTTCATCACCAGATTACTGACACTTCTCACCCTCAAGCCTTTCATGACATGGGTCCCCCAGGTGCAGATGGCATGTCACTTTCCACACGACACTTGCTAGAGTGCATCTGGTTGGAAATAGCCCTCCTCTCCATGAGCCATATTGTTATTAAAGCTTTATAGAATTGAGCCTGGAATTAAATTGGTTGTTTACATATCTGTTCTCACTATTAACATTATTAGGGATTTTAGAGGTGAGAATAAGGCCGATGTCTTATTCATCTCTCATTTCCCCAGTTTATTGTTTAGAGTTTTGCACATATTAGGCACTAGGTAAGGTGTTATTGTTGTTGTTTAATTTGAATTCCCAACATGTATTTATTTTTATGGTGAGGTGTTGATTAGAGAAAGGAAAAAGGGCATTAAAAAGTAATTTGCAGGAATTGGTAATAATCACATCTAACAATTTGTATAGCGATTTGCAGTTTTACAAAGAGGCGTTGGCATATAATAATAAGAGAGACTTAATGGCAAAGCCTGGGCTGGAGCATCTTTATGACAAAATCTGAAAGGGTTGAGAGAAAACAGAGAGGGGAGCTACTTCCTCTGGTCCTGTCTGCATCTTTTCCTGTGCAAGGAAGGCTGCTCAGTGCTCTCTGTTCATTGGTACCTTTACTAAGTCACCTGTCTGTATTATGGTAATAAAAGAGCTCTTTGCAAAGCTGTTGATGTCTTCTGCCACTCTGAGGTAGGTGACTAGCCACTGCGGTGGGAATACAATTCGACTTTTCATACACTTTTTGCAAGTTTTCTTTTTTTCCTTCTCACTCTTTCCAGTCTCCTTTTCCACAGAAACTTATAAGCATAATGAAAAGAGAAAATATAAAATGTTAAAATAAGGTTGAGAGTGAAAATGGAATGTATAATTTTGAAGTCTATTCTGATTATAATTTTTTCCTTATGAAAATTCCAGGCGATAAAAGTAACCTTTTAAGTAAAACAAAATTGATAAAGATATACTTACCATGGGATTTTATTCTTTGGTAGATTAGCTTAAAATATCTTAAATATTGCAGTATAAATTGTCTAATTACAAATTCCAAACAAAAATCTCAAACTTAGAGTAGAATAGGTGAAGTAAATGTGAATATCTGCCTTTATCATTCTGCCCTATCTTACTCTCTTTTTAAGAAGGACATTTTGTTAAATATCTTACACATATTCTTGCAAGATGTTTTGTATGCATTTATCCACATTCATATGCATATAGAATATCATATGCAAAAATAACTTGCACCGTACTATACATATTTTTCTATAATTTGCTTTTTTTCACTTTCAGTGAACCTTTGGAGATTTTTTCCATGTAGATACATAACACTCTACTACATTCTTTTATGGCTACATAGTTTATGATCTTTCTGGTGATGATGGACAGGTAATTTCTAGGCATTTTTGGCAGCAAATATTATTGTGCATATAGATATGAATATATCTCTAGCTTACAGTTCCAGAAATAAAATTGCTGGGTCAAGATTTAAGCACATTGTATATGTAGAATTCCTGCCAAATTGTCACCAGAATGGTTGAAACATGTTGTTGATACCAATAGCATGAGAGAAAATGCTTCCCCAATTGTCTTCTATGGGTGTTATTTTTTTATAGTGTCAACAAGTCTGTTAACAAGTAGCTCATTACTTGTTATTTTTCCCATCATCAGAGAAATGTAGCATCTTTTCGTGTGTTTTTTAAACTTTTTGAACATGAATTGGTAGTTTTCTTTCCTTCTGTTTCCATTTGTGTTTTTATTTATGCTCCAAGGCCACATTTTGAAAATTACTGAAAGTGTTTAACACAGCTTGCATGTAGTTATTTTCCTTTTCCAGAATTTTCTTTTAGCTAATCTGTACATTTACTCCTCCAGATGGATTTTGGAATCAACCTAACAAATTCCACAGAAAATTCTCTTGGGAATTTTGTAGCAGTCTGCATTAAGTCCGTAAGTTAAAGTTAGGAGCAGTTACATGTGTGTAATATTAAGTTTTCCAATCAGGAACATGGTTAGACTCTCCACTTAAAGGTTTTTATATGACTTTCTGTACAATATTACAGCATATGTGTATTCATCATTTGTCTTATTGCTAGGATTTTATACTTTTGTTACCATACAAATGGGAAATTTTCCCATTACATGTTCTTATGATTATTAAGGATATATGGAAGAGCTATTGGTTTTGTTCACCTTGTTCTGGACAACTTATGGTAGATTTTCATTAATTTTACAATATGTTCAGTGGATTTTTATAGATTAAGACATTTTTAAATCATAAAATAATATATCTCATAGTCAAATTTCCAAAGTCTAAATTTATAAAATAAAGAGAAAATGCTCCTTTATTACATTCAACAATTCACCGTAAATATTTTTTTCACTTACAATGTAATAGACTTCATGTTACATTCTTGAATGAACCCTATTCTTTTGAGAAACTGAGTTGGTACAGGAGAATCAAGATTTATTTTTATCCACAAAAACATATGTGCATAGTTAAATCGATCAATAGCAAATAATAGTAAAATGTTTATAATGAAAAAAAAAATCACGGCCCTCTCCATTCCATCCCACCCACCAGCCCTAGAAGCCAATACTTCTAGTCATTTATGATTATTTTTTCTGGCATTTATGTTAATGTTTCTAAAATGTTCTGATGACAATGCTGTTTTAAAAATTTACTTCTTAACTGATACATATAAATATAAACATTATATATTAATGGGGTACTATGTAATGTCTTAATAATATAATACCTTTTCTTGATATTTCAACTTCTGTTGGTTGTCCTTTGCCCCTTTATGTCCTCCCAAATAATATATATCAAAATGTTATTTTAAACCAGTCACTACCATTTATATTACTATAACTATTTAATGCTGTTTACTGCGGGACCAAATGCCACACCATGACTTGGTTTTTGTTTTATATCTTCAAGGTAAGCCTTGTTTCTTTTCCTAAACTCACAGCACGCCTATGTTTTTCTTTTCATATTATTGGCTAAAACTTCTAGAATGGTGTTAAACAGTAACAACGATACTGGGTTATTCTTAATTTGTCCCGGGCTCTTACAGAAGTGCCCTTGACTGTTATTTGTTCATAACTCTACACTTAAATGTCTCAACCAAGATAAATTTTAAAAAAAATGTTTTTAGTTGTTGATGGACACGATGTCTTTATTTTATTGCTTTGTATGTGGTGCTGAGGATCGAACCCAGGGCCTCACGCATGCGAGGCAAGCGCTCTACCGCTGTGCTACGATCCCAGCCCCTCAACCAAGATAAATTTTAATAATTAAAAATTGTTTTGTAAAATATTGTTTTGTAAAATATTGTTTTGCCCTAATTCTCTCAAAATTGCCACTTCAACGGAAACCTCCTTTATCTATTGATGATCTCAAATGTTTTTCTTGCTTAAAAAAGTAGAATTTGGTAACAAAACCATTATCAAATGCTGATTTTATTTTTTTAACTCATATGTATCAAATGCATGAGAAACAAAGTTAAAGAAAACAATAGAACCTTGACCATCAATTCCTTTGTGATGGGGTTACAATAAAGCTCAAGGATATCTATGGCAGTGTCAGCAGAGCAACATGAATGAGGGGTGGGAGGTAAGGAGAGGACGTGATCTAAGCTCCATAATTATTTAGAAGGATCAGTTAGTATAGCTGGATGTATAATTACAATTATTCAGTGTCTACTATAATGATACAATGTGCTGCAAATATAAGCCAAAAACTACTTTTATGTGCTTTTATTTCATTTCATCTTTGGGTAAGAGAGAAAATGGGGACAGTGGTTGTGATAAATTGTCATCTCCTAAGTGCTCTATGTCCCTGGAGATCCTTGCAGAGTTTGGAAGGAAAAGCAAGACAGTCTAAGCTTTTCCTAGGTAATGGAGATGGAGGAAATTAGAGGAGCGAGGGGAACTGCTGAAGTCCGGTCTGCCTGTCACAGCAGCAAATGCCTCTTGGAAACTGGCATGCAGAGCCCCTGCTTATTTGGGGCTCATCAATTTTCTCTCAAGCTGAAAATTCATCTGTTTCCACCATCCCCTTTTGATACCCTAGTACCAACCTGTAGGTCTAGAATAGTAGCATTAGAAAAACCCAACACAGATTTTCCTTATTAAAGATCAGGTAGACAATCTCTTTCCTACACACTCCAACCAGGGTTTCAGGGTGGCACAGAAACCCTCCAGCACTGTGTGATGACCCTTTTCCATTATTATGTTCTGCTACAGAGCCTAGGATAAAATCTCTTACTGCTTGAAATTCTTGGAGTGGATCCTGCTTTTCTGTTTAAACCCCAATAACTGAGGTATCATTCTGTCATTTCTTTATGTCCTGAGAGGTAGCTAATTTTACTCTGCCTTATTAAAAAAAAAGACATAAATGCAAAATTTTAGCAAAAAGATTATAAGTGAGGAGAAACAGCTGAACAAAGCAACTGCCTATTCTCTTCCTACTGTTCTCAAGCTAGATTTCTCTTCTATCACATGCGTGTTTCGTGTAATAAGACTATTATCCTTGGAAGCCAAGAGTAGCGTATGTGAAACCACTAACTCTTGCCCATGGCAGACATCAATAATTGATCACAGCAGTCTTGCCTGCTGATAGCCGATTTGGCCTACATTCTTCTTAGTACAATGATCTGGCCAGCCGTGAGTAATTGATTGAAATTGGCGTAAAAAAGAAACTTATGTGTTGCTCCACAGCTTTGGGGGAAAAAAAATCCCTCAAAGACATAAAAAAAATCATTATGTTTATGCAAAAACAATTATACTTAGAGATTGACAGGGAAATCATACGTCTGGTTTTATTGATAACCTATCATTGTAACAAGGATACTCAAAGTGTTAATGATAACTAAAGCATAGTTCCAGCCTGTGTTTCTAGGCTTCTTTTAGAATTGGCACTACAGTTCCAAAATATGAAGGACCCATCGTGAACCTGCTCCTTCCGCTTTGCTATTGCATTGAGGTCATCTTGCCTGGCAAGTACCTAATATACATCCTCACTACAGAATGTGACTGTTTCTTCAACAACACAATTGAAATAGGCATTCTAGAGATAGTTTTACTCTTCAATGATGTCATCTCATTAGGGATAAGTCCTTCTTTGTTCTTTTGTGTGAGTCACTTTAGTTCATTCTTTGAGGCTTCTCTCTGTAGATGTTGTTGTCATTGCCAGCTTATGATATTTTGTTTGAGCCTTAGGCATGACATATCATTAAGGTCTCACTGTCTTAAATTTGCTGTATTTGATAGAGTATTGTAACCATTTAGTGGTCCAGTAATGTAATTTAAATAGATTTGAGGTTATATTTTGTACAAGGGGAAAATTGCAATATCTTCATAGAATCCATTTAAAATGAAATGACAGTGATTTTCCTTTAATACAGAACTGCAGAGAATCACTGTAGTTCAAGGATAATTCATTGCATGAAATTTCTGGTCATTTGCATTAATAAAATGCCATGCAAAAGAAATAAACTTTCTTTGCATTTTATTAGACACTTCTAAATGTGTTTGAGAATGCCAAGAACTTAGCTTTAAGGTTTCATATATCAATACCAAGGACAGTTACCTTTTCAACTATTTTACAAGCTCTGAAAGCATGGAGTATGTTGCTTTTATGGTAATTGAAGTTCATCATCTTTCACTCAGTTGCCCATTTGTAATGTTATCCCTGAGAAAAGTCACCTGAAAATGCAAAATGTACCCAGATGGGAATAAGCAGAGCATGCTATAGGTTTTAAGTTCAAACATCTTTTTCTTTTCTTTTCTTTTTTTAACTCCTGCCAGCTGTTGGGAACTCTTCTGGAAGCTGGAGGCAAAACATGCATAAGAAATAGTCTCTGTCCTCACAGAATTCATTGTCCAACTTTGGACACCATGATATTGGCAATCAACACTGATCCTGCTGTTCTTCAACTGCTGGTTCTCTTCCTCGGCTCCTTGGAGTTTTTTCTCAGACCTCACCTGATCAGTGCAGCTTCTTAGACTACCCAATTTCAACATTGCCATTTCCCTTCCAACCCTCAGCATTAGCTCTTCTCTTTCTCTTTTACAGCACTTTTATTAATAGATGACAGTACTGTTTATCCTTTTTGCTTATTCTCAGTTTCCTCCTCCTTTTGTTCTGCTTCTTGATGATCTGCACATCCTAACACATTGCTGATACACAGGAGGCAGTTCATAGTACACAAGTCAGGAGGAACCATGCTAAGAGGGCTGGGAAAAGATTCAAAGAGAAAGTAACATTCCATCTAGTCCTTGAAGAACAGAGAAATTCCAGGGAGGGGTGCAGCTTTCCAAGAAGAGAGATTACCATGAACAAAGGCACATGGATGTGGAGGAAAAAGTGGCCTGGGGGTGGCCAAAGAGCCAGGGTTAGGGGTGGGAAGGAGATGCAGGATGGAGGGGAGATAAGGAGAAGGTAGAAAATGAAGGACATGGACCAGATGGTGAAGGGCCAGATAATAATAAAAACAGCATATGTGGCCTTGTTTTCCTAAATCAAAAGGAGAATTTTTCTTTTCTTTTCTTTCTTTCTCTTTTGTACTGGAGATTGAATCCAGGGATTCTGAGATGCTAGGCAGGTGCTCAACCACTGAAATATATCCCAAGCCCAGGAGAAATTTTTCTTCTTGAAGACAGTGGCTGTTTTCTTGATTTTTATGACTTCATCTCATAAACCAAATCTTCAAAATTACTAACAGTTCACCTGTTGAGGGATAGCAGCACAGGTGTGAGGGAAGAGGTGGGCAGTGGAGTGTCAACTGGGACATCTCAGACCTTGCAAACCTTTCCCCTCCACCCCCCATGCTGCACAAGGCTGAGTGAGAACTATCAGGAAGGGTCAGATGTTAAAGAAGTTCTCATCTTGAATGAAGAGAATGTTACTGAGAATTATGGCAGAGCCAACCCTGAAGTTCCTGAATAAGGTGGAGGGAGTGGAAAAACCAGGGCCTTTGACATCAGGAACTTCAATGGAGGAGCAGTCCAGGACCTTGGGAGGCAGAGGAGAAGGAGAGCAAGACTCTGAGGACCCCTGACCCTGGTGCTGGAGAAGGACGGTTTTGAGTTTAAGAAAAACTAAGCTACATTTAATGTGAGAAAATTGGTTCTGTTGTCAAGTATGTCATGGAGAATGGGATTTAAAAATGCGGAATGGATGAGGTCCTCATCATGGTAGTCATGCGCGCTGGGTAGTGAGTTGTGGGTTGGGATGTAGGTTGTGGAGAAAGCCAGGAGGGTGTCTTGGGATAGTTGATGGCTCAGGAGTGAGGCTTCAGAGCATCAGCACTATGGAGGCCCTGGGAGACTCAGGTGGTGGGGTGGGTAACCCTAGTCCCTAGGGAGCTTGTGAACCGTCAATATAGTCCCAACCAAAGAGTGAGCAAGCATTCCACTTCCAGGCGAGGCTACTTGCTGATAATTGAAACACTCCTGGGGGATCCCAATTGTCATCTTACATTACCCTGCAGATAGCTGCTCCACTTAGGGTTGCATTTAATGGAGCTTATGCAGAAAGAATAAAGAAGGGCACCATCTCTTCTCATCCTACATCTTTGGTTAAGGACATTTATTCCACTGAGGGTTGGAGATGGGGGCAGAATAATGTGTCATTTATGGTAAATTATCATAGATATTTATAGATGCATTTTACTCTTATGATTGTCTTATTGGTATTTTATATGCCTGATTTACAAAGGCAAGGCAATCTTATCTGTTCCTGTGCACATTAAAGCACACATATCCATTTATATCAGAATAACATTGATAGCATTTTGTGTCTTGCTACTATTAAAAATAAAACAGTAGAATTTACAAAGAATAACAAAATTTGTTATTGTAAAGTACCACGGTCCCTCATTGTTACACAGTTACAGCATCTTCATATTTTAAGGAATTTGCAATCATGTAAAATGTATTGAATTTGATAGACTCCCACTATAAAACAGCCCAATGCTTCATAACAACCAACAAAGGGGTTGCATTTTTTTTTTCTGCTTGGCAGATTAACTGCTGGTTTTGTTTCCTGCCAGATCGCTCCTTGTAACGTAAGTAATAAATCAGGATTATTTTCTTCCTTTTTAGGGTCTCATTTTTGTTTTTTTCTAAAGCCTACCAATGCTCTCTTTTCTGGTGGGCAGAAAGACTTGGGTCCTAATCTGCAGGTGCTTTCTGCCTTCATCAACAATTTTATTCACATCCAAACAGAAAGATACAATGGACATAAGGATGCCCAGGCAGGGAGAAAGAAGCCATAGAAGAGCAGCTCGAGAAGTGGGAATTGGTGAAAGGAGATAGGGCATTCCCTTCAGTATTACTTTGGTATGTGGTTAGCATGAGTGTCTGAGCTTCCTTGTCTTTTTTAAAGACCTTTAATGAGTTAAACTTGATATTCAATGCACTGCATGTATTTAAGGTATACAATTGTGTAAGTTCTGTATACTCATAAAATTGTCATCACAATTAAAATAAAGAACACATCCACTACCTCCATAAGTTTGTAATTGCTTTTTCTGGGTGAATGTGTTCAGCAATGGTATTGTAGATGAATGTGTGGCTATGTCTACACCACAGTTTTATGGCTATAGATAGATACTATAATTTTATGGAAATAGACACAGAAAACACACACACACACACACACACACACACACACACACACATACTTTGCTTATCTATCTACCTGTGGATATATATTTGGGTGTTTCCAGTTTCTGACTATTACAAATAAAATTTTACAAAGAACAAAGTTAGAGACGTTTATATGTACACATTTTAGGGGGAGAACATTTGCTTTCCTTTTCCTAGGAATGGAATGGCCAGATCAAATAGCAGGTCTGTGTCCAATATTTCAAGACTAACTGCTGGATGGTTTTCCAAGCTGGTTGTGACATTTATATTCAGACTGGCAGTGTATGAGAGTTCTGGTTGCTTTACCTCCTATCCATTGCCTGGGCTTGGCAGGCTTTTTAATTTTAGAAACTCAAACAGATTTATAGTGGATTAGAGTTTTAATTCTCTAATGATTAAAGGTATTGAGTATCTCTGCATATTATTGTTTGCATTTGTATATTATTTGTTTGTATTTGTGTTTAGCGAGGTGTCTATTCCAATAATTTTTAGTTTAGGTTTGTTTTCATAATATCAAGTTCTGTGTTTTTGTTATATTCTGGATCAAAGTTTTTTATCAAATAGGTGATTGCAATTATTTTTTTCCAATTTATGGCTAATTGTTTCATTCTGATAATAATGATTTTCTAAGAGCAGGGTTTCTTAATTTTGATGAAGTCCAATGTTTTTTTTTCTTTTTATCATTCTTTGGGTATTGTGTCTTAGAATTCTTTGCCTAACTGAATGTAGACATTTTCCTGTGTTTCCTCCTGAAAGTTTTGTTGTGAATTAATTATCTTATGTCATATAAGAGATGGATGGAAATACCAAAAACATTTTGGCATATGATATCCAATTGTTTCAGTACCATTTGTTGAAAAGTTGTTTTCCTTTCTGAATTGTCTTTAAACACTTCAAAAATCAATGGATCCAACTGATCCAACATTGTTGGTTTCTTTCTGGACTTCCTGTTCTTGTCTATCTTGAAGTCAGTGCCATACTATCATTTTTATAATAATTTATAAAGAAAGGTTGGTTTAGTTCACAGCTCTAGGCAAGGAAGTTCAAAACCAGGTGTCTTGCTTCTCTGTCAGACTACAGCTATGGTATCACATGGAAGAAGTATGTGCAGGAATGATGAGAGGGCATCTGTGGAGGAAACCAAACATGTAGGTGGTCCCTCTTTATAGCAATCCACTCTGTCAGTAACCAATCCAGTCCCATGAGAACTAAACCAGTCCCAAGGGACTACCAAAGATAACACCTGAGAATAGTTCTCCCATGACATAATCATAATCATAATAGTGGGCCCACTAGGCCCCACTTCTTAAACCTTCTACTAACTTTCAAATCATTACATTGAGGGATCAATCTTTTAGCACATCAATCTATGGCTAACAAACCACAGTAGATATTTTCTACCTTTTTTTAAGTTGATTCATTTTAGTTATACATGGCAGTAGAGTCCATTTTGATATAATTACACAAGCATGGAATGTATCTCATTCTAATTAAGACCCCAGTCTTGTGAATGTACACAATGGTGAGTTTACAATAAGTCTTGAAATCAGGTAGTGTAACTCCAACATTGTTCTCCTTTTTAAAGTTGCTTTGAATTTTCTGAGTTCTTTGCATTTTCATACACGTTTTACTTGAGATTGCAAAGAAGTTAGAGATTAATTTAGGAAGTGTTGATTCTCATCCGTATTGAATATTCGGATCCATCGCTAGTTCTCCAGTTATTTCAGTCTTCATAAGTTGTTTCAGCGATACTTCCTAGATTTAAGTGTTCAAGTCTTAGCATTTTTTTGTCAGATTCATCTTTTAGAATTTCATATTTTGCTGTTATCAGAAGTGATTTTTTATTCCAGTTTCCAGTTGTTCATTCATTGATAGTATATGGAAATACAAATGAATTTTACATATTGATCTTATGTCCTGTAAGCTTGCTAAACTCACAAATTAGTTCTAGTAAATTCATTATTATCCTGTAAGCTTTGACATGTAGATGAGCATTCCAGATATAGTTAATGCTGGTCGTCTTTCTTTATGATATGGATGTTCTTTACTTCTTTCAATTATTACAGTAGGTAGAATCCCCATTACAGTGCTGAAGGGATGTGGGAAGTGCTGACTTCATTGCTTTGTTCTTAATCTTAGGTAAAGAACATTCAGGACTGGGGTTGTGGCTTAGTGGTAGAGCACTTGCTAGCATGTGTGAGGCACTGGGTTTGATTCCCAGCACCACATGTAAATAAATAAAATAAAGGTCCATTGACAACTAAAAACTATTTTAGAACATTCAGTCTTAAATTCAAATTGTATTTTTTGAATTTTGGAATATATGCGTAATATATAAAAAGAACATTCAGTCTTAGCTGGGCACGGTGGCTCAAGCCTGTCATCCCAGCACTTAGGGAGGCTGAGACAGGAGAATCACGAGTTCAAAGCCAGCCTCAGCAACGGCGAGGTGCTAAGCAACTCAGTGAGACCCTGTCTCTACATAAAACACAAAATAGAGCTGGGGATGTGGCTCAGTGGTCCAGTGCCCCTGAGTTCAATACCCAGTACCAAACAAAACAAAACAAAAAACAAAGAACATTCAGTCTTTTCTTTAAGTCAGATGTTAGCTTTAGGCTTTTGCAGATGCCCCTTATCAGGCTGAAGAAGTTTTTTTCTAAAGTTTGCTTAATTTTTATCAGGAATGGATACTAGATTTTGTCTATCACTTCTTCTGAATCTAAAGTGATGCTCATATGGTTTTTTATTTTTTGTCAATATGGTGAATTATACTGACCGAAATTTGAATGCCAAATCGACCCTTTATTCCTGGGATAAACTCCACCTAGTCATGTTGTATTATTGTTTTTATATGTTGTTGGATTTGATTAGCTTAAGTTTTGTGAAGGATTTTGCATCTGTGTTCACAAAGGATAATCATCCAGTAGTTTTCCTGTAATCATTGTTTTTCATGGTTTTGGCCTGATGACAATGCTTTCCTCTGAATGAATCTGGAAATACAGGTTAAGTATCCCTTACCCAAAATGCTTGGAACCAGAAATATTTTGGATTTCAAATTGTATTTTTTGAATTTTGGAATATATGCGTAATATATAAAGAGATATCTAGGGGATAGTACCCTAGTCTAAACATTAAATTAATCTGTTTTATATAAACCTTAAATGCATAACTTGATTTGGACCACTGTCTGGTTAGAACTGGAGATCTGTGTGGGCTTTGGTCAATCCAGAGACCTTCTGGTCACCCTGAGTCCCTGATCACTCCAGTGTGCACCCTACAGAATCCAAAGTCCTCAACATAAGTTGATAACCTTTTTTTGACATAGCTCTATGCTAAAGTGGATTTTGCTTTTCATTTTGAATTTACACTCAAGGAAACCTGAGCTGTGTAACTTTATTTTTAAAAATTAGAATCAGAGCCTTGCTTAATATTTAGTTTACCAAATTCCAATCTCAGACTTAATCAAGTAATAGATTCCAAATTAGGTGCTGAGAATAGCAGAATATTATCCTCATTTGGCTTGACATATTTAAACACTATCTTTATAGGTAATATTTTTGTCATGAGTTCTTAGAATCAATATAGAATCATATGAATATAGAATCATATCAACAGTTGATATGCCTTTCTTGTTCATATATAAGATGGTGAGGAAATTCTTATTAAATCCTACTTGGTTATAGATATACCTTAACTTTACATACTACCTGTGCTATACAAGTATGGGTAAATTCTAATGAAAAATATGTTTTGGGTTTTGTTCTTAATGAAGTTCTATGATTTTCAAAAGTTTTATTTTGAATGGGAAATAACCATTCTTCTTTCTGCTCCATTGAGCCATGTTTTCATACATTGAATAAGTCAGCAGAAGGTGACCTCACCCCCAACCCCTCTGCCTTGTTGTTGGGAGATGTTGATTCTTGGAGCAGAGATTGGGCTGAACTTTCACAGTGCCTGTCACTTGAGGAGTCTGCCTAAGTAAATAAAACTTACAAACAGAATTGATTGCAAGATGAATATTTTAACTACTTCAGAGTTTAATGCCTGAATGGGGGCTTATTTACATGTAAGTGAGACAGTTGCAAAGTAATTGAAAATTCCATATTTCCCAAGAGTGATTCTCAAACTCTTTGGTCTTAGGGCCTCCTTTTCCTCTTAAAAATTATTAAGTATTCTAAAGAGCTTTTATTCCTGTCACTCATATCTATTGGTATTCACTATATTAGATATTAAAACTCAGGTTTAAAAATATGTGTTTTTTTATTTGAAAATACATCTATTGCATGCTAATCAATTATTCTGAAGTAAAATTGGTTCCCTCCTCCCCACTCTTTGCATTTCCCTTCCTCCTTTTCCTCCTCCTCCTTCTTGTGAGTGCAGGGCAGAAAATCAGACAATGACAACTAATACATTTCAGTGACACTGATTGATTCATGATAAAGAGGCTACAGTTTTCTAGTCAGTGCTTTTCTGTGATTAGTGTAAATGACAACATAGTAAAAAAGTCACATGATATCTTCGT
Organism: Xerus rutilus; assembly: GCA_028644305.1. Lineage (NCBI taxonomy): Eukaryota > Metazoa > Chordata > Mammalia > Rodentia > Sciuridae > Xerus > Xerus rutilus. Next base: position 15,704,537 of record CM053406.1, on the reverse strand, counting down.
ATTATTTAAAAAGTAGTGTTAATCTCATGGATCCCCAGAAAGTACCTTCAGGGTTTCTCAGACAATTTCAGAACTACTCCTGAACTAATGTTTTGATGAAATAATTGCAAATACTTATATATTGAAAGCAATATCTTTTGTTTAATGTCTAACATCATTTTTGTTAAAGCATAACATTCATTCAGGAAGTGCACAAATCATGAACATTTGCTCTGGTCAGTTATCTCAAAGTGGACACACTCATGTCACCACCACCCAGATCACAGGTCAGAACATAACTCACATCCCAGAAGCCCTTGCTCCATCCCACCCTAATCACTACTTCCCCTCCCCCTCCAGAAGCATTTGTTTTCTCAGTTCTTTCTATTCTTGTACTTTATAAAAATGGAATCAAACAGCACATATTCTTTTATATGGGCTTCTTCACTCGACATCAGGCTTGCAAGATCCTTCCATGTTACTTCATGTTATTATAATCAGTTCATTTCCATTTATAAATAATTATATGTAATTATATGTGTATACATATATATTTGTGCTATGAATGTACCGTGGTTTATATATTCATTCTATTGTGGATACTCATTTATGTTTCTTGTTTTTTATTCTGAAGAGAAAGGCTATTCTGCACGGTGTTGTATATAACTTTTGGGGTTCTTTCCTGTACATGCCTCTCTGTTAGGCTTATGCTAAAGATAGCTATGCTGGGTCATGGAATCATAGGTCATGCATTTGTGCAGTATCAATGGATGCTTCTAAATAGTTTTCAAAGAGTTTTAAAAACATTTACACTGCCACCAACAATGTCTGAAAATTCAAGTTTCTTTGCTTCCTGGCTAACCTTGAATATTACCATCCTTTTTTGATTTAAGCATTCTGGGATATGTATTGGTATTTTATTTTTTATTTCCCAGATGACTAATAAAATGGAGCATCTTTTCCTATATGAGCAGCCCTCACTTTGCACAGAATTGTGAAAGTGTAAAAATGATCTTATAAGATGAAATAGTGCAAAACTAACTTAATAATCCATGGAGAAAATTACAATCGTTCTGGGACCTTTAAAACTTTTTGCCAAAATATTTTTTTAAAAAAGCACTCTGACTGTGGGTTATAAGTTTATAGGAAAACAAAAATAATTAAATAAATAAATAATAGTACAACTAAACGTACTTTTAAATTAATTAAAATATTAGGAACATTGAGAAGTAAAGCATTTTATTTATAACAAACTGAATTAAAGAAGTTTGGACAGTGCTTCTCATGGTATAATTTCGGACAGGAACAAGCATCTCTTCTTTGCCTTAGTAAATTGTCAGACTCCTTTCCAAGTTTGGACCAGCTTCCATGGTCCATCTCTGATATTTCCATTCTCCAGGCTATACTTTCACTCTGTTAATTGTCTCCTTTGCTGTGCAGGAGCTTTTTAATTTGACACAGTTCTGTTTATCAATTCTTGCTAGTATTTGCTGAGCTACTATACTGGAGTCCTGTTCAGGAATTCATTGCCTGTGCCCATATATTGAAGATTTTTTTCTAATTTTGATCCATTTAGAGTTGATTTTTGTACAGGATGAGAGATGGGGATCTAGTTTTAATATTCTAAATATGGATATCCAGTTTTCCAGCAACATTTGTTAAAACGGCTATTTTCTCTGAGGTGTGTTTTTGGCACCTTTATCAAGAATCAGTAGATCAGTGGCATAGAAGAGAGGACACAGAAACAAACCCAGGCAGCTCTGGGACACCTCAATCCTTTCCAACACAAGCTTGTCCCTCAGTTATGTGCATAAATGCCCCTCCACTGGGTTCCTCTGGCTGCACAATCTGAGTCTCAAATGACAGTAGTGTCCACATTCCCATGGCCAGTTATTTCTTCTCTAACTCCATTTATATTAAATATTGATTTCGCTTCTAAATTATTAGTCCTTTTTCCTTCTTCCTTTTAGGCTTCACTTCTGCTTTGTTGACCCATTTCCTCTGCTGATGATCCATTTGTGTGAATCAACATGGGAGTTCATCCCTGGGATAAGGAAAGCAACACAGCTTCAAGCCCTGTCATCTGTGTGTGAACTAAATAACAGATGTGCTGTGGCCAGTCACCAATAGGCTTTCAAAGAAGTAGTGTCATTCATCACTGATCATGATATACAGCTATTATTTACCTCGTGATTTTGGGGGGCTTTGGAGCTGTAAGCCAATTTTGTATTTCATGCAATTACAGATAAACGGTGGCATTGTAATGAAATTTGCATCATATTAGGTGCTTTGTAAAATTTGTGCATATCACATGTAAGATGAGAATTGCCAATATTTATCACTCATGTAGATGTACTCTTTTGCAAAGTATCTCTTTGTGTCTTTTGCCCTTTCCTAAACAGCCAATTGTCTTTCTTATCGGTATGTAGGGATATTTTATATATTCTGGAAATTAGTATTTCTTAATGTATGTGGATATCTTCTCTGACTCTCACTTGTCTCTTTATTGTATTTTATAGAATCTTTCAATGCATGTAGTACAGTTTATGAATTGTGCCCTTTATAACTAGTGCTCTTTATGTTGCATTTGCAAAATACCAATTTCAAGATCATGAAATTTTACCTTTAAAATCATATTTACCTATATGATTTTACTTTTTATATTAGAAGTATCATCACATGGACTGATTTATATAATGAGATACAGAAGGAGACAAGATAGACTTTGCCTCTGTGAATCTCTGTTTTACCTGGCCTCATTTGCTAAGCAGGCATCCTGTACACACTGCTATGCGGTATCACCTTGTTACCTACCATATGCTTATGTAAGTGTGGGTCTGTTTCTGGTCTCTCTGTTCTTTCCAGTATTCCATTTGTTTATTTGTCTATCTTTGAACCAATACCATACTAGTTTAATTACTATACTTTTGCAAGAAGTCTTGGTATCCAGTATAATAAATATTTCTTCATAATATTTTTGGCCCTTTGTGATTCATATTCATTTTAGAATTAGCTTATTAATTTCATAAAAGTAAGTGTGCTAGAATTTTGATTGAATATACATTAAATTTATAAATAAATTTAGGAAAAGATGACATTTTTATTATATTTTATGTATATATGTACATACACAAACAGAGCTTTTAAAATCCATCCCTTGTTTTTCTTCATTTGGCCTTATTATCGAACATTCTTAGCAATTTTTAATTTATTCCTAGGGGTACTACAGTAAAATATACAGATAATTTGACATTCTCTATATTTATCTTTATCCAGCAAAGATATACACACAGAATCACACATTTCTAAACTTCATGAGGTATAATTATTATTCATTATAAAGTCAATATTCATTTAAATTTATTCTCATATTTATTCTGCTTTACTTTATTTATTCCTTCTTCACACTTCCATGGGAATCATTTCCCTTTTGACTAAAGAATGACCATCAGTGTTCTTTAATGTGCTCTTCTTATGAAGTATATTATTTTTCACTTATCTGAAAATGTCTGGATTTTACTTTAATTTATAAAGGATTTTTTTTAAAATAAAGAACATTATTAGTATGTTTAGAATGTTATGATTGCTAATCACTTTAACATTTCAAAGATGCAATTCAATTGTCCTTTGACTTGAACTGTTTCTGCTGAGATATTGGCTGTCTTGTTGCTGCATCTAGAAAGGTAGATTGTTTCCCCTCTCTGGTAGCTACATGAAATAGTAACATGACACCTGTTGGACTTGTTTTCCTGCTTGAGGTTCACTGAACTTCTTAGAACTCTGCTTAAATCTTTCATCAATTTTAGAAAAATCTGAACTTCATCTCTTCTACTTTTTGTAGTACACTGTATTCTGTTTGTTCTTTTCTCTGTGTTATATTCATTTGACACTATTTTCTTTGCTTCTTTCTTTCATTTTTGTTTTAATTTTGAGTTTCTGCTAAAATTCTGTACCTTGTTATTTAACTTCTAATTGTGCTAATCTTAGTTTTAAGAACTTTTATTTCTGATAACACTAATATCTGAATATCCTTAAAGTGTCTTTCTGGTTTATCATGTCTCCTAATATTGTGGTTAATTTTTTATGTATAACCAAATGTAATACACTAAAATGAAGAGGTGATTTGAGATTCTTAATGTTAATTATCTTTATCCAAAAAGGATGTAGTTTTATTTCAGGAAGCAGTTAGGATAAGGGTGGGTCATTTTAATCCAAAAAGGGATTGGATTGATTAGGAATTTTGATTTAGATTTGTGAATGCTGGTCTGTTTACCTTTATTTTTAGGAGAGAACTTTTCTGAAATAGGATCTAAACTGAAATTCAGTGACCATAAAATCCAACTTTTGTCATTTCCGCTCTTTAAGACTGAAAGTCCTCTGAAACTTCTAATTCCCTGCTTAATTACTGTTAGGCAAAATCCATGCCTGATATCAGGCTCATCTCTCCAAACTTCTCTGGTCTCAGAGTTTTGCTCCTCAAATCTCTATTGGTTTGTATAGTCTCCAATATTTAAAACAAAAATTTCTGGGGTCTAGCTTTTCAAATTGTTCCAAGTGGGGCTGTTTAGAAGAAATGAGTCTACCATCACCAGGGATCAAACTCCTAGCTTCATTCATTAAACAGAAACCTAGTCAGAAGTCTACTTGCTATAGTTTGTGAGGCAACAAAAAGGCTCTCTTGATCAAGGCGACCATCAGGCTAACATGAAACTCTTTCTAGAGCCATCAGTGTACAAAATAGTGGAAGCGTGCATTTCTGTTGAACTCTTCAGAGTAGGCTCTTTCTTTGGCATGTTCTCCTGGTTTGAGTTCTGAGGTTAGCCTTTGAAGTGAAGGGATGAAGCTTGCTGAGAGTCCCAGAAAGTTTTAGTAAGAGGGACGTCATTAGGAAAGAGGAGCAAGACAAATCCATCTCAAAAGCAATGATGTGAAGGCAGTGAGCAAGAAAGCACAGGCCGACAAGCAACGTCTCCAAGACTGCCTGGCTTGGAAAGTGTTGAAAGCTAAATGCAGATTCTGTTTACTGTACTGTTCTTCTAAATTAGTTTAGTACTAAAAGGAAGAAGCCAGCCCAGAGGGAATAGGCTCCAGACATAGCTCCAAAACATATCAGTTAATTAGCTTAGAAAATCTAATGAAGTTTTCTGAATATCATTATCCTCATATGTAAAATTGTGGCAATACCTCGCATTGCTAGTAGGAGGACCAAATGAGTGGCCGTGTTCATAAAGGATAGGGGCTAGCAGATGCTTATCTCTGTTAACTGTCTACTTTTCCCCTGTTCAATTTAAGGGCATCGAAAATGGGTCTTTGTCTGTTTGTTAGGTAGGGGGAGGTCTTTGCAAGTGTACCTGTATGGTAACATATTAAAAATTACAGTTTGGAAAAGAGAGAAGATATGTTGGTGCTTTAGGAGAACAATCATTTATTGTCAGAAGCAATTCTGTCTTCATGCTATGGGGCTTTCTAGGAAACAGATAAGGCAAATGATTTTACTTTCTGTTGAAATATAATTATCTCTGGGGTGAGATGTGGCAAATGCATAGGGTGATATTTATTGGATGGAATCCAAAATATTTACATTTCCTTATTCTCTGAAAAAGTTCTTTTGTTTGGAAAAATCAGTGTGCAACAAAGTACAATCTTGGAACAATTGAAAGAGGATCCCGTGTCCTTGATTGCTAAGGTGCTCGGACTGAAATCTGCAAATTGGAGCCTATTATAACTTTTCAGAGAAATGCCTCATTGTTTAAAAAATGTCTCATAATGAAAAGCACCTAAACAGTGCACTTTTGAATCAAAATTTTGATGAATACATATAAATAAATACATTCACATACGTAGTAATTAGATTGTAAGGAAAATTAGGACTATCTGTTTTTTGAAATCTAAATTTTGACTCTCCTATATAAACTCGTATCTGCATTATACTTTACTCCGTGGCATTTATCTTGATGCAGTGATTATTTTTTAAAAATAGGTATTGTTTTAGCTATTTGTAAACTAATGCTGGCCTATTCCCTACCTAATCGAAGGCACATCAACTTACAAGGGAAAAATGAATTGCCACATTTGTAAATAATTCTTTCCGGTTTGGGAGGAGGATATGTTTACATTTTTAATAGAAATATTACCTGAACTTTTTGTGGGAGAAATTCTAATCTAATATTTGACAATTGAAGAATAAAGCTACTTTTTTTTCTATCTAGCTCAAAATAATAATTGTATCATAAACTTAGAAAGAAATAATGTGTCTAAGTGGACTTTTTCATATGAGCTTTTCAGCCAATTCTCTCCCCTGTAGGAAGCATTCCACAGGGAGCAATTCCTGGTGGGCAAGGAATTAAAATAGAAAGGAACAGGCTTTGGAAGTGTGAGGCCCAGAGATCTGCTCCTCCAGTGATGCTTCTGACAGTGGACTCATGCCATTATGCCATTGGTTGCTTGGTAGTGAAGACTAGTTTTTAGTTGTCTAAAATTGATAGTTGTGTGAATAATAACAAGTTTTAACATTTTTAATTTGTTTTCATTAAATCTCATTTTTAGAATAACAAGGTATAGTGGAAATTGGAATGAGAAGAGTTTGATCCATTTGTTTCCTTCTTGCTCTAGAAATTCATGAAGTCCTTTTTCTTCTCCAAGCTAAAATACACACATACACACACAAAACCATTTATTTCTTTTTCCAGCTGTAATAGGTCTGGATTTGTCAACAGGGTTTAGGTACATCACCTATAAGAATGAGTCCTGATTATAAGTTATAAAAATATATAGTTCACAAATCCCCCATGTCTACATGGCCAAGTGAGTATTGAATTTTGGTTATTTAGGAAACTACAGACTTACTCTGCTGAAGCTGTCATTATTCCAACAGTCTTGTGCCTCCTTTTTTGGAGTTGTCTTTAGGCTTAGGCGGAAGCCACCCAAGCAGCTACCTCCTTACTTGGCAATGTGTGTCTCAGTTTTGACCCCAGGTGATATTTTTTGGCTTGCTAGCTGGGGACTCTTTTATTACTCTCACGTATGAAAGACAACACCATCCAGAAATCAAGGCCAATGTCACAGGAAGTTTTTCTAGTCTAAAATTGTTCTTTGCAGATATTAAGTACTACATAAATCTCGCTAAGGAGAATGTGCTGACAGGTCTGAAAATCATTCTGAGGGACTCTGAAACACTTCCAATGTGAACAATCGCAACCTCATTGAAATACATATATAGGCTTCAAATATCAGTGGGATGTATGTTGTATACATATATATGTATTTCAGATGAGCAAATATACCACATACACACACACACACACACACCTCCTACTGTGTACCAAGTACAAAACTTCATGACTTGTCTCATTTGATTCTTTTTTTTTTTTTTTTTTTGGTACTGGGGATTGAACTCAGGGGTACTCAACAACTGAGCCACATCCCCAGCCCTATTTTGTGTTTTATGTAGGGTCTCACTGAGTTGCTTAATGCCTTGCCATTGCTGAGGCTGGCTTTGAACTCGCGATTCTCCTGTCTCAGCCTCCCAAAGTGCTGGGATTACAGGCTTGAGCCACTGCGCCCGGCTTCATTTGATTCTTAAAATAACAATTCAAGTGATTATTTGAGGGTGAGAACTTACTGAAATATGGAAATTCTAGTGTAGTCGTATAAAATAGAGTGTTCTAGAGAACAGCTGTACCTTTCTTTAGTATGATGTGTTTCTACCCTTACAATCCTTTTAGTAAGTGACTCCTTTGCATTGTAAATCTTAAATCGCTATTGTGCAGGTAAATAGACATGTTCTTTGTATCCTGGTCTCAACATAAGGAACTGTTTCCTGTCACCCATAGGATTCCCTATAGTGTGGTTTCTGTCATTGAAGGACCTCATTCTGCCTGTGATTGAAACCATCATTTATTTAGCAGTTTTGTGGAACAGAGAAGATGGGTCTGTCCCTGTTTCTTGTGTGTGCATAGGTGTGTGTGTTTGTAGGGTCTTAGATAAGGTTAGATAAACATCCTAAATGACTTACATCTGCATAACTAAGGAGCTGCTTATTTAGTGATAGCATCATGTGACACAGGTGGCCATTACACTCATCCAGATAGTGCAGGCCCAAGCACATTGTCTAAACTGCAACTCCTTGTAGCAAACACCTCCTAAGATACAATCAGGACACAGGTGTTGGTCCTGTGGTCCCCACAGTGGTATCCATGAGACAGAGAGACTGCTGTCTAGGCAACAGGTAGAATTCTGGGACCTCTGCAATAGAGACCCACACATAAATATTTGCTCTTGGCAAATAATTGGGGATATAGGATAGGTTCACAAAAATTTCTCTCAAATGCTAATAATTATTTTAAAACATACATATAGGGATTGACTCAGAATGAGTGCTGTTTCCTATAGCACACAATCTCTAAAAGTTTAGAAAAAATCATCGTGTTGGGGAGGGGTGGGGCAGACAACAGAAAAACCTGTCACCACTTATAAGAGCTTCATTTGGTTTTCAATCAATTGAAGGACTTTGCAGAAGATGGCACTTGTTAAACTGAACTCAATTAAAATCAGTCTGAGTGCGCCTCTGTCTCCGACAATAGCTACACAGGTTCTGGGAGAGGAGTCTTGCTATTCTGCCCCTAAGAGCCCCAGCACCTGTCTAGATGGTATTGGCACTTTTCTTTTTTTTTTTTTTAATTTTCACCTCAGCCTTTTCTTCTCAGCAGTCTTTGACCTCCCTGGCATCCCTAAGGAACTCCTTTCCAAGTGTGTGCGCCTCCTCTTTTCCACATTGTAATGGAAATGCAGGGAGGAATCTGAGGCCGCCTGGCAGTCTTTCACCTCTGACAGCAGGGCCTGCGTGAGGCACACAGCTGTCAGAACACTGACAAGGCTGCTGCAGCCGGATAATTGGGGATTTGAGGAAGATTCATAAGGCAATGTGCTGCAGAGCCCTGTGTCCTGCCCTGGGGCAATAAGGGGCACCAAGGGGAAGGAAGAAAAAAAAGGGGGATAGATAGCTTTTCCTGATAACTAATAATCTGTTTATAACAGGAAATGATGAAGACTTGCTCACCATCACGCCAGAATCCATGCACCTCCAGGAAGGGTTTTCAAAGCTTGCAGGATTGTACTCCAGGCAAGATGGACCAAAGCTAGGTTCCTGAGAGAATCTGACAGAGAATAGGACAGTCCCATCCAAGGAGTCCCAAGGCCAGGTGTATTCCTATCAGGAAGTTGTGGTTTTTAATCAAAGCAAGGCATGTGACAGCTCATTATTAAGGGACAACAAGTAGTGGCTTTATTAATATATCGTGGTGTTGGTTCCTCTGCAGATTAAAGCTCTTTGTTCACTGTGACAGTCTCTCAGGCATCATCTATCTGGTTAAGGGTGCCAGGTGAGTAAGTGTAATGTGATAATATTAACCTGCAGTTCCTTTTTCTGATATTGCCCCTTTCAATGTGTTAGTAGATGGGTTTGTCATGAAAGGAGATGGAGATACAGTCTTTCCTGTGATTTCCTTGTGTGGTAGTCCCTCATGACTGGCACAATCTGTCACAAACTTATTAGGGCTTCTTTTCCCAAACATTTATGATTTTGCTTATGGAATATGGTATGTTGGTGTGGTTTTCTGCCTTGTTTATGAAAGGTAAGACTTCTTCATCAAACATAAAATTGTAGAAATAAAAATGAAATTATGGTTGGTTTATTCAGTCAGTATATACTGCTGTTAAATATGAGAAAGAAAATTTAGGTAATAATTTATATGAAAACTATGAAATAAGACTTTTCTTTCTGTAGTGATGGCCTGTGAATTCTGAGATCATATGTGAATAGTCAATAAAAAATATTCTGATTGTAAGTGATTTATATTTGGTAACTTGGAAAATGATTTTGAAAGGTGGATACTGGCATCGATAAATAACTGTCCATGATACAGAAGTCCCTACCCATATCAAAGTTCTGTCAGTCTGGATTTTGAAGGCAATAACCTATCTCCTCCAGCCCAGGTTGCTTCCCTGTTACAACTGACTCCATGAAAGTCATGGCTCATTGTCCAGTTGTGCTTTTCGGATTGTTCCTTATTTTGAATGATAACTTAGGTGTTAACATAGCCTTTGTTTCCTGCAACTGGAGAATACAGGGCAACATTATAAGTGGATCAACTATTTAATAATAGTTAAGTTATATGATGCTGCTAAAATTCTTTTTTGTGTCTGTTGGGGGAGCATATCAGGGATTGAACTCAGGGGCACTCGACCACTGAGTCACATCCCCAGCCCTATTTTATATTTTATCTAGAGACATGGTCTCACAGAGTTGCTTAGCACCTTACTAAATTGCTCAGGCTGGCTTTCAACTCGCAGTCCACCTGCCTCAACCTCCGAAGCTGCTGGGATTACAGGCATGCGGCCCTGTGCCAGGCTCTTATTTATTTATTTATTATTTATTTATTTATTAAATTAACGTTTTTGTTAGTAGAAATAAAGAATGTGATCATTCTTTTCTTTCAAGTTGCGTGTCTTTAAAAAAAAAACAAAAAACTACAGATGTTCTTCCTTTCATCCAGAATTTACACAGAGTGTGCGACACGTTCAGTGTTGTGCAAGATACTTACACTGTAACTTACACTTGCTCCAGGGGACATGAGACCATAAACACTGCAAGGGCGAGGTGAGAAGCTCACCAAGGCATAGCAAGGACATGAAGAAGGTGTGTGTGTGTGTGTGTATGCGTGTCCACACACCTCTCATAATTCTTGTTTACATTGTATAAGTAATCTAAAAGTGGTTAGAAGAACAGAGAACATTTCTTCCTCCCCTTAAGTCATCTCTTCTCTTCCAGATTTTCCAAGAGTGATCAAATTAACATCCTCCAGTCCGGAGTGTTTTTCTCATGAGTTGCCTGTGCACAACTCTGTTTCAGATGGAGATGAGCAGGCAGTTTCTGTGGGGTGCGGGGGGACCAGGCTGGGCTCAGCTTTGGCATTCACTGAGGAGCCTGGGTTTTTCTGTGCTCCCTGTCCTCACCTCTTTTCCTCGTGCCAGGCTCCCTGGTACCCCACTTTATTTTCCCCTTACCCCTTAAACTGATTTTCCCTTCTTCCTCTCTTCATTTTTTTTAAACTAGTGTATAACAATTATACAGAATAATAGGTTTCATTGTGTCATGTTTGTACAGGTTTATAACATACTTGGATCATTTCTGTCTTCTCTCACTCCACTCAGTCTCCCCTCCCACCCATCCTCTTCCTCTTCTCTAATAGTGTCTTATACTTTCAGGCCATCTTTCCCTGCCTGGATTCTACAGGAGAAAAAATGTGCGATACTGTCCCTGTGAATTTGACTTACTTAACATGATGATCTTCAGTGCCATCTATTTTCCTGCAGTTGACATGTTTTCATTCTTCCTTATGGCCAAATAATACTCCACTGTGTATTTACACCATATTTTATTTTTCCATCCATCTGTTGGTGGGCACCTAGGCTGATTCCATAACTTGGTATTGTAAATTATGCTGTGCCAAACATGGGAATGCAGGTATCTCTATAGTATGCCAACTTGAATGCCTTCAGGTACATACCTGGGAGTAGTACAGGGAGATCATATGGTAGTCCTCTTTTCGTTTTTGAAGAGCCTACACTATACTGATTTGCATAGTGACTGTATACATCATTGACCAATTTACATTCCCACCCATGGAGTATGAAGGTTCCTCTTTGCCACATCCTCACCAGCCTTGTTTCTGTATTCTTGATAATAGCCATTCTGACTGGGGTGAGATGAAACTTTAGTCTAGTTGTGATCTGTTTCCCTGATGGCTAAAGGTGTTGAATATTTTTTAATGTAATTATTGGCCACTCTTACTTCTCTCGAGAAGTATCCGTTCAGTTCGTTTTGTGTGTTTGTTGATTGGGTTTTTTGCTTTTTGTTGTTGCTGTTAAGTGTTCTGAGTTCTTTATATATTCTGGATATTAATCTTCTGTTCAAAGAGTTGCTGGCTAAGATTGTCTCCCATTTTGTAAGCCATCCCTTCAGAATTCCCTTGACTGATTCCCTTACTGTGCAGGAGCTTTTTAATTCGATGTATTTCTATTTGTCAATCCTTACTGTTATTTACTGAGCTACTGGAGTCCTATTCAGCAAAGCATTGCTGTGTCTATGTCTTGAAGGGTTTATTCTCTTCTAGTAGTTTTGAAGTTTTAGGTCTCACACTTTGTTCTTTGATCCATTTTGAATGGTGGGTAGACCATATGGTAGTATTATTTTTAGTTTTTTGAGGAGCTCCAGACTAATTTCCATAGTGGTTCTATTAATTTATATTCCTGTCAACCACATACAAGATTCCTTTTTCCTGCATCCTCGCCAGCATTTATTACATTTTGTAATCTTGATGATAGCCATTCTGACTGGGGTGAGATAGAATCTCAATGTAGTTTCAATTTGCATTTCTCTGATGGTTAAAGATGATGTTGAGCATTTTTTTCCACGTAATTATTGGCTAATTTTTCTTTTCCCTTCATTTCATAACTGAGTTTGTGGCCCCTTCTCTCCACTCTGCTCAGTGTGTGTTGGGGATAAGGGCCTATCTAATTTAATATGTTACTTTATATTAAATTCTAATGTTAATTCTATATTAAATTCTATGTTCTCATTCTATTTTAAATTCTTCACAAGGCAACAAACCTAGAACATTACAGTATTTGTATAGGCATCCTGGAAACAGGTGATTAAGGTCTGAAGCAGTCATCCAGGGCTCCTGCCACCCATGCCCTGCTGGCCACCACAAGCCCAGTGGGGCCATGAGTCAGGCACACCTGTCACTCATGCACACATAAGCGTGGCATCTGGCTGGGGGTTCTGGTCCCTGTAACATTTTGGCATTTCCTTCAGTTCCCTAGACAAGAGGAGGGGGCATCTACCTCCACAGTGCAGAGCTGTAGAGCAGGACTGATGTGTGCTGGGAACCTGGCTCTGTTCTGTTAGCTGAATGACTCTGGGAAATTTTCTTAACTTTTTTGTATCTTAGTTTCCACTTGATGGAGTTTTAAAGTGGACTCAGTTCTGTGGGTTAATGTCTCTAAGACAATCAGCATGGAATTGCAGTGTCGTGTGTGTTCCATTAAGCGTTGAATACTCACTGTGAGTGTTTTAGGCAAGACCAGTGGGGCAAAGATTGAGTGAGAGAGAAAAAAAAAATTGGCATATTTCTTATCACAAAGCAAAGAGCCTATGTGCTTACATACTTATATGTGTGAATGAGTTATGTATACATGTGTGTGTTATGTAGACACCTTTAGAGAGAGTAGTTTTAGGTCAGGCTGCTATAACAAATTACCATGGACTGACAGGCTGAAACAACAGACATTTATGTCCCTTGATTCCCAAGATCAAGGTGCCGCCAGATCCTGAGTTTGGTAGGACCTGCGTCCTGGTTTGCAGATGGCTGTCTTCTTGTATCCTTGGGTGGTGGAAAGAGCAGGGTGCTATCTTGAGGTACCTTTTAAAAGGGTACCAATCCCATTCAGGAAGGTTCTATCTCAGGGCCTACTTATATCCCAAAGGCCTCACCCCTTAATACCATCACCTTAGTGGTTAGGATTCAAACACATGAATTTTAGAGGGGCACATTTGGTAGTGTTCCCTTGATGTGGAAAACATTTGCTCTCCAGTCTCTTTGCTGCCAGCTAAGTCTTTATAGATGGGCTCAGATTTGGCATCCTCTGGGGAAAAAAGGTTTAGACTCAAAAGTCTGATGTAATGTCTTTCCTCCTCATCCCTCTAGTTCCCTGAGCAAACTTCTGTCATAGCATGAATTTGTCACATAGAAATCATTTCTTTCATTCATTCATCCATTTACTTCACAAATTAATCCACACAAAGCATTCACTGTGCCCTGGGCACACAGCTGAGCAGTTCTGGGAATGGTGGCCCAAGGGAGACAAGGCCCTGCACTGGCCCAGTTTCTATTCTAGTGGAGAGAAGCGGGTCATCAACAGGTCACCAAATAAACACGACTGTTGAGAATTGTGCTTTTGTGGAGATGAAAAGATACTGTATGGATTTCTGGGCCGAAGAGAAGTCAGAAAACTGAAGGAAGGATGGAGAGGCGCCGGGCAGGGCTTTCTGCTGAGGATCCGAGTACAAATGCTCAGAGGAGGGCATCAGTGTGGCATGTTTGGGCAAAAGAAAGGAGGCTGGTATGGCTGGTAGGTTGAGGTGGGGTGGCAGGGAGTAGTGGTAGAGGAGGTTGGAGACTCAGACCAGTCCATGAAAAGAACTTCCTGTTCTTTACCGCCTACTAGGTGCTAGAGACCACGTGCATTAGAAATCCTGATTTCTGTCATCTCCCCATGGAATCTCATTTAGAGGACTGCTCTACCACACTCCAACCCTTCAGCCATAGTTTCCTTGATCCATGGGGTTTTACATTCTTCAGCACCATGCACAATTTCTGGTACAGAGCAGGAGCTCAATATGTGTCACCTGTATGTTTGCATGAATTCGTTGAATACTGGACACATGAGAAAATGAATTAATGCCTTAAGTAGATACTGCTCTTCCTTTTGCAGAAAGGATGCCTTCCCTCTCTCTGGAACAAAAAAAAAAAAAAGAGGGTGGATCCTAATCTCCCTTACTTATTTCTTCTGAGAATTCTTGAATGCCTTTAGCATTAAATAAAATGCCGCCCCCCCCCCGCCCCCGCTAATTATAATTATACAAGCAGTGAACTAAACAGTTGGGGGTGAAATAAATTCTGATGATGTTAAAAATGCAAATAGTTTTCACACCAGATTAATTCATTTAACTAACAGTCCTGATCTTTAAACATTAAATGTTGGAGTGTGAAGTATTTTATTCTTGAGGGAGATAGTGCTCCTCGGGGTTGGGTCTCTAGCCCATTGCTCTGTCAACTGTGATTCTAAAACAAACAGGATGCATATTGTTAGCCAGTCATTAACTAGCAAGTTGCAAATTCTTTAAAACAGGATGTAATTTACATGATTCAAGATTAGCAAGACTCAGGGCACTCCCAGCTGTTTGAGGGTAGGAGAAGTAAGTCATTCAAGGATCTGAACGGATGTTTGTGTTCTGTATGTGTTTGACTAATATTTGAATTAAATGTTTTATATTTAATCAAAGTAAAATTGAAGTTCATTATTACTGCTGATATGCAGTACTAATTATAGGAAATAACCAGCCCTTCCCAGTTCAGTGCCAAATGCTGATAGAGTAGCATTCTAATTCCCTGGAGGAGGAAAGTGTAGGCCTCAGATCTGGGGCAGAATTCCGTCATTTATTTTAAATCCAGGCTTTCTGTTGATTAGGAAAAAACAAAACAAAACTTGCTTTTATTTCTCTCAACCTTTATTTTATTTAGTTTGTATGATGAGAACAATATTTTTCCAAATATAGGGTCATATTATAACAGTGATATGCAAACTTTTGCAACCTACACATCTACCCCATCCTCTCTCACCATCCTGGTTGGGAATCACTGTTCTAACCTGGTCCCCCACTGCACAGACGAGAAAAAGAGGCTGTGTGTGATGAGGTTCTGAAATGAAGCTAAGTCACAGAACTTTTTTCAAGGTAAAGCAGGTGGTTGGGATTCTATTCCCATGTGTCCTTTATAAATCCCCTACGAGTCCAGAAATTCAAATTCAGGTTTGTTTTTTCTTCTCTAGATATTCAGGCCTATTTCTTCTATCCCTGTGCATTCTACACCACCATACTGGGTGGGTGGCCCCATGTGAGCTGGCATCACAGGTTTTCATCAGCTCTGCCTCACAGTCCCTGTGCACCTGTGTTTTACTTGTATAGCAGCAAACATCTGGCCCTGAGTGATTGTTCTGCTGAGAGTGATGAACTCTGGAAGTAATACCAAGTCTACATTGGAAGTATGTGCCACAGTCTTTTATAAAATGGACTTGGTCCAAGCCCTGTAATTTCATAAAGAACAACTGGTGTATTTTAAAAATATTAATAAGAAGGAATATGGCAAATAGGATCTGCTGGTGGGAAATTGAAATCACAGATTGAATTACATTCTTCCTTAATTCTTGACTCATTTACTAGGAGAATAAACCAGAGCAAAAGCCAGAAAAACATAGCCCTAAAACATTAAATAAAAATTATCTGGTTGCAGAGGAAGATAAATCAGGGTGGAAGCAAGAGTCTTGCTGATGTGCCTGGTTGTAATTGTTTTTCGCTGGTAGAAAAGGATCTTGAAGCTTACATGTCCTGTTAGAAAAATGAGCTGCTTCCCTCCTGTCTGCTACACTCTAACTCGTTTCCTGAGCCTTTGCATGGGCAGGCAGAGGTTAGATAATAGTATAATTATTTTTATGATAAACATGGAGCCACTACTTAAGGGTCTTAGACACAAATTTCAACATCCTCACTAAAGGGCATGATTAAAGAAAAGTAATTAGATATTTATCAGTGCTGTACATATTTGTAAGTGCTAATAAAAGCATAATATTATAGATGTAAAAAATTGTATATGAACATGTATATCCACATGAGATGAAATGTATAATTTAGATGATGCATAATATATAGATGATATAAAATATTTTTAAAACTAATATGTATTAAAGTAGAAGGGTTCCTTTATTTTGGTTATGATCACTTACTACAATTGTATATTTTTAGATAGTCAAATTAATATGTCCCTGGATAGGCTCAATATATCCCTAGATAGGCTTTGGATGAAACAGAGCTTAAAAGGTAGAAAATAGAAACATATTTCAAGATAAATCCAGAGAAAGCACATATAATAAATGAATGAAATCCATGGAGAAGTTTATTTTTGAATTATGAGCAGGCATGTGCAACCTATGGAAGAATGAGAAGTGGCAAGGGATCCCCAGGCAAGATCCCCATGCAAAGATTTGAAACCTTAGATGAAAGGATGCAGAACTTTTGCACATGATCAGAATCATAGCAAAGAGGTGACATATGTTTGAACTGATTTATGGAAGAGAGGCAGTAGATACAATGGGTAATGAAAGGTTTTTAGGCTTAGGGATAAAGCATGCTAATGAAAATAATGGTGTGTGAAGGTTGTTGTAGAGAGATTTTATTAACCTCAGAGGTTAATAAAAATAATTTAGAAAGCTAGGGAATCTAGGAGTTCATGTGCAAATAGCAGGGGGAAACCCACCATTCTTTGGCCAGATATTTAGTATTGAAGATCATTTCCAGCTGGGCACATGCTCTCTGGGCTGTGCACTGTGCTGAGTGCTCCTAATTTGTTCCAGTAAGCGGCCTCATCATGATGGGCCAATGCGCTGCTAGCCTCTGATATTTTAAGAGTTAGGAACATAGTAATTTGTGTTTGTGAAATACTGTATAATCTGTGTGTGTATGTGTGTTTCCCAGAAAATCTATATACAAACCCCTCTCTTTCCCATCTTGGACTCTGATTAACTGGCCCTCAGGAGCCTGTTTCTTTGGGCCAAGTATTGGGAAATTGAAGGCAGACAATTCAGTAAGGACTTTAAGAGGAGCTTTGGTCCTTTTTTTTAAATTTTTATTTCTATTAGCAGTGTGTTGCAATACCTAGTCTGTTGACTCACTGGTACTTTGAATATTTAATCTTTAGACTTGGTTTTAATAGTCTGCATTTCCTTTTTTTTTTCTTCAATCATTTGCAGAGCTAAAATAGAACCCTACTGTTAAAGATGTTTGTTAATGATGAAACACATTTCCACCCAGGCACTTTTATCAAGTAAAACCTCAGAGTACATAATAGCTTGGTTTACATATTGCCTGGTTGTTCCAACTTTGTTTTATCTATCTGGGAGCTGTGAATAGGCCAGAGCTTTGAGCTACAAAGTCCAAATCATAATCTTCTTTCAGTCAGCTAGAGACCAGCACAAATATCCCAACAGTGAAAAGATATTGTGGAAGAGAAAGTACATTCCCAAATGAACACACCTGCTTTCATCATGTGGAGTTAAAAATAGTGAGCATCATGGAAGCAAAACTATGATGAAGATGCAGATATCTTTTGAAAACTCGGTGTCCAAAGACATACTTAGGTGCACATGGAAATTCCACATTATCCTCAACTCTTCAAGAACAACTGAGTTTTAATAATTTGCAAGAGGAATTATGAGATTGCTGAGGATCTTGCTTATAATGAAGGGCATACAGAAACTCTGAGCATTTAATTTTCAAGAAAAAAAAAAAAACCACTACTTCTAATTATTGTCCAAACTCTTCTCATTTTATTAGGCACAATTCCATTAAATTATGTTCTTCACTCATCATCTCTTTAATGAAAAAATTACATTTAAATACTCATGTCAAATAGAAACCGATGCAAAATAGATTGGACTACTCTAGTAAATCCCAGAAGAGAAATTTAAATTCTATAGTTAATTTATAGCCAATTACAAATTATATTTTCAATGCAAATCAGAACAATGGGCTGTGACGGTCGGGGGAGCGTGGAGTGGGGAAGAGTGGAAGAAGGACATATTGTCTTCTTGTGTTTTGATGGCCTTGGAAAAAAGACAACCAGATCACTTTAAACCTGGCAATAGTAAGAGTCAAAATGTACAGGGTCCATACTTTCAAATGGTAACCAACAGAGAAAGACAGAAGCCTGTGTTTACAGGGCGGAAAAAAAAGAAGAGGAAGAAGGAAAGAAAGAAGGAAATGGAAATGCCCAGAAAGTTGCTTCGTTGGGGCAGTCATCTTCCTCTTTGGGTATCAGTTGACAGAGCTCAGGTCACCTCCCTGAATCACGTTACTAGTCTGGTTGAGAGAGCACATCAGATAAATCCACACTTGTCATCTCGGTGAGGTGCTCTGTACACCAAATGTCACATTTTGTCACCAGTAAATATGGCTCTCAGTGCAAAGAAAGGGAGATGGGAATTGTGAACAATGATTTAGTAGATTGAAACACTTGTGTGTACAAAGCATTAGCCCCCACTAGGCCAGTAAGGTGGAGGTGAACTTCGTAGGACATCAAGAAAGCTGGGGTAGAAGCCAGATTTCACTGCTGCCCAATGAAATATGCGTCAATGTTGTGCATGTCCTCATTTTTCTTCTCCTATATATACACAAAAGGGGCATGTGAATTTCACATGAACTTTCTTTGTAGAGAAAATATGTTTTTCAGGAATGCATATAGGACTGAAGTAGATATTGCTGAAGTTCATGGTTTCTTAATTGTGTCAGATTCATACATCTCTAAGAACCACTATCAACATCTGGCTTTGATCCTGTAGAAGGAATAATTTGCTAGAAAATTCTTGATGCATCTATCCATTTAAATGATCATCCTAGTTTAGGTTATCATATTATTTATAGATTATGGAAGTCTTTTTAAAGCTAATAAAGGAACTTCAAATTTCTGTAATGTTTCTGAAAGATGAAAGCAGAAGTCCATTAAGAAATGGTAGGAGGGTTGTACTGTGTCTTCTCATGTGTTACTCACATTTTGCATTCCAAATAGAAAACATGCCAAGTGCATTGTGTATTCATCAATCAAAATGCAAAAGTAACAGAGAAATTTACCATAACAACCGAGAATATTCCTTAGAGGAGCTTTCATTGCATTGCCCAGGTTTCAACATAGAGTAACCCAGCTGTCTGGCTATTGATTTGGGCATAATTATCTGCTGCTTAGTAATTATTTACATATGCATTGGAATTGTGTCACTGTGCTTTTCAGTGGGATTAGAAGAAATGGTGAAAATATATTACTGTTCAAGGGCAACACTATGGTTTCCAAAGATAAGGACCCATTGAGAGGCCTTTCAGTGTGCTGAATTTTTCACTGGATCTAGTCCCACTCAGACATGGAAAGGATGTTGTACAACTGCGCAAGGAGACTGAGATTTGGGAGTCTGCACTTAGACTTTCACTTATAATTTTGCCCAAGTTAATTTCTGATATAAATAGGGACTGATACTTAATTATGTTCAAAGACAACTTCTGAAAGTTGTGACTCAAGTGTCCTTTGAGGAACAGAGTTTTCATTCATTAACAAGGAGTCCCTCATGTACCGACATTGTTTCATTATGGTTATTTTCTAGTGTTTACATATTGGTAAGACTATTGGAGATTTCATCTGACTTGCTCTTGACTTACTGAAAAACTAAGTAAGACGTGTCTTTCCTTAGTCTTAATATTTTAGCATAGAACCAAACTGTCTGAAGAGTTGATGTTAGGCTTTGCTTTTATGACATAAGTAAAAATTCCTGTCAATTTTGTTTAATAAATGCTCACATTTGCATGGAGTTTAATTTAAATAAAAAAGAAACCTTTCTGTACTTTATTCATGACCCACCTTCCATGCATGTAGGCCTTAGGAATACAAATATATTTCTAGAAATATTCCTACATTGGCTCCTTTCTCTCTTCTCTGATCATTTTATCAAACTGCCATGTGTTGATTGTACACATTTCATTTACTGAATTGTTTACATG
The DNA here is from genome assembly GCA_028644305.1 of Xerus rutilus. NCBI lineage: Eukaryota > Metazoa > Chordata > Mammalia > Rodentia > Sciuridae > Xerus > Xerus rutilus. The sequence continues at coordinate 15,684,121 of CM053406.1, read as the reverse complement.
GTGAGAAGTGAAGGTGAGCAAAATACTGAAAAGCTGTAATGGCTGAAAATAATCAATTAATAAATAATTGAGCTGTTTTCTGAGGCTCCTGAAACCCCTCCCACAGTTGTTCTTGAACAGCAGAGAGATGATTTCCCCAGCTTTAACAGCCTGATCTAAATATGAAATGCTTTCCACTTCCTTCCTGTCTTACTTATCTCTTTGCTAGTGTTTAATTGTAAAACCTTTAATTACCTAGTTAACAGAGACATTCATTCAGAGTTTATCTTTTATCTTTTGAACATGTTTGCATTGGTGTTTCCTATCATTAATTGAAAGCTCCTGGATTCTCTTATGTTCTGTGTCTAAGATGCTTATTATCATACCCTATTAAGGTGATAGTGAATCAGAACAGTCAGGGTGCCTTTATTTACACTTCTCCTGGCCTCTGGTAGAAAAATATTTTCCTTCCTTGCTTGATAAAGCAAGAAAGGAAGTGGTCACCTTCAAGCAGTGGTCACCTTTTGTACCACTGGTGACCCTGGAGATGTAGGATGAGGGATTATGATATAGAGGGAGGTCAGTGCTGGGAAGAAATTCAGAGTGGTGAGGAACAGCTCTTGGAATCAGATGAACCCCAAGAATTACTTCACAATTTACCATCTTTCTAATCTTGGACTGTCCCAGCCTAAATGTGCTCATCTATAAAATGAGAATATAATACCTATGTTACGGGCTAAGTAGTGCCCCCCTCCAAAAATATCATATGTTGCAGTCCTCATCCTTAGACTTCAGAAGGTGACTGCTTAGACAGTATTTAAGAAAACATGAGGTCATAAGAGTGTGCCTCATGCAGTATGATGAGTGCCCTTGTAAGAAGAGAAAATTCGTTGGGTGTGGCAGCACACGCCTGTAATCCCAATGGCGGGAGGATTGTAAGTTCAAAGCTAGCCTCAGCAAAAGCGAGGCACTGAGCAACTCAGTGAGACCTTGTCTCTAAATAAAATACAAAATAGGGCTGGGGGTGTGGCTCAGTGATCTAGTGCCCCTGAGTTTAATCCCTAGTTACTCCCCCCAACCAAACAAAAGAAGAGGAAATTCAGATGCAGAAGAAAAATGTGAAGATACTAGAAAAAGACAGTCATCTATAAACCAAGGATAGAAGCTTGGAATGTTTCATTCCATTTTGTCCCTCCTTCTTGGATCCCAGCCTCCAGAATCATGAGAATCTTCTGTTGCTAAAGCCACCCAGTCTGTGCTACTCTGTTACAGCAGTCTTAGAAAACTTATACAACCTATCTTACAGTTTTTTTGGAACTATATTACATTCTTAAAAGTGTTCATGATGTATAAGGACATCCAATAAGTGGTAGGTAGTATAATAAAATGAAACTTTAGAGAGAAAAAAGAAAGGAAGGAAAGTGGAAATGTTTTTAGAAATGTATTTGTATTCTTCAGGACTATGTAGATAAGAAAGTGGGTTATGAAAAAAATTCAAAGAAGGTTCTTTTTGCTTAAATGATACCCCATGCAAACATGTGAACATTTATGGATCAACTGCATTCAATTGTGTTTTCCTTTGCGGTTGTCCCTTTGGGATGATAAATGAACCCAAATGGTAACAAATGAGCCTCCCAGGAGGATTTATGACATTGAGCCATTGAGTTCAGATGGTATCCGCATGCTGAGTGCTTGGTAAAAATATGTAAGTACTGGTGTCCCAATCTATTTGGTTTTGTTGAATTGGTTTCACACTTCATTGCCTTCTGGCAAAGAAATACTGTGAGCCCAAATAATTTTTAAAATTGCCAGTGTTAAAATGATGCCTCCTGCTATTTCTTCATGTGCCTCTTTGAATAATCAGTGGTGGGGCTGTATTTATGTGGATCCAGAGTGCATTTTTAAACATTAGTTCTACATGCTGAGTTACCCCTTTTAACTTAAAAAAAAAATGTTCTTTTATTTCTATGCTATTTTTCAAGATGAGTAACTGTAAGATTCTTTTTTTCTTATTTTATAACTTCAAAGAATAAATCTTCTAATTCAAGTTGGGTAAAATTATAACTTAGAATAATTGCTTTTATAATGCCTGAATTTCTTATAAAAATGTCAGGGTTGGCAAATTTCTTGATATTAGAATTCTTCAACTTTGCCCTTCACCCACTCTGATGGGGCGTGTCTTATTAAACACTCATAGGTCTTTCTGAATCATAGTGGCAGTACTTAGTGAAGGTCATTTAGGTGGGGAAGTTATATTGCAGGAAATACTCTCTCCTTCCATATATAATATTAAACTATAATTGAATTGATCTTTGCTTTTTATTTCTTTCCTTTTCTTTTTTTTTAAAATATACTAGGGATTTCATTCAGAGCCTTGCAGTTGGTAGGCAGCCTCAGACTGTGTTTCAAAACAAAATATTAAAAGGGCTAAGTGTCTCCTTTAACCTCCCAAGTAGCTGGGATTGCAGGTGTGTGCTATGGTGCCTGGCATCAAATTGATTCTCTAGAATGACAATTAGATTTTTTAAAAAATATTAGTTTGGTTTTAAAATGATTTTATAAAGAAGGCCCTCCTGGTACAGAAACAAGACAGTGCACCAACTAGGCAGCTAACCGGCTCTCCAGCAGTCATCAGCTGGCTGCTGTTCTGGTTGAAATACAATGAGTCACAAAGGAAACATACAAGTGACCATAGCAGGTATTTGTGCTTATAAACTGTTAACTCCCAGCACAGTGGGGAAAAAAGACCTTAGCCTACTTGAGAAGATAGAAACTTCCAGAAGTTTCCAGGACTGTTTTAAGTTTCAAGAAGGGATAATAAAAATTCTAACTACTCTGCATTTGGCTGCCATTATCTCTTCCCTGGAGAACTTCAAAGGCTTCATATCTAGTCCTACAATCTTGAACTACTCCTATACTTTCTCCACCATCTTCTTAAAGCTCAGTTGCCTCCCTTGCTTAAAAACCTGCACTTAGCCGGGCGCAGTGGCTCACACTTGTAATCCCAGCACTTAGGGAGGCCGAGACAGGAGAATCGCGAGTTCAAAGCCAGCCTCAGCAACAGCGAGGTGCTAAGCAACTCAGTGAGACCCTGTCTCTACATAAAACACAAAATAGGGCTGGGGATGTAGCTCAGTGGTCGAGTGCCCCTGAGTTCAATCCCTGGTGCCAAAAACAAAAACAAAAACAAAACCCCCTGCACTTGCCCCAGATTGTCTTCTAGATGAAGTTTAAGACCCTCTATAAAGTCTACAAAGTACTTAATTTTCTGGAACTATCTTTTTGTGCCCTTCTTCCAGTAGACAGAGCACCTGCTCTTCTGGACTATTTTGTTTCCCCATCTGTTAGTGTTTATTCTTTTTTCCCTCTTTATAGATATACATGACAGTAGAGTGTACTTTGACATAGTATACATACAAGGAATATAACTTTAATTAGGATCCTATTCTTGTGGTTGTACATGATGGATAGTTTCACTGGTCGCGTATTCATACATAAACAGGAACGTCTGTCTGATTCATTTTACTGTCTTTCCTATTCCCATCTTCCTTCCCTTCCCTTCCCTTCTTTTCCCTTTGCTACTCCATTGAACTTCTACACACTCCTTATTGTATGTCAGTATCCACATATCAAAGAGAACATCCGGCCTTTGGTTTTTTGGGACTGACTAATTTCACTTAGCATAAGGGTCTCCAGTTCCATCCATTTACCTGCAAATGCCATCATTTCATTCTGCTTTATGGCTGAGTAATATTCCATTGTGTATATATACCACATTTTCTTATCCATTCATCTGTTGAAGGGCACCTAGGCTGGTTCCATAGTTTGGCTATTGTGAATTGAGCTGCTCTAAACATTGATGTGGCTGCATCACTGTAATATGCTGATTTGCAGTCCTCTGGGTATAGACTAAGGAGTGGGACAGCTGGGTCAAATGGTGATTTCATTCCAAGTTTTCTGAGGAATCTCCATACTGCTTTACATAGTAGTTGCACCAATTTGCAGTCCTATCAGCAATATATGGAAGTTCCCTTTCCTCACATCCTCACCAACATTTATTGTAACTTGTATTCTTGATAATTGCCATTCTGACTGGGGTGAGATGGAATCTCAATGTAGTTTTAATTTGCATTTCTCTAATTGCTAGAGATGTTGAACATTTTTTCATATGTTTGTTGGCCATTTGTATTTCTTCTTCTGTGAAGTGCCTGTTCAGTTCTTTTGCCCATTTCTTGATTGGGTTATTTTTATTTTGGTGTTAAGTTTTTTGAGTTCTTTATATATCCCAGAGATTAATGCTGTATCTGAAATGTAAGTGGTAAAGATTTTCTCCCATTCTGTAGGCTCTCTGTTCATGTTCTTGATCGTTTCCCTTGCTGGGATGAAGCTTTTTAGTTTGAATCCATCCCATTTATTGATTCTTGATTTTACTTCTTGTGCTTGAGAAGTCTTGTTGAGGAAGACAGTTCCTAGGCTGACATGATGGAGTCCTGGGCCTACATTTTCTTCAGTGTCTTGTTCCTGTTATACTTACAGACAATACCTAGGCACAGCGTTTCTGGTCTCATGCCTAGGTTCTTGATCCACTTTGAGTTGTTTTGTACAGGGTGAGAGACAGGGATTAAGTTTTATTCTACTACATATGGATTTCTAATTTCCCCAGTGCCATTTGTTGAAGAGGCTATCTTTCAGGCCTTTACCCATGATGCTCCTCTTTGTCTGTAGGCTGTCTATCATCCGTATTCTTTTATATAGACATCCACTGCTCAATCTAGGCTTTTCAGCTCTGGGAATGGATTCAGTGTTCCTTCCACATGCTTCCCCAACCCTCTCAGCCACTTACCCCTGTACTTATCATTGTATTACACATATTTATTCCTGGTTCCCCCCATCCCCGGACTGTGAGTAATTTGGGCAGTGTCTTGTTCCTGTTATACTTACAGAGTATGTGTAATGAGAAGAAGGAAGGAAGGAAGGAAGGAAGGGAGGGAGGGAGGGAGGGAGAGAGGGAATGAGGAAAGGAGGGAGGGAGGGAGGAAAGGAAGAAGGTTGGGAAGGAGGAAGCAAGGGAAGGAGAAAGGAGCAATGGGAAGCCCTGATGTGGAGGAAAGGGACCTGATTCCCTGACATGAATAGAGAACTCACTCTCCCACCAGTCTCTTTCATCCCATCTTCTGACACCTCTTGGAATTGGGAACTATTATCTATGACTCTAGATGAGGACTGTGGCCTCTGAGAGTGAGCCTGCTCCTGGCCTCTCACAGGCTGTACACATGGGTCTGGGATTTGAATGCAGACCTGCTGGATCCCCAGACCTGCACTCTTGCTCTGAGCCTGTGCTCCCTCTCACAGTTCCAGCCGTCACGGGACAGAGAAGGAGATGGCATGTGATCACCTTGTGTTTCACCACTGCCTTGATCAAGCCAAGCAGGTCTAATCTCAGCTGCTGCTAATTACCCAAGCCTTCCTGTGCTCCAGGCTGAAATAGAAATAAGCTTGAAACAAACCCACTGGTCTATTTTTGTTAATCACTGTAAACTAGTGGCTGTAGCAGAGCTGATTCATCTAATTGAGGATGTAGAAAATATTGCAGAGATGAAAGAAAAGGCCAGGAATGCCAAATTAAATTTCTTGGAAAACTAGTGGTTTGCATTTGTCAAAGGAATCATTGCTGAATTCATAATCAGATTGTAATGAATTTCAGCCCCAATATTAAGCTTGTGGTACCCAGAAACCAGGAGATATGTTTGTGTTTTGAATCCCTTGCACCGTGGAGTGTCATGTGCATAAGTACACTTAATTAGATACTCTGATGACATTAGTAACAGTGTCAAATGTCATGAATGGCTAATTGCTTGCCAATCGAAAACCCTATTTATATAAACATCAGAGGCTCACTCTGAGGTCTGCACCAACTATCTTTTAAGCTAAGACATATCTTTGGTATCTTTGGACAAAGAAAAAAGAATTTTCATATAGAAATCCAGGAGATACTATTGGGGCAACAAGGACATTTTTAAATGTCTCTCATCTGATTGGAGATTAGAAACTATCAGAGTTTTAAAAAATTACTAGCTATTAAAATGTGCAGTAGCATTTCATGGGCATTATATCTAACTAAAGCACAATATTTATCTTCTTCATCTTCTATCTTCTAAGCATACTTTGATTTTTGAATGGAAGATTTCAGCCAAGCAACTGAATTATATTTTGAAAGCAGTTCTGGTGTGTTAGCTTCACAAAGGTAACCTCCCACTTCTGTTCCAACACCCACACATACTAGCATCAAATGGACACAGAAAAACAACAATTTTTATCCAGGAACATTACTTGTGTATTAGATTTTTAAACAGAAAAGATGTTAAACAAAAAAAGATGGTAAAGGAATTTCCTTCCAACTTTCCTAGTTTTAATGGTGGAAAATGAAGCCTGAGACTTTAAATTCACCTGACATCAATGCTATTTCTACTCTACCTCTATTATGGACTGAATGTTGGTAGCAGCTGCCATTTTATAGTTAAGGTCTTTTCCCAATGTGATGGTATTTGGGAGTGAGGCCCTTAGGAGGTAATTAGGTTGAGATGAGGTCATGAGGGTGGGGCCCACAGGATGAGATTAGTGCCTGTAAGAAGAGACAGAGAGGAATCTCTCTCCAGTGACATGCACCAAGGAATGGCTATAGGAATACATCTTGAGGAGGCAAAGTGATCTACAAGCTGTGGTTGTATCCTCAGCAGACACCAAATCTGGTGAGGCCTTAGTATTGGATTTCCCAGCCTCAGAAATAGGGAAATAAATTTCCATTCATTTCTCTTTTAAATAATTTACATAATTTCAGAGTCTCACTGAGTTGTTTAGCATCTCGCCATTGCTGAGGCTGGCTTTGAACTGGTGATTCTCCTGTCTCAGCCTCCTAAAATGCTGGGATTACAGGCGTGCACCACCGTGCCCCGCTTCTCAAAGTCTTTTGATATTGACATCATTTCCTCTTTATTGAATATTAGAAGATATGAGATTTTCATTTTCTCAGTAGTATCTGGAGTAAAAGAAAAAAAAATCCTGCTTTAAGATTTCCACATGTGGTATCATTCATTCACATGAGAATTTCCCCTTTTTGTAAAGTTTTAGCTTCAATCTTATAACAAAATTATTCTCTAGAAGTAGACTACTTACTATATGAAGTGAATTAATTTTTACAGTGATGGAAATCAACTCTTACAGGGCACCAGGGTATCATTGAGTACATTAGAAAAGGTAATTTTCTGAAGAGTGGTTTATTCATCATCTACCAAGGTGAGCATTGGAGGGAGGATGCATGCATCTCCCACCGAGTGTGTGGAGAAATTGCTCCATCAGGCATTGCACATGGCAACTGGGCTTATCTCTGAAGGCTCCTTTACACTAAAAGCAGTTCTTGCCATGTTTTTTTTAGTCTACTGAACCAAATGCAAGGAAGTTACATAAAGTACAGGAAGCCACTGAAATGTGTCCTTCACAGACACCTCTGAATGGTGAACTGTCTTTACCACCTCATGAGTTTTTGAGATTTGATTTCAGGGTTAAGCAATTCCCACCATTTACTGAGGTATTTAAAAAATAGAGCTTGTATTAGCTAGCTTTTCATGACTGTGACAAAATGTCTGAGACAATCAGTTTATAAGGAGGAAAGATTTATTTGGGCTCGTGGTTTTAGAGATTTCCGTCCATGGTCGCTTGACCTTGTTACCTTTGGGCCTGTGGTGAGGCAGTCCATCGTGGTAGGAGCATGTGACGGAGGATACTTCTCACCTCGAGATGGAGGAGAAGCAAAAGAGAGGGAGGAAGAGGCTGGGGTCCCAACTTCCCCTTCAAGGGCACATCTACGGTCCTTCCATGAGGCCCCACCTTCTAAAAGTTTCACCACCTTCCAGTAGTGCCACAGTTCCTCAGGCTGGTGACCAGGCCTTTAACACATGAGCCTTTGGGGCACATTTAACATCCAAACCATCCAGCTCTACTATGGTGAGCCAAGTATGCCCAGTTAGAAACCTCAGGAATAGATGGTTTAACCAGATTTAACAGCAACGTCATTCCTAGAAGGTGTGGCTTCTATGTACAGTTTTTGGAAGGGGCTCTTTCTCTTCTATTAATTAAAAAAGAAAAAAAACCTGTGATGCCAGGAACCCTAGCGAGGCAGGTTGACCTACAGAGGCAAGCTGGTTGTGAATGTGGCTTCTCTCTGATTCTGACCTCTGTGTCTTTCTTTGTCTTGTATTTCCCAATGCCAAAATAGTCCAGAGGGAAATTAACTCTCACAAATAGTGCAATGTCATTGAGATTAGCAGGAAGAGTTATTATAAAAAGGGAAAGGGGGGCAGTGGAAGGAGCCAGAATAGTCTGTCTTAGCACTGTAAATTCTCTTGTGGAAAAAGCTAGAATTCAGTGATTATATCTGTGCAACAGCTATTCAAGTGAATCCCATGCTGCTGAGAGTCAGTCTCACATAGCAGTTGTAGTGAGGGGTTGGTGCTGTGAAGTCAAAAAGGATGTTCTGTGTGTTACAATCCATGGTCAGAAAGCTGATTGCACTGGGATAAGTCACATCAGGACCTGGAACATGAAAACAAGTATCACAATACCCTAAGGAAGCTCCAGAATACCCCAAGGAAGTTCAAATATTGTGAATACATTTTTCCTTGCTCACTGGGTCGTTTGTACTGCATTAAAGTATCCTGGGGCAAAGATGAAACCAACTAAATTTTTGTTTTAATTTAAAAATATTTGAATTATAATTTATACCCTAAATCATCCTATAACTATGTATGATAATAAAAAAGTAATATTTGCTTCAAAAGTATTTGAGGGAAATCAGTGATCCAGGAAGATGCTCCATACTTATCCCCAGCATCTGAACTCAACACAATCCCTGGAATATGTGTGCCTATCTGAGAAGCATGGGTGTGCAGATAGTCTTTGCCATCCTAGATGCGTTTCATTCTCTTTTTAGTCTTTCAGGTCTAGAGAAAGGAATACAGGATTGCAATGAATGTATACATGAAAAGTGGGTAAACGTATCAGTCAGTGTTTTGTTAATATAATGAAGTCTTTTAGGCAGGCTACTTTACAAGGAATGAAGTTTACTCTGGCTCATGGTTTTGGAGGCTAGAAGTCCAAACAACATGGTGTAAGCTCTTGCAAGGGTTTCCCTCATCTGTATCACATGATGGCAGATGTATAATGTGTATCCCTATGTCTGTGTGCTGTCTCTATCTTCATATAAAATCACTTGGACTTAGTCATGGGACTTAACCCTAATGATCAAATCTAATAAAATAATTTCCCAAAGGCCACATCTCTAAACACCATAGTGGTATTAAGTTCCAATTCTCTTAATATCATTAACATAAGAAATCATTCATAATTCATGATTTTATGGGGACATCTACATTCATACCATTGTAGTAGACTATCTGAAGTATCTATCATTACCATATGTGTGAAAGGGGGGAAGAAGATCAGTGATGCCAATGGTAATATAAACCTTCCATAGCTCCCTGCTCCAAGGGACACCTACACAATCTACATATTGTGTGTCTAGGCTGTGTGAAAGGAGTCAACTTCCTCACCAAAAGAATGGGAAGAGGAGCTGAGATTATTTTTGTCATATTCCTGAACTCCTCAGTAGTTGTCTATAAATAAACCATATTAACTACATATGCGAGCTTAAATTTCATAATGAAAATCAGTTTAAGCCAATTGTATTGAAAAATTTATTCAACTACACCATTTCCTTAATACACTTTATATCTGAAAGCTCTCAAAAATATAGCTTTGTCCTGGATGATTTCCAGAAGTTTATAATTTTTATATCCTCTTAAAACACATATGTGAATGTTGATGATGTTGTTCTAATACAGAAACTAATTATCATTAATGGGAAGTATTAAAAGTCATACAGTTCTCATATTTCAACTTTTCAAGAAGAGAAAGAAAAGAAAAATTGTATCATTTCCTATAAGAGACATGCATGGAGATTTATTTAAATCTATGCCAATATTCTATCTTTAGGATGTATAATAGGATTTAATGATTACAGCTCTTTTTATTTTAAGATTATCATTTTAATTAAATATTAGCAATCATCAGTATCAAGGAAATCCAAACTTGCCAATAATTGCTTATAAATGAGCCCAAAGGCACTCAGGAAACTTTTTTCCATGGCTAGCTAGCTATGGTAATGAGTCACTTTACCTCTAGCATGTAGTCAATTTGTTTTCCTTTGTGCAGAGAACAATTAGCATTGTATACTGATGCACATTCACAGACACCATGAAAGAAGCTACAATGAGAGGACTATAGTTTCCCCTAATGCTCTGTTGGCCTAACTCTGTATTGGCCAGTATTTCATGTCTTTTTCATCTGTCCAGGCCTTTGCACAAGCAATACCCTCTACTGAAGTGCTTTTTCCACTTGTCCTTATGGCAGATTCACATTTAATATCTCTTATTTATGTTCCTTCATACCTCTCCCGAGGCAGAAATGATTGCCCATTCCCCTACATAAGTAACATTTCTGTAACACTTTGAAATATTTCTAATACAACACTTTATTATAATACATTTGAGCTACTGGCTAACAATCCTCTCCCCTAAACATGAATTGAGTGAAGACAAAGACTTGCTAAGTCTTCTTTTTTTTTACTCTTTTGTGTGTATTGTTATTTTTGAGTGAATTTCAGGCATTGTGTGTAGAAGATCAGAAGAGATTTACGTAAATTGCATTAAGACCTAGAAATGGACATACTTGTTCAGTGAGGCCATTATTGTAAATGGTAGAGTCAGTCTAGTCTGTTTTTAGGCTGGGTTTGGCTTTGTTGTTGGTATAGTTAATTTTCAGTATAATGCAACATGTACTTCAAGTTCCTTCAGTGATGGGCTGCTCGTATCTTGTGCTTAATATGGATCTGAGATGCTGAAGGATGCTTCCTACTATTCCCTTTCATATTCAGATTTCAGAAGCTCCTGAACACCTGGACCATTCTTATCCTTCTTCTAGCAGCAGATTGCTATTATTCATTACAAAGTACTTGGCTATTATTCATTATGAAGTGCTTGATTTGTGATTGGACCATGTGAGTGGGGGTTTATTAACTTATATGGTCCTTCATCAGTGCTAGGAAGGTCCTGTGAGTCTTGAGAACTTGGGTTTTGGGGATAGGGTTTTCTTGGTCCTCCTGCTCCTTTCTTCCTTCCTCTTACCGTAACAGTTGAACCTTGAATAGACAAAAGTTTTTAGCCCCCTTTTCCAGCAAACAGATGGATTCTTGCTCCCATTTTCAGGATTTTGATCCTAGGATTTCTCTCCTCCCTTTCCCCAGGACAGAGGACTTTTGTTTCTATCTATCTCCCAGAAGCACTAGATCATTGGATCTTTTACTCTGACATGGCAGAACATAGCAGAACAGTTCGTGTGTCCCATCTTTCCTAGGAGGAAATTTTATCCATTTGAATTCAGTTTTTTGTATTGCCTCATGACCTAATTTCCCTGATAAACTACAGAAAATTGTGATTTTTGTAGATTACCTGCTTAGTTTTTCATTGTTAGTGTGTGACTGATATTCTTTTGTGCCTGTCTACATTCTAAGTGGAAGTACAACTCTGATAAGCATCCAGTACTGTGCAGAAGGATGGGACACGGGAGACACTCCTTAAACTATATGGAGTCACATTTCTTCTCTTTCACAAAATCCACGTAACATTTCAGGGGGATACTTCAACATTTCTCTTTAACATTTCTTCTCAAGTCCTCTAATAAGAGTGAAATAGTTTAGGAAAAAATAATTTTTTTTTTTTGGTACTGGAGATTGAACTCAGGGGCACTCGACCACTGAGCCACATCCCCAGCCCTATTTTGTGTTTTATGTAGAGACAGGGTGAGTTGCTTAGCACCTTGCCATTGCTGAGGCTGGCTTTGAACTCACTATTCTCCTGTCTCAGCCTCCCAAAGTGCTGGGATTACAGGCTTGCACCATAGTGCCTAGCTAGGAAAAAATAATTTTTATTTTCTTGACTTGATTATTTTTCCCCAGGACTCATGTTAAATAGCAACAGATTTTGAACTTCACCCAATGATTATGAATCTGTTAGTCCTCACAGAAAAACAAGTCTGTCACAAATCTGAATATACTTGTCGCCTTAAACAAAAGTTCAGATAAAACCAACAAGATGGTTTCTGACAAAAGTACTACTGATCTATCTTTTTGTCAATAGTAAAAACAATTATTTAAAAATATTCAGCATTGAAAAAGTCACCCAATCCTTGTCTCCTGTGTACATGGGCCATGCCCAAATGGCCTCCTGTGGCTGCCCACAGTCAAGGTATTGCAGACTGTCCTGCCTGTGCTTCTGGCTTTCACAGTGAGGGGGAGGGGAACAGGCTATTTGCAGTGTTGAGAAAAATCGATTTTCATCTTCAAAAGATGAAACTACCAAGCAAGATATTGACTTAGAAATAAAGTGTTTCTTAAAGACTTCCCATATCCTATAAATGTCAGACCCAAACCTAAGAGTTTGGTGATTTAAAGTTTATTGCTAATTTCAGACAAACATGCATACTGCTCTGCCTCAAGAAAAAAACTAGTTCTATATAATTTTCTTGCAAAACATTTTGTTACCAATGTACAACTAGTGTCAGAACCTGCAAAACATGTCAGTTTTTTACTGATAAATATAACTTGATCCTTTTATATTTATTTTCCATTCTGAGGTTTGATTCTTCTTTGTCTCTTTGATACATTATTTCTACATTTTATGATAAATTTTATATGAACTTGGTTTGACATATTTTTACATGCAGTTTTTACAATGTGCTATAGCTGCAGTTTAAACTTTAATAAGGAGATCTTTAGTTCTCTCCTGGCCTTGAAGGCTAAATGAAGTTTGTTAAGGTTTAGATATGAGGTGTCCCCCAAAAGCTCACTTGTGAGACAATTCAAGAAGGTTCAGAGGAGAAATGGTTGGATTGTAAGAGTCCTAGCCCAATCAGTGAATTAATCTCCTGATAGGAGTTAATTGAGCAGTAACTGAAAGGAGGTAGGGTGTGCCTGGAGGAGGTGGGTCACTGGGGCTGTGGCTTTGTGGTTTATATTTTGTACCTGGAGAGTAGAGTCTCTGTCTCTCTGCTGCTCGATCAACATGTGAGCTGCTTTCCTCTGCCATGCTTTTCCTACATGATGGCCTGCCTCACTCTGAGCTCTGAGGAATGGAGCCAGCTATCTGTGCATTGAAACCTCTGAAACCATGAGCCCCCAAACAACCTTTCCTTCTCGACAATTGTGCTGGTCAGGTCATTTAGTCACAGCAGTGAAAAAGCTGACTAAAAGAAATGATAGGATGGTCGCTATCCCAATTTTCAAAATAGAGGTGGGCCACTGAGTCACGAATCCATCTCCAGACATCGTGGGAGTAGGGAGAGCCCATCTCTGCAGGGCCTGAGCCAACCCACCTTTGGGAGAAGAACTTGGAGGGTATTGAGGAGTCTGTTGTGTCCTTGCCTGCTTCCTGGGAGTCTTGTGTTGAGCCTTTGTCCTGATTTGAAGCATTCACTTGGATCCTGTTTTAAGAAGAGTAAAGGAAGAAGCAGGAGAAGGGAAACAGTGTGAAAGGCTGAGATTACTGTTTTCTTAAGAAGGACTCAGCCTTACCCGAAAGGTAATCAGACTAAGCTTTCAGCTGGGTATGAATGTTTTCCATGATTAACTCACTGAACAGAGCTAGTGAGGATAACAGATTAGCTACAGATAAAATAAACGAATTACTTCTTTCCTTCTACATATTAGTTTTTTTTATTAGGTATTAAATTTATAATCCTAATACACATTTTTGAGAAACTATTATTTACCAGAAACTGTAAGCAGTAACAGAAATAGAATTTAGTTTATGCTTCAAAAAGGCTTTTCACAAATGGAAAAAGAGCCTCAAAGGATCATCTTCTGTGCCCTAAATACCACCCACCTCTGTTTTTCCCAACCTCTACACCTGTTTCTCCTCTGTCAATGAGCATCACTTGTGTGGAGAATATAGGGAATATTTTAGAATAACTACAGTAATAATACCCACAATTTACATGAGTTTTTTCTTTGTAACAGACATTGCATATCTAATTTGTTATATATTATTTATTCCTCCCAGGAATCCTACAAAAAAAGTTTTAAGACTTTTAAAGCTCAGGGAGATAAAGCAGCATTCTGCTTTAGATGAAGTCTCAGAATCAGCCCAGCTCCACATACTCATGTGTGGTATAGGCATTAAAAGCAAGGACTTTAGAACTAGAAGTCCTGATCCTGAATCCCAGCTCCGTTGTGGCAAGATCTCTGTGTTCCAGACACATTCCTCAACCTTTGCATGCCCAAATGCCTTCACCTCCGATGTGGTCAAGAGCTGTGCACATGCCCTGGAGCGATCCTAAGGATTCTGGGAGAGAGAAGAGTGCTGAGGCACCACCTGACTTGCTGCAATCGCTGTATAGGAACTCGATGGCATTATTATTATTTTATATTTACATTTAATGTTTCAAACTACCTCTTCCTGTCACCTGAATTTCACTTAGACTTTGTCAATAGTCTCTTAATTGGTCTCTCTGACCCCAGCTACACCTCTCTCCTAACTTACTTTGGCATGACTGGGAAGTGGCATTTCTAAAATTGAGAATGGTTCATATCATTTCCCTGCTCAAAAACTTTCCATTTTCAGGCTTAAATATCATCAAGTCCTTAGGAAAGTGTATAGTTCTTCCGTGGCCTTCCCTCTTTTTGCCTATTAAGTTTTATTTCTCCATGCCCTTAGACATATTTTGTTCTAAGCACAGAGAACTATTGCCATTTCTAAGCAGGCTATGCCCCTACAAGGCTGTTCCTTCTCTCTGGAAAGCCTTTCTTGCCTGATTTGCTTAGCGAACTCCTACTTATCCCTCAAAGCCAGCATAAATATGTCCTACAGGGAGTCTTCCCTGTATTTGCCCCCTACAGACAGGCACCCTTCTTAGTTGCTTGTCATAATGTTTTTAGTGTACCTCTGTCACAGCCCTTGCTTCATGGTATTGAAGCTCATTGTCTGTCTGGTCTTGATTTCCTACCAAACTCCAAGGTTCCTAAGAACTATTCTATTGCCTTAGTCTTCCTGTTATTCTGAACCCCAGCACAAGTCAGGCACTCAGTTAATTCTAGTAATTCTATGGAGAATAAACCTGGCTGACTGGAGCATCTCTGTGACCTCATCTGGGGGAAGTTGTTCTATCCAGGATGGTTTTCAATAGTAAGACCTCTTGAAGCTTAGACACCTGGCCATATTCTTAGACTTCTTAGACTTCTTCTGAAGTCTCAAGAGAGGCCCCAAACCAGCGAAACTATTAATCCTCTTTGCTGTCTCAGCTAAGAAAGGGAGTCAACTATGTTCCTGTCCCCAAATCATCAGGCATCTTGAAAACATTCTACCTTTCTGTCTCAGAATAATTCATGATTTAGAACAAAGCAAAAAACCAACAACTATAACAACAACAACAACAAACTGATTGCATTGAGTATGATGGGGAACCAGTTCATTAATCTGAAAACGGGCAAATAGAAAATAGCATTTCTCTGAGCTTCTATACGAGCTGTACCAGAGGGAACCAATTAGGAGAGGAGAGAGAGGGAGTTCTTTATACAAAAATTCTAATCCACAGATCAGAATTAAATGGCAGAATTCTAGCAGCACTGTTCTGAGCCCCTTAAAGTGTTATCAGTATCTCTGAAGCCCAATGTCAAGGGTAGAAACATCATAACAAGGGCAAGAGAGTTATCATGTGTTCTTATGATGGAAAAATCAAAATGAACAGAACGTTCATCTCCAGCTAGCCACAGGATTTGCAATTTCTGCTATGTTTTCAGTCTACCTCACCTTCCCTTAGAAATTCTCCTCTCCCAGGGCTGTTTTATCTAAAATTGCAAACCCCTTCTGGGATTTGCCTCCTCCTCTTTCTACTTTTTATTCTTTATCACTTATCACTACCTAAAATATGATATGATTTATCTTCCTTATTCTTTGCTTCCCAACTAGAGAGTTCAACATCCATGAAAAGTAGAATTTCTACTTTTCTGGCAAAGAGATCGGATCTGATGCTGAGCAGGCCTCTAGATTCTGCTGCTAATTCGTAGGAAATATAAAGAATGGTGAACTGCAGCCTAGTTGTACAAACTGGGGAAACTGCAGAGGACGAAAGAACCAGACGCTTCAGTAGGTAAAGAAAAGAAATTTACAGGAGGGAGCCATAGAAGAAAAGAGACTGAAGAACACATCAGATTTGAAAGACAAGCAAGTCTAAACTGCAGTGGCCAGGAATTTTGTTTCAGTGATAAAACTGTAAAGAAACTGAACAAAGTGATTTCTTTCTACAAAGTCAGGTTGTGGAAAATTCTCTTTAAAGAAAGAGACCTTTGTTGTTCTACAAGGTGTTGGTTTTTAATACACTCATTGAGCGATCTCTTTTGTTGGGTTTTCTATACCTGTGTTTTATTTAAAAATGAATAACAAAGTGCTATTTAAAATAATGATTGCACAAGCCTGTATTAGTCTGCTAGGGTTGCAATAACAAAATATCACAGACTGAGTGCACTGAACAATAGCAATTAATTTTTCCACAGTTCTAGAGTTTAGAAGTCTGCAATGAAGTTGCTGGTAGGTTTGGTTTCTCCTAAGACCTCTCTTCTTGGATTGTAGACGAATACTCTGTTACTGTGTCATCAGGTGTGGCCTTTTCTGTATGGATTCACATCCCTGATGTTTTGTCTTGTAGGGACACCAGTCATATTGAATTTGGGTTCCACCCTTATAATCTCTTTTAATCTTAAATTACCTCTTTACAAACTTCATTTCCAAGTATACTTTCATTAAGGGTTAGGATTCAAACATAAAAATTTGGGGGAGGGGATGTAATTCAGCCCAAAATAAAGAACATTTTTTTTTTTCATTTTTACTACTAGCCACACAAGATTGACCTTGTAGAATATTCTCAAGTGCCTTGGTGGATGAGTTGATTCACAGGCACTTATTGATGTCACATCACATACCAGGATTTTTTCTGAGTGCCAGACATTTGATGTTGAATAAAATACACAAACTGCTTTTCATGGATCTTGAACTCTCTAGTCGGGAAGCAAAGAATAAGCAAGATAAAACATATCATATTTTTGGTAGTGATTAATGGTAAAGAATATAAGTAGGAAGAGGAGAAGGCAAAGCCATGAAGAGGTCTGTGATTTTAGATAAAACCGCTTGTTGGAAAGGAGCCTCTAAGAGAAGGTGAGTTAGATCGAAGACCTATCAGATATTGCAAACCATGTGGGTAGCTGGGGACAAACATTCCAGGCAGCGGCAACAACAGGAACTTGGATGATGAGACAAGGTGTGCCTTGTGTCTTTAATAAGTTACAGGGACACTTTGGGAGGCTGAGACAGGAGAATCGCGAGTTCAAAGCCAGCCTCAGCAATGGTGAGGCACTAAACTACTCCGTGATACCCTGTCTCTACATAAAACGCTGAGGACGTGGCTCAGTGGTCAAGTGCCCCTGAATTCAATCCTCAGTACCAAAAAAAAAAAGTAGCAGGGAAACCTGTGTGACTGGAGCAATGTGAATGAGAGGGAGATAAAGAGAAAGGACAGCAGGAAAGGGCCTTTGGGGTCATGCCATGCAAAGGACATTGGCTTTTCCTCTGGTGGAAATGGGAAACATTGGAGGATTTTGAGCAAAGGCACGAAGTTCTCTCACTTACATTAATGGGATCAATTTGACTGATGCATGAAAATAAAGCAGAACATAAAATAAAGGGTAAAAGTAAGGGAGAATGGTCAGGAGCTTTTGCAATAACCGAGGCAATAAATGGAAGATGCTTGATCCAGTAAAAAGAAGGCTGCAAATGCTTGGATTCTGGTTAAGTTTTAAAGGTAGAGCCAAATAGGAGAAGTCAAGATGTTCTAAAGGTTTTGGCTTGAACAACTGTAAGGAAGGACAGGGTTACCATTTCCCCTGGGGTAAGTTTAGGGGGAAGATGAAGCATTCAGCTGAAGATGGTGCATCTGGGATGTCTAGCTCTGGAGTTCAGAGGAGGGATCTGGAAGACATCTGCATGTAGATGACATTTAAAGACTTAAAATCAGCATACTATGGTGACACAACCACATCAATGCTTATAGCAGTTCAATTCACAATAGCTAAACTATAGAACCAACCTAGATGCCCTTCAACAGATGAATGGATAAAGAAACTGTGGTACATATACACAATGGAATAGCACTCAGGCTTAAAGAAAAATGAAATTATGGCATTTGAATGTAAATGGATGGAACTAGAACATCATGCTAAGTGAAATAAGCCAATCCTCCCAAAACCAAAGGTCAAATGTTTTCTCTAATGAGGGGATGCTGATCCATAGTGGGGTGGGGGTGGGGGTGGGGGTTGGGAGAATGAAGGAACTTTGGATTGTGCAGAGGGGAGTAAGGGGAGGGTGGGACTGTGGGGATGGGAAGGACGGTAGAATGAGACAGACCTTATTACCCTGTATATATGTATGATTACACTGCTGGTGTGACTCTACGCCATGTATAGCCAGAGGAATGAGAAGTTGTGCTCCATTTATGTACAATGTGTTCAAGTGCATTCTACTATCATGTATAACTAATTAGGACAAATAAAAAAATAAAAGGGGAGACCAGTAGAAGAGAAGGGTATCAGGGCGAGGGAGGGGAAGAAAAGAGGAGGTCCCGGGAATGAAATTGATCAAATTATACTGTTTCATTATATGCACGTATGAATATGTGATAACAAATCCCACTGTTATGTATAATTATAATGTGCCAATAAAAAGAGGGAGAATACTAAATAAATAAATAAATAAAGCAACAGGAAAAAAGAAGCAAAGTCATGAGACAGGATGAGGTTACTTAGGATAAGCATATATAGAAAAGAAATGAGGTGCAAGATCTGAGCCCCGGCATTCCAGTGTTAGATGGGAGAGAAGCAGAAATAGAGACCAACAGGAAGGTAGTGACTTGCACGCAGGGGAACCAAGTGTTTTAAGGATGGGAAGTGACCACTCTTCCAGGTGTGGCGAATGTCAATAAGATGAGGACTCCAAACTGATCCTTGCCACTAGCAGTGTGGGGGCCATTGGTGACTTTGATGAAACCAGTTTTGATGGAGAGAGTTGCAGAAGAGTGGTGGGAGTGGATTCAGAGGAAAAATATGCATGATTTTCTCAAGGAATTTTTATTGTAAAGGAAAGAAAAGAGGAGAACTAGGGTTATTATTTGTGTGTGCTATTTTATGAATTCACATTGGCTTTTACTATATATCTGTGTGGTGCATTCCTGTAATTCCAGTGGCTCAGGAGGCTGAGGCAGGAGGATCTTGAGGCCAAAGCCAGCCTCAGCAAAAGTGAGGTGCTAAGCAACTCAGTGAGACCCTGTCTCTAAATAAAAAATACAAAATAGGACTGGGAATATGGCTCAGTGGTTGAGTGACCCTGAGTTCAATCTCTGGTAATAAACAAAAAAATTGTAACAGTGATTTTAATGGGTAAATACAGAGTCTTCCTCTTTAACAGACATGACATGTTAAGCACTTAAATAATTTTTAGTCTTTTTTAAAAAAATATTTTTGGTTGTAGGTGGACACAATACCTTTATTTTATTTATTTATTTTTATGTGGTACAGAGAATCAAACCCAGTGCCTCACATGTGCTAAGCAAGTGGTAGTGCCTCTACCACTGAGCTACAACTCCAGACCACAACTTTCAATCTTGACCATCACCCTTTGAGGGAGATATTAAAAATTCCCATTGTAGAGATAAAGAAACAGGCACAGCAAGAGTTTGCTCTGCATCACACAGCTGACAACACATTTGACTTGAGCACCAAGAGTCTGCCATTTCCTCCACTTTATCCATTTAATTCAGTGTTTTTATAATGATAGTATCATTGGAGAGCATAATAGATCTAGGGATGACACAGGTGGGTCAGGAGAATGTACAATACATTTGAGAGAGTCTCCAAAGGCTAATCTGTAAAAAAAAAAATGTTACCATGCTCATTACAATTTATTAACCTAGAGAAGAGTACTCATGAGCCCATGTGATGGAGAAAATAAACTTCATTTTCCTTGGTAGCTTAGCAAGACAATGCTGTCATAACCTTTGAAAACCTGTTTCTTTTATTCTGTTCTCTGCAGTCCATACCCTCTGTCCTCCTAAACAGTCCATTAGTTGCCTAGTCAATAATCCATGATTAGCATTACTGTTAAACACTTTGTTCTCTTTTCCTTCCCTAGCCACTACAGAAAAAAGTATCCCAAATCAGTGCTTTTTCGTTGATTGATTGATGGATTCATTCATTCATTCATTCACTCACTCATTGTTTCACCCGTTACTTTTGGCTCAGTAGTATAGCAATCAAAAGAATTTAGAGGGGCTTATTGTCATTTATTTTCTGTGTGTGTGGAGCAAAGGTAAGGAGTCACGTCAGGAGTGTGTTAAGAGCCAAGACCTATAAACTTGCAAGTGAACATGTGGCTGCAAAAGAAACACATTGGCCCCAGGGCTTAAACATTTTCTGAAGCATTGAAATTTGGCAGTAGAAAGCAATGTGAAAACTCGCAGTCAAACATTTTGTGGGCTAATGAGATTTTTCAATGAAAATGCAAAACCATAAAATATTACTATTAAATAGAGAACTGATGAAAAGCAATTATTGGAATGCAGCGTACTTTAAAAGAGGATTGGATGTCAGAAAAAGGACCATCAGCCGGCATCCCTCATTTTGCTTTGTAATTGCAATTTCTAGCCCATCGGAACAATCGTGTGACCCTTGAGAAAAGAATTAGTGATTGCAATCACAGTCTCCTAATCAGGCGTCTTGAAAGGAGCAATACTTGAAAATCTTCCTCGTATACAGGGCTTGCCAACTAGTTTTGCAATTTCTCTTCTATATTACTGCTATGATTTAGTGTTTCAGGTTTGCTAATAATTCTCTAATCAAATTAAATCAAATATGGAAGTTGAAATAGGAGAACCAATAATGTCATCTTCAGAAAATAGGAGTAGTTGGTTTAATTGCTGCTGCTTATATGAAGCTTGGATTCTTGCATGAAGTCGGCAGTAAACAGTACAATTGTCCAGGCAAGAACCTGGCTGCTCATACGGTTAGAAATGATGAGGCAAGGACATTGCATGTAATTGACTATGAAAAACGAATGATTTATGTTATTTGGATGCTTCAGAGTTATTTTTGATGGAATGGGTCTTGTTTTCCCTGGTGTAATAATGTTTTTTGCAAGGGTATTTGTTTTTGGAATCTTGTTAGAGGGGACCTGGCTCAGACATAAAAGCCACGACATGTTTTCCTTCCCCTCTGCTGGTAATCGGCCATTCTCCAACAGAATCAGGAGAGCCATTTATATGGATAAACACCTGTTGTTGGAGGCAGTGTTTTAAATCAGATCTAGAGAAAGAATTTAAGGCACAAATGAATTATTCACTCTAAACGAAACACGGAGCTGCCTGTAATTTGTAATTTAACAGGGTAGTTTTCTTGAAACATGTTGGGTCTATTAACTCCTTCATTTAAGGAGGGCCTTAGCATTACTGGAAGCTTCTGTGTATGTCTTCAGATGTCAATTGATTTTGTGTCTCATTCATAGTTGTGTCTGTCGGGCTGCTCGCAGTAGGACAGTTCTAGGTTTTCTTTCTATTGGAATTAAAGTGAATTCACAATTGAAAATGAAAATATTTTTGTTTAAGTACTTAAATTTTTCCTATTCTTGGGTAAACATTAAGTTGGTCATAACAAAGGCATTATTAAGTTAACAGCATAGTTTCAAAGGATGCCAAGGATTAAGTAGCCAAGCGCTTTAGAAAAAAAATCGATGTACATGTGTTTTATAACGAGATCTTACTTGAGTAATGTGTGCGGGTAATTCTTTGTGTGTGTGTGTGTGTTTAACCTTTTCTTTTTCCCCAAGGAACATGGTTTTTGTGTGAATCTTCTGCAGAGGGTACTTGTTTGCAGCAGTTTTGGGATTTGAAAATAATGGCTCTGAAACAGCTGGGCTGAGACTACCATTCTAATTTCACTCTGGGCTTTTCTCACATGGGTGGTCACAATGATTTTTTAGTCACTCCGGTCAGGACTTGAATCCAACTATAGTCTCAGAGGTTAAGAGTCAAGGGGTAATCCATTTAGCTAGACAGTTTTTCAGCTAGAACTTGGATAACCATTGCAATTATTTTATGCTCTCCTCCTTTGTCCAAGAATTGCTATAGCTGATGTCATGTTACAATTCCCATTATGATTCATGTTTTCCTGAGATTTAAAATTATGAAAATTCTTCAGGCAGAAAATGGGCACATATGGTTATCACAGAAAAGTTGTTTTAAAGCCAATTTTAAGATGAGCTGCTGAGATTATGCAGATTTAAAACACTTGCCCTGTAAAGGAGCCATTCCCTGGGACAATGTTAATTATCAGCAAGTTGAGTCAATTTCCAGTTCCTTAAAATGGGAAATCATTCTTGTCCTTTTTTCACTGTCCAGAATGCAAAGGATCAGAAATAAGGTAAAACTGGGTATTCAATCTTAACTCTCATATTTACAGCTAAAATATTTTCCCCTATGACATAGAATTGTCCTGATGACATAAAATCTTTATATTGGAATAGCCAGAGAGCCCCAATATATGTAGTGAGAGCCTATTTGTGTAAGTTTAGTTATAATTCCATCTTTTAAGTGGTTTCAGTCCTTATGCATTGTATTTCCTTGGAAGATTATTATGAAGGTTTTGGAAGATGTAATTACTAAGGAAAGGCTACTATACTAAAGATTGTGGTTCAGATTCTAGTAGGAGCTTTTTTTTATTTTTTGAAAACTGACCTTACATTGACTGAGGAATCTAAGGCAAAGACAGTAATGCGTTTTGCCTCTTTCTGTGAAGATAACAGCTTTATGTATCTTTGCATTGTACATTAAGACTTAGAACACAAAACATCTATCTGAATAATTAAATTCAGAAGGCACATTATAGGCCTTCTGTAAATGTTTTTTAAAGGGATAAAAAATGAATGTTAACTAACAATATTGTAAAGTGAAGCACATAGGTAGCATGCACCAATTTCCTTCTGCAATGTATCGACTCTTATTTCCATCATGCCTTGGTATGGGCTGCCAAAATGATATATGTGCTTAATATGTTCTCACCAAATCACATGAGTTTTGTTTTAAACACCAGCCACAATCAAGAGAGAGATAATTATATGAAAAGCATTTATTGACGAAGACGGTAACACAATGGAATAGCTGGTTAAGCGTTTCTGAAGGGAAAACCTATTGTTTACTCAGTCTTCCTTCTTTTACTGGTTTCCATTATTTCCAAGTTGACAAATTGTGATCAATACTGTGTTATTGGTCTGATAATTAACGGATGATGGCCTGTCTGTATGAATAGTAATTGCTCTGTACTAATTAACATTTGTTTTGATTACTTGGCATTTACTTATCAAAGGCAGCTATTGTGATGGCAGAGAATGTTGGAAGAGGGTTTTTTGTTGTGGCTTTTGATGAATATGGGAAATAACTTTTTAAAAATTTTCTGTGAAGGGATACCTGATTTCTATTATTGCTACTGTAATGTAACTACAGTAGTCTGAGAGCTCATCTCAGATCCTTGAGTACTTTTAATGAACTATAACTGACCTCTCAGCTTCAAGAGAGAGAGAGAGAAAAGATTTGAAATCAAGGTGGAGATGGTGGAATTCCTGAATAAGAACTAAAATCTCTAAATATGAGTGATTGACGTATAGCTGATTTAATTGAAATTTAAAGGCTAGTATGAAGTTTTAACAGTTTCAGAGACTATATCTATTTTGCAATTTTTAAAAATCAACTATTCTTTTCCATTCAAGGGAGAGTTTCACTGGGGCTTCAAGGTATGTATGTGGTCATCTATAGAGCTGTGCACTTGGTCACCATTGTGGAATGTTCTAGAAAGATGAGGTGATGGTTTGCTTTTAACCTGGAATCTCCACATCAATGTTCCATATGTTCCTAGAGGTACTTCAACTAAGTACCTCACAAAGCCTGTGGATCCTATATTTAGATGGACACAGCTGCAAATCCTGGCTTCAAGACTAATTTGCTTCCAGGGCAGCCTTGGGCATCATATTGGAATCTGTTTCCTCACCTACATATTTGTGACTAATATATATGAATAGCTGTGAGGATTAAATGAGACCATGTATGTTAAGAGTTTATTATAAAACTTGGCACACAATTAAGAGAAGAGACTCCAGAGGTAGATTGACTCCCTCCAAACTCTGGTGGTGTCATATACTAATCCAGGAACCTTGGGCAAGTGATGTAACATCTTAATTTTTTTGTTCCTTATCACTAAAAAGAAGATACTGTTACCATTCACTCTTATGCAAGGTTGCTTACAGATTAAATGAGTTGGCACCTGTAAGGTAATTAGAATAATGTCTGGCACATAGTCCTTATCATGTGTATTGTTTGCTATCACTACTAGTACCATAACTGTAGTAAGTGATAAATAGTTATGGTGATTTTACGTGGTTTAATTCATTCAAGATACCAATGGAAGATTTCACCACAAAATCCCCTTTTTAGCTTGACCTGAATGTTTGAAATGCCATCAGTGAGAGGAAATGTCTTACTTTCCATAATGACTAAAGTTATTCAATTTGCATTCGTTGAACAATTACTAAGCACAGTGGAACTCAGGAAAGGGAGCACATGGACTTGGACTCAGGAAAGCAAAGGACTGATATACACATGTACTGGTTATTGATATACCTTTTCTTGAAAGGATCTTCTGATGGGCTTGAGCATTGTGAAAAATAGCTTACAAGGCTATGTCAGACAGGACACTGTAGTTTTCACATTTTGACAAAAAAACCTGAACAGTATATTTAAAAACTGTATTTTGAAGCATGTATCTTAGTATGTAGTCTCAAAACTGGATTTCTCTTCTCTGTCTCATTTTTCTTTCTCAACTCATGATGTTCTAATTGAAGATATAAATTTTAACTGGGGGGGTCTTCTCTTAAACTCCTTGATTTTATGTGGGAAATGGATAAATACCAGATATGTGGAAGGCATTTACATTTATTCATGTTAACTACAATAGGTATACCAATCCTATTTGGCATTTGAATTCTTCTCTATGAATACTGTAGTGATATTTTTAAAAAAAAAGACAAATACATATTTAAATACAGAAGGTTGATTTGTGGTAGAGTTAACTTAGGAATATATATCTATTATAGATATGATATACTTTCATGATACATCATGTATTACATATATATTATAATATGAGCACTGTACATAACAGGTACACACTCAGTGTTTTTGGTCATATCTTTTATACGTGACAGCCTGTCCCTACCATCCTTGGGCAGGCTAGACTTTCTATTTTCCCCTCTTATCATGCCTTTTCCGTATGATTTCAGTGGGCAACACTTAATTAAACTTCATCTCCTCTTTTTACGCTCCAGGTATTATTATGCTGCTCCCTTCAAGAAGTAATTTGCGCGCTGTTTATTGGAGCTGTGAATTTAATCATCTCAATCCCATGCTACTGCAGGATGACTATAATAAGATGTATTGACATTTCTCTAGAACGTATTTTTGCCTCCATTGTGTGTTGTTTTGTTGGAATACTGAAGGCGATGTTCATCTTATGACACATCTAAATAAAAAGCACTTCCTTCTTTAAAGGCAATGATAAATTTAAGTTACTTGTCTCAGTAAGTGTCGTGAGAGCTGAAGTTTTTGAATAAGGACAGTTCTGGAAAGGAGGCTCAAAGGACTGCGAGGTACAGTTTGGGATGAAATAAAGGGGCCGGGAGCAAGGAGAGGAGGGTTCCCCCCCCTGGCTGTGACAGAGTGGAATGTCAATCAAAATTCTCCCACCTGACCTCTCCCATATTACTGATATACATGTATGTATTTTACAACTCATTCATATTATCCACGTACATAGAAATGAGTATATTTGTGTTTTATGCACACACTGGGACATGGCTATTTCCCCATTCTATGCTCCAGAAGAGAAGAATGAAAAGATAGAAAGGAATGGTAGAGAGTAAGGAGGATGGAAAGAATGTAAAACCATTATCTGCTGACATCCTTTGAGATATAATGTACTTCATTCTAAACATTTTACATATAGTAAAGATATAGCAGTTACGAACCTTCCCCATAGCTGAGGGTGGAATAACTTACCCATGGGCCTGAAAAATACATCCAAAGGTCTGTCTGAAGGTTTTGCTGTATCCAAATCCACAGGGTTCAAACAAGGTAATGCTGACAGCGAAGCAGGACCAGCCCTTCCCTGAGGACAGGGACCTGCCTGGTTGCTCCTGACTATGGCTGAACCCAGATTTGGTACAGGTTCCAATCTTTCAAGAGAAGTCATTGATCTGGATATTTATATATAAAATATCTTGATTTTAAATTTCTGGGAAATAATTCAGACCCCCTTTTTTATGCACTGTGAAAGAATCCCCACTGCGACCTAACACTTGCAGGCAGGCTGCAGCCTGAGGGCCACCTGCAAGTTTAAGCCTAAGTAAAATGACAGACTCAGCATCAAGCTTGTGAAGAAACATGGTGGGGCAAACTGGGTCTTCTGTGGGTTCTTCAGGAGGCCACCTGACCCTTTGAAAGCTCTGCACATTCAGTGGAGTGTCTGGGGAAAAGCATCATGGTAGTCATGACAGGTTTCCCTGTCTCCAGCAGGCCAGGGTTTCTAGTACTGTCTCCCTTATGCCTAGTGCTGAAGCTTAGATCTTAAGTGTCTCCCTACGCCCATGTGGTGAAAACTTAACCTCCAGCCTGTGGCAGTACTGAGAGGTAGCGAAACCTTTAAGAGGTGGGGACTGGTAAGAGTACCTCAGGTCACTGGAAGCATGTCCCTGAAGGGGATCATAAGACTCCATTCCTTTCTCTTTCTTGCTCCTTTGGGTCCTGGTCCTCAGGTGAGTGAATCCCAGCACATGCTCCTGCTGTACTGTGCTGTCTTACCACAGGCCTCAAAGCTACAAGGGTCAACTGACCACAGACTGAAAACTCCCAAATTATGAGTGAAAATAACCCTTTTCTCTTTATAAGTTGATTATCTCAGGTAATTGTTATAGTAATGAAAAACTGACTAACACAGTTAAATGTGCATGAATCCAAAATATGAGTGATACTGTGCTACTCAAACCCTAAGTTCTACTTTGATTAGTTTGATATTTTTGCCGAAGAATATGCAAATTAATACATTATAAATAGCTCTTCGGTCAGTAGGCAAACATTTTTAGAACTGTCATCCTCCTTTTTTGAAAATGGAGGAAACAATGGTTTATGAAACAAATAGGGAGTCATTTTGAATAGACAATTATTTACATTAGTTTGTTGTTTAGATCAACTTAGGGTTCTTTATACTATTTTAAATTATTTATTATATCCATTATTTACATTTGTTAAAATTATTTGTGTTCATTACATTATTACTTGCTTTATTTTAAAGGATCTATTCCTTTGTCATGCATTACTACCAGTTTAAAATAAGTAGCTTCCAGATTAGTGGGTTCTAACCAGTAATGCATATCAGAGGGAACTGTGCAGTTCTTCCCTTTCCCATAATATCCAGAGGTGAGGTCTGCACATGGGTATTTTGAAAAAGATCCCTGTGTGATATTAAAGTGCCTTTCTGAAGATAACATTAGAGCACATGAGCGTCAGTTTGTGTGTGAATTGATTTCCTCTATATTTCATTATTTGTCTTGGAACTGAATTCCACTGGAATTTACTGGGACTCCAGTGTAAATAGATGTTCCATTTAAAGCAGAAACCATAACCTCCTTTTAATTAAGATTCCCCTCCCCCTCAGGGAGGGATCAGCTGACATTTTGGATTACAGGTGACACAGGCCTTACCTTGGGGTGCTTGCTCCAGCCCCTTCTGCAACTCAGATCTTGTCTCAGAATGTTTTGTCAGATGGAAAAATGACAGCAGTAAAAACTAGGCCATTCTTGAAATATTTCTTTCTCCTTACACACTTAGTTTAATTTTAATTTAATTTTTTTAAACAAAAGAATTAAACATTTGTAAATAAGTAAATGAGATAAAAATCATTGCCTGATGTGCTGTGTGGCCCTGTCTGTTCAGGAATTTTAGCCTTGATTGTTTTTTCAACACTTACACACTGCTTCCTCAGAGTTGAGCTAAGTTCTGTATTGGTGTTTTCTAGCTGTCAAAGCAGTTGAGATTACCATGAGAAGCCTAACTTTTCTTAAGTAACTACATAGCCTAGGTTTTAAAATTGTGTTAAATATGTTGCTTCATTTTTAAAATGAGACATTTGCTTCCTTGTGTATGTATTCAAGCATTCACCATGGAATGACATCTCTGGTGTTCTGCCTCAGAATTTTTGAAAAGCACAGGGTAATCATGGGTTGGGTCAAATTATTGTTTTTGCTATAAGACAGAATGTCTTATTCTGTTTTTTTTGTTGTTGTTGTTGCTATAACAAAATACCCAAGACTGGTTGCTTTATAAAGAAAAGAAGATTATGTAGCTCACAGTTCTGGAAGTCCAAGAGCATAGCACCAGAGTCTGCTTGGCTCTATTGAGAGCCTCATGGTAGATGGCATCATATTCCAGGCACATGTTCAGAGAAGTAAGCAAGCAAGAGACCAGGGAAGGGTCAGGCTCCCTGTTTTATAACAAGCAGCTCTAGTGGAAAATATCCTGTCCTTTAAGAACCACATCAATTCCTTCTGAAGGCGGTGGCTCCATTGACCTAATTATCTCCTTTAACAGGTCTAACATCTCAATGTTGTTAGTTTTCCTTCAAACATAGTTTTCATTCAAACATTTTAGACCTCCCAGAGGCCAAGAGAATTTCTCTCTTCAAACCAGGGATTTGAGAAACTCCAAGGGGAAACATTTTTCTTTTTGCTAGGGGTCTACAGACTGCCGTCCTTGAAGCTACTGACATATACTAAACACTAGCAACAACCACCAACTCTCAGGATATTTTTATTCTTTGCTGCCTTAGGAGTCTTTGCTAAGAAGTTTGAGAAGTCTTTGACTAGATAATTGTTCGCATTTTTCTTGAGTTCACATTTGTTTGCAGGAGTCTAAGAGTTTTAGTGAATCAAGTGATTACCTTAGCATGACATGCTCATTTTAGAGTACTAGCATATTCTGAGCTATTGAAATGTATCTACTTTCAAAATGCATTGGAAGAAGGTTCATATGAAAAAGGCATACAGAAATGGTGCTTTCTGGAGAAGAGTGGTATTTCTGCCATCTTCCATGAAGCTCATGTGTTATTGGCAGTAATCTCATGTACTGTGTCCGAGGGTCTGGGTGGTACACAGCATCATTCCTCATTGTGAGGAGGGAATGTTCCAGTGAGAATCTTGAATATATGCAGCACAGGTATTGTGTAGGGCCCTGACCTTTTAGAGGTGGCTATGTTTATATGTCTGCATCTCTCCTCCTCTGTTCTCTTATGTTTTCAGGGCACATCATGTTGGCATTTCTTTGAACAGGTTTAAAAGGCCTCTTACCAGACTCCTCAAAACAAGACCTTTCAAATGTCTATTTCCTCTGTGTGCATGCTTGTATAAGAAACTAATAAAGGATTTACCACCACCATTTTCCAACCAACATTCAAAATGCAAAGTCTGAAAACATCATTAACATTTATAAAACTTAAGAAAATATTCTAGTTAGTGACTGGCCTTTTATTTTCTTCTTCTTTAAAAAAAAAAAACCCACAAAACTGTGTATTATAGACACAAAAAATTTAGTAACAACATCCCAACCCAAAGAAATGGTAAATATTTAAGGATACAGAAATGCTAATTATCCTGTTTGATAATGACACATTACATACATGTATTGAATTATTATACAGTACTTCAAAATAGGCACAATTATACTATGTCAATAAAAATATTTCTTGGGAAAAATACAATGTCAACCAAATTGTAGTGGCATTATGGAGCAGCTGCAAGTTGATTTTTATCTGCTTTCAGTGGTCATCTGCCCTGTCCATTTTTGAGCATGTTTACGTGTTTGTGTGTGTATGTGTGTGTGTGTGTGTGTGTGTGTGTACACTTCCATTCACTTGAGGGCAGCAGAGGTTGCCTGCTATAGGCTTCTGGATCACTTGGGGTCTTGTTTATTTTTAATTGTTGAATGGAAGTGGTTCTTAGCCATGTACTCTGGGACTAAACAATAATACTTTTCACATGACCTGCATGTTTTCGGGAAACTATCCTGGGGCTATTCCTGCATGATGAAGAGATCATACAGTTATTTTATGATGTATAAAATTACTATTAGATGGGAAAAATGTCTTACCAGGAAAACATTTCATTCCTTATTTCAGAACTGCAATGGCCTTTGGCTTTTCTTCATATTTATAGTATTTGTCTGGGAAAGCATTCCGATTGACCCTAAAGAAAGCTTCTTGCATGTTCTTGCGGGCTGAAGGGAGAACGCTCCGGCCATCAGGAGCAACTGGGATGGTTGCCTCTTCAGTGTAAAAGAGGCTTCCAGATGACCCAGGAGTGGAGTTTTCTTCCTGAATACCTCTGCAGGGTATTTTGAAAGACAGGTGAGCAACTAAAAGTTATTTTTCCCCTTCAAGAAGACACTAAGTTTTTATTCTTTTCCACTGCCCAAAAGTGAAAGAGAAAACAATTAACGTGACTTATTTTGAGCAGATGTCACCACGTCAGTGCTCGCCTATCTGGGAAAGTGTATTTGAAATAAATCTTAAAATATGGAGAGACAAGAAGGCTATTGTTCTCTAAATTACTATATTGCTGTAAAACTAAATTTGAAGGGAATTTCAAAGAATACTACACTTTTCATTATTTTGACAATCCATCAATTTATGAAGGTAGTCCGAGCACACACTTTAATTTATTAGAGATAATTATTCCAGGAATGTTAACACCCAAGCCCAATAAGATCAATAATAAGTTTATACCTGAACTTGGGGTTATGATTTAACTTTAATCCTGCCTATTTAACTTATTCCTCAACTATTCACATACTGTAGATTGTTTTTATTAAATATATTAAATAGAACATTCACCTTCTAAAGTTCAATCACTTTGAGGAAAATAAATGTGATTCTAACAGATACTGATTTTCTGCTTTTTATTCTTAACTACTTCATTGCAACATTTTATATATTATTATTAGATAAGAATTGATGTCCCCTTCATTAATTCATCCTGCAATTACTTCATGCTAGGAATTTTAGTTGTGACTCCAAGTCCCAACTAAGTAAATATTTGTTATTTCATAATATTCACACTGATCACTAGAGAAAAATCACCCAAAGATTTTGAACTTAACAGTCTGTGTCCTGTATTCATAATTATGTGGTTGATTAAAAGGTAAAATGTATAAAAAGAGATGTCACAATTAGTCATTAAGATTCATTTCTGTATGGGATTTATATTTATTATTTATTCACTGCTCACCATGTATTAAGAAATCAGAGGTTGCTGTGGGCCTCACTAAATTATAGAGACTGACTTTGAATTTATGATCCTCAAGCCTCAGCCTCCCTTCTGAGTTGCTGGGATTATAGGCATGTGCCATAGCAAAAGGGGCTAGGGTTGTAGCTCAGTGGTAAAGCCCCTAGGTTAAATCCTCAGGGGAGAGAGAGAGACAGAGAGACAGAGAGACAGAGACACACACACACACACACACACACACACAGAATTAAGTGCCCTGCTCAGAGTCAGACAATTAATATGTGGAATAATTAGAAATAAAGCCAAATTCTAGTGTCTTTTCAACCATGCGTCACAACTTTAAAAATTGATTAGATTAAGGGAATATTTAATATTCTTCCAAACTTGGTTTCTAAGAAAATCTGTCTACCTATTCACTAGCCATGTGACCTTAAGCAGCTTACTTAGTCTCTCTGAGCTTTATTTAGATATCACATCTGTAAAAAGATGATAATTACATTATTATGGTAATTAAATGAAGTAATATTTGGGATAAAATTAGAATAGTTCCTGACAGTATATGCTACATAAGTATTTAAGTGAAATAAATAGATGTGTTCCCAAGTAAATTTTTATCTACAGGGACAAATGTGGTCATTTCAATTATAACAAGTGAAAAATTTACCCTTGAGATGGACAAAGGAAAGCAGTATGCTTACACTGAAAGAGAAGTCATTTTGATATGGCTCACAGAATTCTATAGGAAATTGTATCAACTGAAAGAGATGACCTAGTTTCTTCAACCAAAAAAAGAAAAAAAAAATTTCACTAGGAAAAAAGAAAGGAAGGAAAAGGAAAAAGCTGTAGACTGAAAGATCTTTGAGACAACAATTAGAAAGGATGTACCTTACTTGGGATCCTATTCAAACTAAACTAAAAACAAAATGAGACAGTAGAGAAATATAAACATTAATTGTAAATTTCATATTAAGCAATTATTAACATTTTGATTGTAGTAATATATTCTGGTTTTGCTTTTTTTTAAAAAAGTGTCCCTTTATTTTAGTGATATGCACACAAATATTTAGAGATGAAATTATGGCTGGAATTTGATTCAAAATAACTGAGTATTGTGTGTGTGTGTGTGTGTGTATGTAAAACTACAGATAAAATACAGTTGTTAATGAGTTTATTAAAGCTAGCAGATAGTTTCACGAAGGTTCATTACGCTATTCTGTTTTCATACATATTTTAAATTTTTCATAATAAAAATATTTTAAAATAGTAAACAGAAAAAAGTCTTTAGTGGCAAAGTCATTCTCAGAGTTGTTACCGTCAATAATTATATCTGATATTTACAGAGTGCTTTAGGTGAATTTTCTCATTTAATCTCTTAGATAACTCTAGGGGGTAGGTCTGATTATTAGGACCCTTGGAGAGATCACACTGTGGAAGCAGTCTTTGCTCTTCAGGAATCTGTCTTCCCCAGGAGACAGATGCCTGGATCAGACAAGCCCTGCCTGAGGACTGTTGTCCAGAGGGGGACATCTGGGTGACCCCACCGCCTCCGCCAGTGGTGTTACGTAAGGAGCCCACACCTGGGTGTGCTAATCATGGTCCCCTCAAGTGTGATTAGTGACACAGAAGAACAGCCTGAGCACTGTGAAATAGCTCATACGCTATGCATGTGCCTTTGAGCAAGTGACTTTCTTTATTGACTTCCTATTTGCTTGCCTATAAAATTTACTATGGAATCCCTAATTCACTGAGGTTGTGATGATAGGCATCACAAAAACTGTGAGAACCTCGAAGGGCTAATAGGGACAAGCACGCTCCTCTGTATGCGCAGAACTCAGGCACAGAAGGGTTTAGAAATGAGTCCTTCCCGGCCGCCTCCCACCCTCCCTCCTTTTTTGAGTTTGGTGAAAACTTTGAAGTTGTCCCCTTGGCCACTCAGACCCCTCAACCTAGCTCTCTCTCTTCAGGGGTGCCAGTGATGAATGCATGAAGGGTGTAGGTGAAGTCACTTGGGCCGCTTTGCTTTCTTGCCAGGCTCTGGTCACACTCTGGCGTGCGCACACAGGCGCATGCGCGCAGCACACGGGCGCACACACGCACAGATATGTTGGGTATCTTTCCGGGGCCTCGCTGGTTCCAGTGAAGGGTTTTTTCGTTTTTACTTTGTTTTTCTCTCGTGTACTTTGTCTCAGTGATCGGTAGTGTGGAAATGATCAAATAATCATGGTCAAAGTGGAAGTCCAAGAGGAGGAAGCAGAATTAGGACACAAATTTAATTGAATGAGGTTGAAAAATACGGAGTTTGCTGATGTGTTTTCCTAGTCTGTCGGCTGTCTTTCAGAAAGCATGACGGAAGGTGTGGGAAGACTTGGAGTAATCAAAAGTGGGTAAATGTGGGTTCGATCCTCAGCACCACATATAAATAATAAATGAATAAAATAAAAAAAATCCATCAACAACTAAAAAATATTGAAAATAAAAGTGGGTAAATGTGGATTTTAAGAACTTGGGGTAGGTCCTCAGTATTCAGAGGGATAACCTGGCACATTTTACTAAATTTCTGGAATAAAAAGCAGGGTCCCTAGGAGGCATCCTGGATTTAGCAAGAACAAGACATTAGGAAAATTATTTTAGTGGTGGGGTTACCAGAGTAGGATGTGGCACAGAAACACATGTGACTCTATCAAGATTTCAGTGGTCTAAGCAATGCAATCCTCAGCTTATCCATACAGAATGCATGTAGTAATACTGGCAGCCTATGGATATCATGCCAAAGAAAGGTCTGCTCTACTCTGGGTCTGTGTTTCAGAGGGTTTGTGATTTTGCAAGCAATGTGAAGTGTGGAGATTGTCATTCATGGAGTGGTTGAGTGGGCCAGGGATGTTTCACTTGAAGATCAGGATCTGAGTGGAACATGTGAGCCATGTTTCACAACATTGGAATATGGGGAGAAAAAAAGGAATTTCCTCATCTGAAATTTTTTGCAAATGATACCTCAGGGATCATTAAGATAAGAGTGAAAAACATGGCTAGGACTTCTGTGAGACTGAAGTCCCTGGTGGTCCAGCCCAGGAAGGGCAGAGGCTGCCTTGAGGCACATGGAGGGGAGGGATGCTCCGCAGGGCATAAAAGCCATAGGATTGCTGGTGAATTATACGTGGAAGGTAGAGATGGGTGTGAGCTCTTTTTTGATTTCACTTGATTGAATGTGATTTCTTCGTCTAGGTCTTGATTTATACCAGTCAATTGGTAATTTTGTTCCATTTATCCTTGTATTCTTATCTACTGGGTGGTTGTCAATAAATATTTTCCATTTAATACCACTTTCTATCATTTTCAAAAAGCCATTTTGTTTGCATATTTATTCTCTTTGTTGTTTCTTCTCTTTTCTTTTTCCTTTTTTTAAATGTTTTGAGAAGGCAAAGATCACAGGAAGAATGGTTGGATTTTGGAAAATATTTTCCTCCATATGTATTAATAGGAACAGTTCAGGCCTCTGCTGACTTCATAAGAGATGTATTGTTCATGTCCAGAGGACAAAAGTTATGTTCTGAGCCTCAATCATCACATCAGAGTTTCTTCAATTGCATTTAACAGGTATTTTCTAGGAGTACTATATTCTTACCACTGTAAGTGTTCAAAAATATAGATTTATCCCAATTATTGCATCTGGGTATGAGGAGCTGTTATGATTTGGATCTGGATGTCCCCCCAAGGCTCCTGTGTTGAGGTTTCGTTCCCTGTTGTGGCATTGTTCAGAGATGGAGAAGTGGTTGGATTGTGAGAGTTCTGACCTTATCTGCAGATTAGTCCCTTGATAGCTAGATGGGCTGCTGGGAAGTGGTGAAAACTGCAGGCAGGTGGGGCGTGGTTGGCGCATGCCCTTAGGGTCTATACCCAGTCCTGGCCCCTTCCTCTCTCTCTATTCTTCTGGGCTGCCGTGAGCTGAGCTGCTTTCCTCCCCCATGCCCTTTTGCCATGATATTCTGCCTCACCTCAGGCCTAAAGCAAAGGAGCCAGATGAGCATGAGTTGAAACCTCCAAAAATGTGAGCCAAAAATAAATCTTCCCTCCTTCAAGTTGTCTAAGGTACTTGTTGCAGCAATGAAAGGCTTGGAAATGGAGTCTACAAGATATCCATGGCTCCAGGAGGACATCTACTTGTACTTATGGGTGGAGGAAATGGGTTGTGGTGTATTTATTGTTCCAGAGCATGGATAGTTGGGATTAGAATCACGTTGCACCATTAACTAGCTGTGTGACCTTG
This sequence comes from Xerus rutilus, assembly GCA_028644305.1. Lineage (NCBI taxonomy): Eukaryota > Metazoa > Chordata > Mammalia > Rodentia > Sciuridae > Xerus > Xerus rutilus. The sequence goes on along the minus strand of CM053406.1, from coordinate 15,648,301 downwards.
TGCAAGTTACTTCAGTGCTCTGTGCCTCAGTTTCATCACCTGTACAATGGAAAGAGTAATAGAGTAATTTTCCTGATCTATTATTAGTAACTACCCTATGTGGTAGTTGTGACTTCTTGTGAACAAACGAGCACTTCAGTCATGCTTGGGTGGTAAGTACTATATAAATTGTCTTTTAAATCATTATCACTCACAAGACCAATCAGATACAGGATGTTTTCTTGAGGAAATAATAGAGAAAGGCTAATCATCCTTCTTCACCTCTTTGCCACCTCTCCTGGTTTGACAAGTGGAGCCATATATCCTTTGGTATATGAAAAAGGGAAGGAAGAAGAGAAAGGAAAGAGGGAAAAGAGATGCCAACCTAGACTATGCTGCTTTTCATCTCAGCCAGGAAATGAAGTCCCTGGAGCATCCATAGACAGTAATTCTCCAGGGAAAAGAAATTTCAGAGTTTGTGCATAGAGTAGTTGATCGATGATTATTATAAATTTTACATCTGAAGTATTTACCCAGGGACAGAACTAACCTAGATGGCTCAGGTAATCAGTCTTTTGATCTGGAAGTACAATTAGGTCAATGGATGGCTACTAAGCTACTCTACATTTATTGACTGTTGTTGATTTAAAGGCCAAGGGCCTTCTATCTATCTAAGCTGCATTTCAGTTAATGGCAGTTAATGATATTTTTATGCTAATAACTTCAACCAGTTGACATCTTGAGTTTCATCTCTTTGTTCTCCAGATTACAACTGTCTTTGCTACCTAACTTTTCGAGAGGAAATTGTGTCTGTTAGTGAATAATTTGTATTAATAGGAAAATACTATAACTGTGTAGCTGGACGTGGTGGCACATGCCTGTAATCCCAGCACTTTGGGAAGCTGAGACAGGAGAATCATGAATTCAAAGACAACCTCAGCAATGGCAAGGCACTATGTAAATCAGTGAAACCCTGTCTCTACATAAAACACAAAATAGGGCTGGGGATGTGGCTCAGTGGTCAAGTGCCCCTGAGTCCAATCCCCGGTACCAAAAGAAAAAAGAAAAAGAAAAGAAAAATACTGTAACTGTGCAGACAGATCTGGTTGGGGAATGAAGGCCATATGTGGCTTAAGTTTTCAGTAAATATAGGTTGAATCCAGTCATACGACAGAGAAACCAGAGGCACCTTCATGTTCTGTGCAAAATACATATTGGTCATTAAGCTGAAAGGTGGAAAAGAGTTACAAGGGCATATTGATATCCATTTTCCATGATAAACATAAGGAAAGCTATAATTCCTGAAAATAGTGATTTTTTCCTGTTCTATTATTAGTTTCTGTGTATGCATGTTTCTAAGTGTGTATATACAAATAGCAATTAGACTGCAGTTTTCTTACATACAATCTTAATGTCAACATTGTGCAGATTGTTTCAATTTGCTGTCATTCAGACTTTGGATAAATTTATTCCTTTTTTTCCTCTCTCTCATTCTTGATCTGCTTATTGCACAGCATATCTCTCACTGGAGAGTAACTGCTTCATTATATGGTACAAAATACAAGGCGTCCATATGTCTTGGCATGTATGGGTGCTTTCCTGAAAGGAGACATAGGACGATGCATTTTGCAGAACTTGGAGAAAACAGTGTTTACCTGCTTCGCTTACACTGGAGCATATTGAGGGGCAGCTTCTTTTTCTTAAGCAGAGTGATTTCTTGTTAGAAGTCAAAATATAGATGTGAAGTGACGGCACATTTTCCGTATGCACAAGTTGTGTGTGCAATCTGCTTTAAATAGCAGGTAATTAAAAATGTACATTTTTGTTCAGTAAGTGAAAATATGAGCCTAAATTTCTAGAAAATAATGTATTTTATATAGTTGGCTCTCTGTTGCCAACTGTAGTCATTATATTATCAATTTATATCAATCACTCTTATTTACTTATTTCTTTCTGTTTCAGTGACAGATGTCCCTGACTTCCCACTTCCCTCGGAATGAAAATCCGTCTCTAGCTTCATCTACTGTGGCCTTCACTCTTGTCCACTTGCCCTTAGACCAGAGTTTTCAGTTTGTTGAGGATCAGAGTAATGGAGGAGGGGAGGAAGCTGTTAAAACAGATGGATAGACCTTGGTCCTCAGCCGAGAGGGTATGACAAAGTAGATCTGGGAATTTGCATTTCTGACAGAGTTTCAAATGTTGCTACTGCTGCTTGTCAGGAGCCCATATCACCGCTCCAACTCACTCACTTGCCTTCTATTCCTAGAGCAAAAACAAGTGTATTCGCACCTCAGGGCCTTTGCACTTGCCGTTTCCTCTGCCTGGAGAGCTCTTTCCCAAATATCCCTTAGGTATTTTCTTAAATGTTCTTTTCTCCAAAGAGCTTCTTTGGCCACTAGATTTAAAATTACAACTACTCCTTGCCCTATAATGCTCCTTGTCTTTCTTCCCTATGATACTTTTTTTTTTCTCCATTTCCCTCTCACCCATTTAACGTATTTCGTAGCTTATTTGATTAGAGTAGTTCATCTGTGTCTGTACTAGGATATAAGAACCCAGTGTTTAGGGAATGTTTATATTTGGTGGGTTGGTCCCCTGTTGCACCCTGAGCAGCTTGAACACTTGGTATACAGTAAGATCCACCAAGTATGTGTTGAATGAATTAATGTTGTTGTCAGCTTTTTCACTGCTGTGACTAAAGAATCCGACCAGAGCAATTTTAAAGGAGGAATTTTAGGGGCTCATGGTTTCAGAGGACTTCATCCATAGACAGCAGGCTCCATACTTAGGGGCTTGAGGTGAGGCAGGACATCATGAAGGAAGAGTGTGGCAGAGGGAAGCAGCTTATATGATGATCAGAAAGCAAAGAGAGAGGTCTCCACTTGCCAGATACAAATATATACCCCAAAGCCACGCCCCAATTCCCACCTCCTCCAGCCATACCCTACCATTTCAGTTACCACTCAGTTAATCCCTATTCAGGGATTCACTCACTGATTCCTAATCATTTCTCCTCTGATCCTTCTTGCATTATCTCATATGTGAGCTTTTGGGGGACATCACATCCAAACCATAACAATGAATGACTGAGGCTAAGAATTTATAATGGGGATACAAAACAATACCTGAAACTGCAGTAGTGCCTGTACTCTCTCTTGTGTGCGTGCGCACATACATACAAGAAATGGTTTAGCCAGTGATGGCTCTAATTAATGAGTGCCGAAGGCCCACTGCTCTGTAGGAATGTGAAGAAAATCTTTACCTTCAGGAGGTTATGTCTCAAAAGACATATGATTTTTAATCCCCAGAAAGAAACTGATCAAACCAGTATCAAAACACTAAATGCATGACTGAGGCCTGGCCTCCTGCAGGATACAAAGAATTAAGGTCTCAAAATCTATGACTCTCCTTACCAGGATTTTTCATTTTTCTTCTTCTTTAGACTACAGAATAATACTTTTACTAATGTTCATTTTTTTCCAGAAGAGGTCTGAGCTGATTCACAATAAATACAAATACACATAATAAACAGAAGAATGTACATGAATAATTATACAAAAATCTGATAAGGCAATAGGTAGTAACAACTTTTAATGGAAATTCTCATTGCATATTAAATATCACTTGATCAGATTTGTTGTAGCATTGTATTGTAACTTTAAAACCATCTATATCCATGGCTCTATGGTTTAATTTGTTGATAAAATAGAATGAAATATGTTTAGAGGGTAAGAATATCTCTGTATTATTCCTCATTATTTCTGTGGTGAAACTGAAGGTCAGCAACTTGTTCTAGATTCCTAATCTCAATATTGCTCTTTTTGCAAGTACACCTTACTTATATCACCCCTGACTTTCAAACTTAACTGGTGCCTCACTAAAAACACAGAGACCACCACCAAGTCTCAGATAATGCCATCATCTTTCATTGTGATATTAGTTCTAAGTCTTTCTTAGCTATTTTTTTAACTCCCAAATTTGAAGCCCAACAATATGGATTTTTATCCATGATTTATAGACTTGCAAAGTTTCCAGTATATTGCCATGATGGAAATTTTGGGAAAGCAGAAGGAAATGTTAATTAGTCCATCATCATTTGTAGTAATATCTTCAAAACCCTTTTCTGGAAATTGATAGAGATATTTTCAAGCCTTGCAAGTAATAATTATAGTATTGAAAAAATGACAGCTTGTGTGTCCTGTGATCTATGTACTTTTATTGGAAACATGCAAATTAGGGCTCATAGAGGGATGCATAATAATAGCCTCTAATTATGTCATATTTCCCTGAAATCGTATCATATTTACATATGCTGGCACTGAGGATGACACCATGGAGGGCCCTTTGGTGACACACTTGTGGGATCCGACCTCGTGATGGCTCAGTCAGGACAGGCATGAACACGGGAAGCTCTGCTAACCAGGGAGAGCTCTGCACTCTGCACTTGAGCATTTCCCCAAAGAAATATGGTAAGAGGCAATTTGAAGCCTGTTGGAATTTGTTTGGAATCCAGATTTCTGCTTTTAGAGCTACTTACCATGTACTTAAGGAGTTCGCAGACAATTGGAAGCAATTTGTGGGTTCCTACATTTATTTTTGCCTTACTGCCCTGTAGCAGTAAACTGTCAGAATACAACGGAATTGGAATGTAATGTGTGTTTCCTTTGATTTTACAAGGAGTTTGACCGATTTGACTTTGAAAGAGAAATATAATGTTCAGTGCATTTGCTTAAACATTATTGTTATCAGTGCTGATTCTGACATTCAGAAAACCAGAGCTGCTTCCCTTTGCTGCAGCATGATTTAAACGTGTATATGGGGAAGTGTGGTGTTCCTGAAGGCAGGTGTGGCCGAGAGGAGGAGGAAGGTATCCAGGCTGTACAGAGAGCTTATCTATCATGTCAGAGCCACATAGTAAATGGGAAATCATACACGTGTACATGCGCATACCTGTGCGCGCGCACACACACCACCCTTACCTATAGATACAGCTGCTTCAATCTCACTAGTACAATGCTCTTAATATTCAAAAATATGGTTAAGAACTGCAAAAGCAGTCTTTGGCATACAGTATTAATATGTGATAACCATAGTCATTGGTTATAATTTTGAAGTATCTTTTTTTAAAAAATTCTTTTAGATAGGGAAAATATGGAAAAGTGCTTCTCTGAGACAGTGAATTTTCTGTTAGCTATGAAAGACAAACCGTTACCTTCTAATGGTATAGTTCAACTCTAGCATCCCCACCTTGGGGCTCTGTCCTGCCAGAGGCCTGCCGGGGTCAGCACAGGCTTTCTCACTCCTGATATGAATTCCATGTGTTTCCATGCTTTGGGAATGGACATCAACCTGGACAAATTTAAGATCATATGTCAGTGATCCTTAGTGAGTGCAGCCTGTATACAGACTACCTCATTTTGCCAAGGACTAAGGGGAGCCGTAAAAGGAAATACAGTGCTATAGAGTTCTACAGAAACTGTAGAAATGGGCTAATATAAATAAAAGATATTTAAAAATATAAATTATATTACTGACTTATAAAATAAACTTTTCAAAACTTCTCCAATGCTTTGCATTTCAAAAGTGTTCAATGGAATGCTTTCCATTTCAAAGTGGTCACTTTGAGTAGATAATTTGAATTTGTCTGGTAAGGAGCCTATTTCTCAAGACAGTTTTTGGAACCACTATCATATGTTGAATATTCACAAAGGAGGAAAAATAGGTGGCATTTGCCAGAATTTTAGAAATAACCAACATCATTAGGAGCCCAGTCTGGGGAATGAGATCTATAATCAGAGTGATACCAAACTTTAGATTGGAATAAAATAAAACCTATGATTTTTGTCAGACTTACTGTACTCAAGCTGGGAGCCATTAGTTTTTGCCAGTGTACTTGTGTTATATAGACTCCCTCTGTGTTTGAGAGAGTTTCAACATTTTGCTATACTGATAAAACTGATTTGGGCCATGTGGTACAATATGTAGCAGACACCGAAATAAGGATTTGTTAATTCAGTAAAACTGGATATCAAAAAAGAAACCCTGGAGTTTGATCATAATTTTGATACATGTATTTTCTGGATCCTGAAGATATTGATGTTTTCCATAGAATCTTTTTTGTCTAGGTGTTTTCCATAGAATCTTTTATATTAAAAGAAATGTTTTTTAAAAATTGAAAGAGTGGGTGTTGCTCTACCTTTTTGCAGATGAACTAAATGAGCCACCTTAATTCTTTTCATTGGTCATGCAATATACGCAGTCTGGTGTTCCAGAAAATTTTCTGAGGAATGGTGGTTCTCAGAATAAATAAAATTAATTTTAATTCTGCCATTTACAAGTCATATGATTTGGGTTTTCATCTCTTTAACTATTAAGAAGATGAGGTTGGACCAAATAGACATTTATATCCTTTCCAACCTTACTATTTTGTATTTTTTCCTTCCTTAAATATAAATCATAAGCCATCGTTTGCATCTTAAATGATCTAAATCTTTGACATCTTTAACGTTTTTACTAGTGAATCCCAGAGATTGACCAGGCAGTCATTTTGTATAGTAACATAAACATCTCCTACAATCTTTTAAAAAGTTTGTTGGTATTAAAATTGTGGTTTTCCACTTTTTTTCATTCCCAGAAGTTTGTCTTAGCATATCTGGTGAAGGTGTTGGAGATTTATCCCACAGAGCCCAACATTCATTTTTTGCTTCAGGTGATCACCCATTTTTGTCCTGACATCAAGTAATATTCACTGCAGCTGTTAGCATATGACAGTCGCCTGGCTGGACTTGGAAATACTGCTACTCCTTGTTGAAACACGTTGCCATATATTCCTGTTGCAATGTGATTGCTCTTCTGTCTTCACAAGTTATTCAAGAAGAAAATTAGCCTCATTTCTTTATGGAGACACTTTGCATAAACATGCAGCCATCATTCATCTACAAATCCTGTGAAGTTAAATGTAATCAATTACAGTTGTATAGAAATAGTCAGGGTGCCACTATCGGGGTGTCCTTGATACCAATGGCTGAGAGGGGTTGATAGCATCAGAGCAGGGACCTTCATTCTTTTGCAGCTGGGATTCCTTGATTTAAGAATGTACTAAATGTTTTTATGGGTATAAATACTCGCAGATGTCCTCATTCTCTCTGAGTGGTACGGATGCCATTTTGAGACTGGTTAGAACTCCCCCCTCATGCTTCCCCATGCGCCCCCGTCGCAGCATTTGGTTAAGAGACAAAATTATGTTACATATAAGCCAACACAGTGTAATCCAAAAATCATTTATACATTTGGCATCAATTCAGGTACTTCAGCTTTGTGCTGATGTTTGTACCCTAGAAATAAATTCTGTTTAAGAGTCATAGATGCCATGGATGTATCTTTAGAGAAGTGGTGTTTGAACAAGAGGAATTGCATCTGCATAGCAGAAACGAGTTACTAGGATTGGAAATGTTTTTGTCCTCAGAAATTTTGAGATATTTTATTGCCTTATTTACTAATTTATTCTATTATTTACTCAATATTTTTGGTGAAATAAAAAAGGTAAACGACATCCCCCTTTCCGACCTCAATGCTGGTTCTATGGAGAGAGTCTGCTCTTTTAGTTGGTTCACGCTAACCTTTTAAAATGAAAACAAACAAACACAGCAACATTGCAAGGCCAGTGAGTTTTGCATCAGCTGGATGAAATCCTAAGTAAATTATTGGTTTAGACAGTGTTTGGCTCTATGATTTGTTGTTTAGTTTAGGATAAATTGTATGCACCACTGCACCGGAGCAGCATGTACTGTGCATACTTTGAGCAGCCTTGCTGGGTGACAGAATGGGGTAACACAGCCATAATTTATAGTCACTAATATGAAGATGTTATATCAATTACCTAAGGAAAAAATAACCCACTGGATTTATATCCTTTAGTTATTAAAAAGTGGCAGCTATCTTAAATTAGTTATAGAAAATAAAGAATTTAGCGACAGAAATTAATCACTGTCATGATCCATACACAGACTCTGAGTTCAGCGCTCGGCAAAACATTTGTTTGGGAAAGGAAAATTGCTATTATGGTCACCCTAATAGAAACAGACAATCAAACAAATCTTAATTTAAAAGATTTCATGTGGTCATAAATCATAATGGCATTGAGATTTAAGGCACAAAAAAAGCAACTTTATAAAGAAATGAGGCATGCCAGAGAGAGCCGGCAGCCAAAGCTGGTGCCCTCCTGTCCATCCATCCTATTAGCTGTGCTGCAAATGTGATATTTCAGTCCCAAACTAGACTGTTCATTTTGCAGGAAAATACAGCAATCTTCTAATCTGTTTTCCCACAATGGACTTTGCAGTCTCTTCCAATCTGTTCTCTACCCAGCAAGTGGAAGGACAGCCTTAGAATATAAATGGAGTTGTGACATCCTTCCTCATCAAAACTCACTAGTGACTTCCAGTCGCAGTTAGGATGGACTCCAGCTCCTCCCTTTCCCCAGTGCCCTATGAACCAGCATGCTGGCCTTTCTTCAGTTTCTTCCTTCCCTCCTCTGGGTACACACGCCATACTGATATTTGATCTCCATTTGGTGTATCCCACTATTTCTAAAAACCACTTTTAGTTTTCCTTAAGCCGAGTCAAACAGCAAAAACCTATCAAGACCTTCTTAAACAGAGAAAAGAGATAGG
>CM053406.1:15552220-15639150 GCA_028644305.1 Xerus rutilus | reverse complement strand
CCAAAAAAATAAAATACTTGGGAATCAATCTGACAAGAGTGGTGAAAGACCTCTACAGTGAAAACTACAAGACACTAAAGAAAGAAATTGAAGAATATCTTAGAAGATGGAAAGACCTCCCATGCGCTTAGATAGGCAGAATCAATATTATTAAAATGGCCATACTGCCCAAAGTGCTATACAGATTCAATGCAATCCCAATTAAAATCCCAAAGTCCTTTCTTATAGAAATAGAAAAGGCAATCATGAAATTCATTTGGAAAAATAAGAGACCCAGAATAGCCAAAGCAATCCTGAGCAAGAGGAGTGAAGCAGGAGGTATCACAATACCAGACCTTAAACTTTACTACAAAGCAATAGTAACAAAAACGGCATGGTACTGGCACCAAAACAGACATGTAGACCAATGGTACAGAATAGAAGACACAGAGACTAACGCACATAAATACAGCTATCTCATACTAGACAAAGGTGCCGAAAACACCTTTTTGGAGAAAAGATAGCCTCTTCAACAAATGGTGCTGGGAAAACTGGAAATCCATATGCAGTAAAATGAAACTAAACCCCTATCTCTCACCCTGCACAAAACTCAACTCAAAGTGGATCAAAGACCTAGGAATTAGACCAGAGACCCTGCGTCTAAATGAGGAGAAAGTAGGTCCAAATCTTCATCACGTTGGATTAGGCCCTGAATTCCTTAACAAGACTCCAAAAACACAAGAAATAAAAGCAAGAATCAATAAATGGGATGGACTTAAACTAAAAACCTTCTTCTCAGCAAGAGAAACTATCAATGAGGTGAACAGAGAGCCTGCATTCTGGGAGCAAATTTTTGCTACACGCACATCAGTCATTCACTTCTTAAAGCTCTTCCATAGCAGATGATGGAGGCGAGAGAATCCTGGCCTTTGAGCATCAGCTGGACTGGAGTATTCTAGCATGTTTGCTTTGATAGTTTAAATTCAACACATGACACATCACTCTGCAAATATATGGATTTCTTAAAATTTTGAGTTCTCAACATCAGTTGCAAGGACATTTGCCTTCAGTATTGGTTAAGTTTGAACTTGCATGCAGAATTAAGTAGTTTCCTGAAGGTGCATAGGAGGACAAAAATAATTTATGACAGGAAATCTACAAATACAAGCAATGTACAGAAGTTGGGATGTAATGTTAAGCAAATAACCTTCAAAAATTATCCTGATAGATATATTTGCATGTTCATAGAAAGGACTTAAATTTGTGATGTGGGCTCCTGATGATAAAGAGTTTTGTTACAGAAAAGTCTCAATGCCTAGGCTAATTTATTCTTGCCAATTGCCCATGGAAATGGAATTAAGCCTCGTTAACTTGAAAGAGAATGGATGTCCTCCATGATGGAGGAGGACAGTGCCTCTAAACAGCAGATGCAAAGTCCTCAAAGTGTATTTCTCTCACCTGGATAGTCAAGGAGATTTCTAAAAATTACTTTATAAATCTTACTTTTTGATGATTTCGGAAATTGAATTCAGCTAAGCTGAAGCCTTTATTGCATTGAATTTTCATGTAGGGCAAGGACATGAATAAGAATTAAAGAGATCCACAAATAGAGCAATAAAAAAAAAATCCACTTACCTTGCACTTGGATACCACAATTGGACTGGGTCCTGAATCGTCATCGACAGCTTTCTCAATCTTGTCAGTAATGATGGCATCCCATGGTGGCAGCAGACAGAGAGCAATTTTCTGCAGTAGCTGTTGGGACCAGTTTGTATTAAGATGAAATGTTTTCATGAGACAAATACATACATGAAAGCCTTGTACTTGCTTTTGTCTGATGCAAGATTTTTTTTTTTCTCTGCTTGGTCAAGCATAGGGTGCCCTTTCTGAAATTATATTTGAAAAGGATCCAGTGGCAGTGAGTTTCACAGTATCCATTGCATCCTTGTTGAACACAACGTTTTTATAGCGAAGGCAGATTAAGTTAAGCACATTATCACTAGCAACGTAGCTTATTGGACCATTTCAAGGTGTCATTTGTGCTATCGATGAGGGATATATTTAGTTTATATCAAGGGTTATGTAACTAGATGAATAGATAATAAGGCTTTTGTTTTATTGTGAAAAAATAATTGGGAAAAAGTCTGCTTGTGTGTCAACCCAAACAGCTGAGCTTGCTATTTGATTAAGGAATTGGAATTGCATGGATGAGTTTGTTAGAAATAGCAGACACTGAACTGACAGATGTCTGCCCTGAAGGTTTATGATTCTAAATCTTTTGTTTTCAAAATAGTGCTTACGTTAAAACAACCCTATGGATATTTAAGTACACTGCGATTATAATTAAGACTACCCAAATTATTTTGAAAGCTGATGACAACTACAGAGACTTTATACCACCAATAAAGTGTAAACAGAAATGCTAAAAGAGGATATTATGGAAGAGTTTAGAATGTTACTTTCTTGGGTAAAATATCATACACATGAACCTAGAATACTATATTGAGCTATAAATGAAAGCTGACTATAAAATTAATGATGAAATGTTTGGAATTATTTTTCTCTAGAGAATGCTACATGTTTTACAAAGATTTTTGTAGCACAGAAGCACATGAGTGCTCACACCTGAACGAGTTGATCCTTTTCTGGATAAAAGTCTGCACATGCTTTCAAAAATAAGACTTTGCAATTCAGTGCTGTCAATTTACAAAAGGGAAATGTAGCATAATGATTGAGAGTGTATGTGATGGTTTAAAAGAAATTCTGGAAAAATATTAAGTACTCCATGATGATTAGCTCTTGGCTAATGGAGGTGTAATAATGCTTACCACTGAGCTGCAGAAGTAATTTCTTTTAAAGATTTTGATCCAAGGCCCACTGAAAACCACCACCATCCACCTACGGGAGTGTTATAACTTCATAATGGCACTTCTTTTCTTAGTAGGTTCTCTCCCTGCAAATTGTATTTGTTATTTTTTTTTAATATTTTCATTTTTATGTGGTGCTGAGGATCGAACCCAGTGCTTCACACATGCATGGCAAGCGCCCTACCACTGAGCCACAACCCCAGCCCTGTATTTGTTATTTTTGAGAGAAGTTTTAGGAGTGATTTTTCATGAGGTTTGTTGTTGTTGTTGTTGTTGTTGTTGTTGTTGTTGTTGTTTGGGACCAGGGATTGAACCCAGGGATGTTTAACCACTGAGCCACATCCTCAGCCCTTTTTTGTACTTTATTCAGAGAGAGTCTCACTGAGTTGCTTAGGGGTTCACTAAGTTGCTGAGGCTGCCTTTGAACTCTTGATCCTCCTGCCTCAGCCTCCTGAGCCACTGGGATTACAGGCATATGCCCCCGTATTTATTTCAGAATACTTTTAGATTTACAGAAAATTTACAAAAATAGTGCTGTTCACACAGATTTCCCGTATTACTAATGTATGTGGATTTTGACACATTTATTATCATTAATAAATGAACATTGACATATTATTATTTGAATAAAATCCATACTGTATTCAAATTTTCACTTGACGTCCTTTTTGTGTTCTAGGATCCTATCCAAACACCATGTCACCTTCAGTAGCATTGTCTTCTTAGGCCCTGTTGACTGATAGTTGCTTACATTTTTCTTGTTTATGAAGATTATGAAAATTGTGAGGAGTGCTGCTCAGGCATTTTGTAGAATCTCAGTCCTTCAGCTAGGATTTGTGTCATATTTTTCTCAAGGAAATGCAAATCAAAGCTACAGTGAGATACTACTACACACGTATCGCAACGGCTGAAATCCCAAAGCTGACAATACTGATCACTGGCAAGAATACAGAGCAACAAAACCTCTCATTCTTTGCTGGTGGCAATGTCAATACTATAGCCACATTGAAAGAAATTTGGGAGTTCCTTACAAAGTAAACAGTCTAACCATATGATCCAGCAATTGTGCTCCTAGGTATTTACTTAACTGATCTGAAAACAAGCCTAAAAATGGACCACTGTAATTCATAGAAGCTTTATTCAAAATCATCATAGGTGAATGTACAAATAAACTGTGGCACATCTATACAATGGAATACTATACAGTGATAAAAAGGAATGAACTATAAGCCATCAAAGATATGGAGAAATCTCTAATTTATAGTACTGAGTGAAGAAGCCAGACTGGAATAGCTACATATCATATTATTTTGAATTATACTACATTCTGTAAAAGGCAAAACTGTAGAGACAGTAAATGGACTGAGGTTTGTCATGTGTTTGAAGAGGGAGTAGAGTTTAACGGGTGGAGCAGGGAGGATTCTTAGGGCAGTAAAACTATTGTGTGTGATAGTGCATGTGACATCATGCATTTGTCAGAATCCACACAATGTTAAAGCACAGTGACTCTTAATGCACGCAAATTACAAAATCATTTAGGTGGTTGGGGAATCTTTGGGTGGAATGCAGAATGATGCAGGAAATTATTTAAAATGTATGAAATAACATTACTGAAGGAGGCAGGGAAAAGCTGCTGACCTAAGTGACTTTGGAAATAAGTAAAAATTGTTAAGACAAAATGAAAAGAAACTATATATGAGCATCATATTCTAGTTTATAAAAGGTTACCAAGTCTGAAACCACTCTACCGGAGTACTAAAATAGACCCAGTAAGCAAATGAATGGTGAGTAGTGTGGTAACCAGATTTTCCCTCTTGGAATTGGGGTTTGCAAACAGAGAAGAGGAGAAATCCATTTGGTGATGAGTTAGAAGTGCAGCTGTGACTTATGGCTCATGTTGAGTTTAATAGCGAGACATACATATGTATATAGAGAGGGAAGCATTTATGCCTATGTGTACATTTGAAAATCCACATACTGCCTCATGGTCTTGTCAGATGAGAGAATCTAAAGGCAATAATGCCACAATTGTGAGAAGCATACCTGGTGCAAAGATCTTGGCTACTGATTCCATTCTCTAATAGAAGGAATCACGGCTCCCTAGACAAATGGATGATTCCAGGACTGGAACAGGAAATCATACAAGATGAGCCTAGAGGATTTTGTTGTTTCAAAAAAAGAAAGAAAGAAAAGAAAAAACTACTTAAAAAGCATCAACCAAAATCCAAACCAACATGTCAGAGGGACAAAAGCATCAACTGAAAGTGCACCCAGTGGCCAAAGCTGCAACAGTTGGAGTGAGTAAGAAAATAAAGTAGACTTGGATTGTAACTCAAAGTATACAATAAACATCTGTAAGTGCATACTGACATCAATAAATGACTATATAAAGAAATAAATGGAGGAAGAATAGGCAAATCTTCCATGCAAAGAATTTCAAGTAATTTATGTAGGTAATCCACTCTCAAAGAAGTACAGCACACTTCGCTGTTCCTGAAGGGTAGCTTTCACACAGTGGCTTCCTTCCAACGACTGCAGTGTGGGAAAGAGGAAAAAGAAGAGCTTTCCAAGAGAGAAACCTGGCCAGCACCACCTGAACCAGGTGTCGACATCACCAGTGATGAGTCATGCCGGAAGCCTATGCTACTGACGGGATGTGGTACAAGTGAACTTTACCTCTGTGATCCCATTCCCCAAAACCTATAGACCCAGTCCACTTATAGAAGAAAAAAATCAGACAAATCCCAACTGAGGGACATTCTACAAGATGCCTCACCAGAATACCACTGTTCAGGCCATCAGGTCTGACCCTCAGGATTCAGGGCAACTAAACATAATGTGGTAATAGATGGCATCCGGGCAGAGAAAAGGATATTGAGTAAAAACGGGGGACATTTGAATAAAGTATGAACTTTAGCTAATTAAAAAATATGTATATTTGTATATACATATAAAATATTTGTAGATACATATAAAATAATGTATGTATATACACATACATGCCAATTTCCATGCTTTTGTATATATATATATATAATCTCTTTTACAAGTAAATTTTCCATTGTATAAATGGAATATACTGGGGGGAAATGAAACATTTATTTATAGGTATGTAGGTTATCTTTGTTTTTGTTTTTTTAGACCACGGTGATTACATATTTTTTGTACAAAAAATGTTGACTGTATTTCTATGGATCTATATTTGGACTCTCAGTTCTTTTCCATAGTTTATTCTTTCACTAATGCCATGCTGCTTTCTCTAATTTAGCTTTACAATATATCTTGAAATTGTATAATGTGAGGGATGCAACACTATCTTGTTGGCTGTTCTGATCCTTTTACCTTTCTGACTAAATTTTAGAGTCAGTTTGTTGGTATCAACAGACTAGTTGACTAGTCATCATTCCTTTTCAGTTATTACACTTGGCTCTTAATAATTGTTTACTGTTCCAAAAATTTAAATACACTCTCAAAAATTTGTTTCTACTACTTAAGATAGTCATCTGCAAAATATTTGAGCCATTGCGGCACTATTGCAGAAAATGTATCTCTCCTCCCAAGGTGTTTTCTTTAATGAACAGCAATTCTTTGAATGCATAAAGTTGAATATTTAAATATTAAATCCTATTGTCCTTTGATAAACATTGCATTATGTAGTGGTTGTGACACCTGTCCCCACCTCACCCCCAGGATTACTGGGAGAGTTAGAGTTGTTAAGATTTAAATATGTTCAGGACTTTAAAAGTATTTAATAAATACTACTTATAGTTAACCCATTTTCTTATTTAAAAAAAACTTTGTACAGAATTTAACCTCACATAATCATCCGCTACAGAATTTATCATTTGTTTTAACTGTTGTTTAACATTAGACACTTTAAAAGCACAATAGTACATTATATAAAAGCCCACTACTGTACAAATGCATTTAATTTCACCTTAGGGTACATTAAACATTTGTAATGTTAAACTTAATGGATTTTGAGAAACTATTAAATTGTTATTAAAAGCACAACTTTGAGACTATGTAAACACATTTTAAAATATAGTAAGATTATGAATATCGCTAACTTTCATAGATTTCGCCTTTAAGATTTGATAATTTGAGTTCATATCATATGTTCATTCAGGATAAGATATAAGAAGCATAAAAACTGAACATCCATAAGCCACAGAGTGATACCAAAAGAACAGACATGCAAGATTTCTGTGAGTGTATTATAATCTCAGGTATAGCCTGTAGAGATTCAGTGTGCAACATTTCATTCTTGGGCTCACTTGGTATTTGGCTTTTGGGATGAGACACACACCAAGAGAAGCCAGAGCCACGGAGTAGGAAAATTGGGAGAATTCCTGTCCACATGGAGGGGCCACTAGGTGACAGGTATAATATATGTAGTACCAAAGCATTCACAGTAGATCAGAATAAATATAACAGTATGAAATGAATTAATACATGCCATGTAGCACACTAATTAATTTTCAGTGCTGGGATCAAACCCTGGGTCTCCTGTATGCTAGGCAAACTCTCTACCACTGAGCTACATCCCCAGCCCTTTTGTTTTATATTTTGAGACAGGATCTCACGAAGTTGCTCAGGCTGGCCTTGAACTTATAATCATCTGCCTCAGCTTTCCAAGTAGCTGGGATTACAGGTGTGCACCACCATGCCTGGAACATTCTTTTATTTTTAAAAAGGGATCTCAAAAGATTTTCATCAGAGTAATTATTGGAAATAACATTGTTAGTAGTTCAATGTTTAGTATTAACACGATAATGAGCTATTAATATTTTTAAAATAGCACTAATAATAATGGTCCTCACAATAAATAGAATCAATCAATAATGTTTACAACCTATTGATTGGCAATTGCAGTATCCAAGTAGGATAGTCACTTTATTGAAACAAATACCTTTATTTTCATAAGAAAAAAATATTCTAACCCAGTTTTACCTGATTGAACTAGAATGTATTTTATTATTTTATTAATAGAGAAATATAAAAATGCTTGTACCTAAGCAGGTATTTGATTTTAATATTACATTTCATTGAAATTTATGTGTTTCATTGTGTCTATTAAAGTTGAGATTACAAAAGTAATTCCTGTTTTTAATATAATTACCAAAAAGAAGCCTTTTCTCCCACATATGGTACTTCCCAGATAGCATCTAAAATTGAAGCATGATATAGTGTGAGAATTAGTCTTGTCCATATATCCCATCATTATTAAAAATTCTGATAAACCAGACACTACAGGGAAAAAAAATGTTTAATATTTTTTATGGAATCCTAATTTTATCACTAAGTCATATAAGTGACTTTAATTACTCACTTAACAGCTATATTTTGAGTTTCTTCTTGGTATTTGGCTTTTGGAATGACACAAACACCAAAAGCAGCCAGATACATGTACCTGGCAGTTTGCTTGGTATCAAACAAAGGTTGAAAATCTTCTATTAGGAACAGTGACTGAGGTAACCAGAGAACTAACTCAAGAGCTACCAGGAAAAGCCCCCATCCTGCTGGTGTGCTGGGCAGGGCTGGGGTGGAGGAGAGGAGAGCAGAGGTCAGTGAGGCTAGGGATCTGGAAGGCTAAGACACTGACCCAATTTGGAGGTTGGTGTGAGGCGTTCCAAATGAAGCAACTGCTTTCAGACCTTGGACGATGCATAGCAAAGGGCTGTAATCTGTGAAAGAATGAAAGTTCCACACTCAGCCTGGGTTTCTTCCTGGACTTCTCATGGTATTAAAGGGAAATGGGGCTCGAAGAGAGAGGAGCCTGTGTTATTGGCATTGGAACAGATAAACAAATCAATAGAACAGAATAAAGAGTATGGAATTAGATCCATACACATATGGTCAATTAATTTTTGGCAAGGTAACAAATAAGTTCCATGAAGAAAGCAAAAATCTTTTAAATCAGTGGTGCTGGCATAACTAGATATCCATATGGAAAAAAGAACCTTGATCCCTATCTCATGCTGTACATCAAAATTAATTTGAGATGAATCACAAGCCCAAACATAAAAGCTATAACTATAAAGCTTCTAGAAGGAAGAAAAGGAAACTATGTTTATGACCTTGGGAAGTACAAAGATTTCTTGGGCACAGAATTACTAATCATCACAGATAAAATTGGTAAACTGGATTTTATCAAAATTGAATACTTCTGTTCATTAGGAAACCCAATTAGGAAACAAATAGGCAAGCCACACACTGGGATAAAAAGTTCATAATACATATGTTTGTCAAGGGACTTGCAGCTAGAATATATAAATGACTGCTCGAATCTAGCTGTACGAAGACAGAATGCCTGATTTTTTTTAAAAAGGTGGAAAATACTTAGAGACTCAACAAAAGCAAAATGTGCAAAATGGGCAGTAATTGCACAGGAAAGTGCTCAATATTATTGGTCATCAAAGAAATGCAAAATAAAACTAAATACAGACCACTGTAAAAACACTGAAAACATTGGCGGGGAGGTAGAACAACCAAGCCCCCAGAAATTGCCCATGGGAGTGTGAAATGGTACCGCCAAATTTAGAAGGCAGCTTGGCAGCTTCTTATGAAGTTAAATAAGCATGTATCTGTGAATCAGCAATCCCACCCCTTGGTATTAAAGAAGAAAGGAGAACATATGTCCACAAAATATTTATACAAGAACTTTCAGAGCAACATTATTCATACCAGTCTAAAACTGAAAACCATCCAGACGTCCATCAAAGAACGGCTTTACAATGTGTAGCATATTCATACAATAGAATACTTTTCACCAGCAAACATGAATTAACTATTTACACATACAACAGAAATAAGAATCTCCAAAAATATGCTCAGTGCAAGAAACCAGATACACAAATGTACATAGCATAGGGTTCCGTTTCTATAAAATTCTAGAGGAAGCAAAGCCACTCCTTTTTAAATATGTGTCACATGAATGGTTGCCCTTTTGGGGAGTATCAATTGACTAGGAAAAGGCCTGAAGGAATTTGCTGTGGATGTGCATACCTTGGCTGGGTGTGGATTATACAAATGTAATATTTACAAAAACAAACCATCTGCTTAAGATCTGTACATTTCACCATACATAAATTACACTTCAATAAACATCAGTAAATATTGACAAATGAGCATTTTTTCAAATAGTTCTTTTCTCTTTAGCATCTGAGACTTTCAGTTTTCCTTTCTATGTATTTGTGTATGTTTTATATATAGCATGTTGAATAATTTGCTAAATAAATTATAAACAAATTGCATGTTTCTTAACTGATGCCTACATATATGTATGTGTGTGTGTGTGTGTGTGTGTGTGTGTGTATGTCTTTGACTTTTTTCCTACCTAAATCAGTCATTTAGAAGGTCCTGACTATTCCACTTGCAAAACCTGTCCCTAATTCATTCCTTCACCTCTGCCCTTGCTGTGTCCAGCCATCACCCTCTCTCACGTGGACGTCCCATTAGTCTCCTACACAATGTCTCTGCTCTGATCAGTTTCTTCATCTGTGCTCCTTCAAGCTGAGGCTTTATCTTCCTAAAATTGTAATATATTTCTACTAGTTGATTAAAAACCTGCAGTGGCTCCCACTGTCCACATGCCTGTGCCTTGTGGCATGTAATGATGTTTAAAACGAAGGTCATTTGAAGATGTGTGAGACAGCACGTTGTGTTTGCAATGCTGTGCAAGCTTTATTACGACCCCCTGAAATGAGGGTGGTTACTCACTTACACCACGGGGACAAGATAGTCAACAGATTAGTTAAGCAAGTGGCTCAAAGACACAGAACAAGGAAGTAACCAAGGACTTGACTGTCTTTAGAGTTGGGTAAAAAAGATATACCAGCACTGCCTTCAGACTCAGGCCTGGCTCCCGTGCTCCATCCACAGCCAGCGCCTCTGTATGCTTTGACACTTCGATTCTTTTGTTCCCTCTGCTTCCTCCAAAGCCCCTGTTCCTTCTGGCCTTGCAGACTCTCATCACTCAAATCGCCACTCAAGTGCTGCTTCCTAGGAAGTTGCCTGGACCCCTGGGGCTGCAGGGCCACCTATAGATCTGTTCAGCTGTCCCATTTTGGCCCTAGGTCCACTCTTATCTCCATCACGTTTTACATTGAGGATGTGTTTGTGTATCCTCTCCCCTCCCTGGAGTTCCTTCAGAACAAAGACTATCTCCCTTATCTTTGTTTTCCCTGGTCCTTACATACAGAGAAGGTTCCTAATAGCTGCTTGTTTGCTAAATGAACATCTCACTGCTAATCTAGCATCAAAGTTCCTCTGCCTCATTTTGACCCCCCACTGTAAATTATCTGCTAGACAGTAATAAAAAGGTTTAGAGCTCAACTGAAAAACTCAAAAATCTAAAAGAGGGAAAAGGGTAGGGGGTATATTGCTTCTTAGGCCGAGCAACGTTATGAGGCTACTCCTTAAGCACACTGTAGAATGTTGAATTTTTTAGAGCTTAAAATGATTGGCTGAGATATTAAGCTGCTTTGCCAGCTGTTCAGAAAACGGATTGCTCCCAGCATATAAATAACTACTGTTATGTCTCTATAAAATTCTAGACCTTGAATGGCATATTTGATTAGAGTGAAATAAAAAAGAAAGAATTGTTATAAACAAGAAGCTGAGATTAAAAAGACGTACTCAGTAACTACCTATGGTGAGTTAAAATTGTCTTTCCATGAGTGAACATTGAAATTAAATAAAATACTTACAATCTTAAAGGTACTAAAACATAGACCTTCATGCAGTTTAATCATACTCCTGGTAATCTCTCCTTATCCCCTTCAAATGGTTATTTTTTCTCCCCCAAAGGAAAGTCAGTTGCAAGCCGGTTTAACAGTTTCTAGCCCATATGAACGTAACATCTTTAGGGTCTACTTGGTATGATATTTGTTACGAGGAATTTTCTTGGGCTTCTGGTAATATTAATTACTGACCAGATGCATCAGATACGAGGAGTGGCAGCTTGTGGATGCCCATGTGCAGGACTGGATCTCCTCTTTCCATTGTAAGTCTCCACTGTGTTTCTCAGTGACAGCCCTGGCCCTACCTGATCTTAGCTGTATTCACACATAGCTTATGTTATCACGCCTGTTGGTGATTTTATCTGGTAGTAATGGAAATCCAAATTCCTTTAGTGAAATGAGAACAATTAACTGATTCAAACAGACCTAGTATAAGGAAATATGGTCAATAAAAATGTGGTATTGAGGAGGATGAAAGAGAAAAAGGCAAAGTCTTAAACTGGGTGTTTTGTTTCATGGGGCCAGCATTTACACAGCACTGACCTGTGTTCCCAGCTCTGCGTTAGCTCCCGAAGATATACTCCAACATGCACAGGAAGGTACAGGAGAGTCTTAACAAGCTCAATGAGACACAGTAAAAGCTGCCAAGCATCAGAAGTAAGGAAGGGTAATGGCGGAGATCTAGAAACCTTCAGGAATTTCTTAACGGGCACATGGAATGAAATTTAAAAAATTGTTGCATCCAACCCGCACCTCTCCCCAGGAAGTGCAGCCCAGACAACTCTGCAGAAGCAGCAAAGTTTATTGAGGAAATAGGTACACAGACCAATCGACTGAGGTCAACTCTCCTTTCCTTCAGAGACTGACCCCAAAATCAGGGTTTCAGAGCTTATTATAGGGTGGGCGAGTTACATGACTTGGGAAAACAGAATATGGCAAATATTCAACCTATAATTATTTACAGTTCAACCGTGAGGGCACCTCCGATGTCCCCTTTCCATTCCTGGAACTTTAGGTAACGGGCCAGGGGGTCTGGTAGCCTGTGGTTTGGCCCCATCCGTGAGAAGCAAGCATAGCAAAGCATTAATCACAGAAGCACAAAAGGTTAGCAGATACATGCAGGCCTGAGCCAGAGTGACTCCATTTTGAGTTTGGATTTTACAGAACATGCTGAGAAGTGACTCACAATTCACTGAGATTGAATGGCAACATGAATGGGAGGAAGGAAGAGAGAGGATGGAGCAAGTCCACTTAAAGTTCTGAGATTTATAAGGGAAAGAAAAGGCTTCTAATGCCCTTGAAGCAAACCACTCAGTCTTGGTTTCATCCTCATGATCCACTGCATCAGGGCTCACCTGGGGAGGACAGGAGCAGGAATTCATCTGTGTGGTGACACCAAGGAGAGGAACCAGGAGGAGCCATGGATAGAGTGAAATGTGGAGCCAGATCCACAGGGAAGATAGAGCAATGATGCCAACCCACTGGTTCTTTCAGGCCTTCAGTCTGCTGGTGGGCAAATCAGTGGGCTATGTTTATGCCAAGGAAACATCCTTTGGTAAGATTAATAACCCATGCATCACTTAGGGTCACCAACAGAAATTCATGCCACTATAGGGGTGGATGCTAGGCCTCCACAGAGAGCTCCTTTTTTTATTACTGAGAAAACTTTTAATGCATTTGCTACTGTTTCTATTCACATCCTTCAAACCTCACCCTTGGTACCTGTCAAAGTAAAAATATTAACAGAGGTGTCAGTTCCTGGGGTTGCAACACAAGGTGGTGGTGCCTTGTATCTGTTTTGACTCATTTTGATTTTTGGGACCGACCAGCTCCTGCCAGCTCCTGCCTGATCTGCCCTCTATCACATGCATGTTCTTAAATGTTTGCCTGGTGTACAACACTTCCCAAGGTCCTTCTGGATTGTTGGCTTCCCAGCCAAGCACAGTGCAATCCTCTCAGTAATTTTGAGAGTGCCATGGACTGAATTATATCTCCCCAAAATCCACATGTCGACATCCTAACCCTCAGCATGATGGTGTTTGGAGATGAAGCCTTTGGGAGGCAGTTAGGCTTAGATGAGATTGTCAGGTGGGGAGTAATGCCCTATGGGAGACACCCAGCACTGGGTATATTGTTAGGACAACACAAGCTAATTAATACAGAGAGGGACTTTTACTTGATAGAAACAAGAATAGGAGAAGATAAGCACTTTATTTCAGAGTTTAAGTAAATTGTATTCCATTTGGCTGAAATAACCTTGGTTCTTTTCACTCCACAGTATTGCATTAAAAATTGGATAATGTGCTTCATCCCCATAGTAAACATTCTATACTGAAAATGGAGATGAGGTTTAAATTATCCACTTTTCTTGTGAATAAACTGTAGAGGGCTACAAGTTTAGATAACGGTGTGCATACCCCAGTTAGAAACATTTCAGTGTTTTCTTCATATCTCTGTGACTTGCCTTTTTTATATGTGTACATGTATTTGCATAAGGGGATATATTGAAGCTACATCTATATCATTACACTAGAGAACTTAGTCTGTTGACTTTCTGAAATAAAACACTCAGCTTAACACCAGAGACATGTGGCTTCTGTTAAATAATACAACCATGTGCTACCTAATGATGTTTCTGTCAGTGATGGACCCATGGACCCCATATATGATAGTAGCCTCAGAAGACTAATTTTTAATGAAACTGAAAATTTCCTATTGCTTTGTATTCTTTTTTTTTTTTTTTTGGTACTGGGGATTGAACTCAGGGGCACTCGACCACTGAGTCACATCCTCAGCCCTATTTTGTGTTTTATGTAGAGACAGGGTCTCACTGAGTTGCTTACCACCTCGCCATTGCTGAGACTGGCTTTGAACTCGCGATTCTCCTGTCTCAGCCTCCCTAAGTGCTGGGATTACAGGCTTGAGCCACCGCGCCCGGCTGCTTTGTATTCTTACTGTATGTTTTCTATGTTTAGATGTACAACTGCTTCAGCACACATTACAGTTGCCTACAGTATTCAATAACGTAGCATACATGTTGCTCATCTAGCAACAGACTGTACCACACAGCCTAGGGGTGGAGTAGGCTATTCCATCTAAGTTTATGTACACACACCGTGATGTTCACATAACACATTTCTTGGTGGACAAACACATTCCTCAGAGACTATCACCATGGTTAAGCATCTCATGATTACACTTACTTACGATAATGTTTTGTCTGTCATACTTTAGTGAAATGTGGATAAACAGAAAAATAGAAATAGAAATATGATTCTCATTTTCCCCTCAGCTACCATGCATGTTTTTCTGAACTAAGAGACATTTTTCTCAAGAGTCCTCAGAGATGAGGCTAGCCATGCCATTTATGCCATCATGTGGAGGACAGTGATGGGGGCCGGGCAGTTCCAAGAGAGGCAGCAGGCCTGAAGTATGGGGCCAGCTGTGCATTCAGCCCTGTACTCTCTATATACACCTAGGTCACTGAGTCTTAAATGACATGTCACTAAAAGTAAAATGGCGTAATCCAAGGGATTATGAGATTTATATCTCTAGGATTGGGACTGTTAGAAAAAGACTTGTTTAAAGTGTAATTTAAACAAAAATTCAGCTGTTTTAACTTCCCAGTTTTAAAAAAAAAGTGAATTGAATGTCAAATACATGAAATTGTAGCAATTCTTGTAGTATTATTTCATTGGCTGCATTTGAACTCATTCATCTCTTGGTTTGAAGAAGCTCCGCTGAGTCAGTTGTTTGAGGACAGCGCAGTGCATATACAGACGTACAGATGGAGCGGAGGCACAATAACAGTTTCCTTTTAGGATGTATGAGGTCTAAGCCAAGTCAGGTTTACTCATCTTAAGCAGTTCTTTTGAAAGAAGATAAGGATTTCTCCACCACACAATTTTGTTTTATATTTGCAAATGCACAGAAGTGATGTTTATGGTGTTAGGACTTAATTTAATGGATCTTGGATTGCATGTGTAGTGAGTTATGGCAAAAAATAGAATTTAACATCTTCTAGTAAAACAGTCATTTATTACCAGAATCACTGATCTGTCCTGGAGACTTGTGTTTATCTTTTATGCCATTTGTCAAAACAGGGTTCTCTTTTTTATTTCTTCTGTATTCATTATTTTTCCCATCATTCATTTCTCTAAGGTTGATGATGTTTCCACAGTCTAAAAATCTCGGTGCTTTTCCTTAAGGTGAGCATTTAGGTCTTATCCAGAAAGTCAGTTCTGGGACAGATCACAGATCTCCAACTGCTGGAGCCTGGGTGTGGCGACCTCAGCCTTCCCCATCTTAAATAACTGCACTGAGGAGCAAGTGTGCAGAATGTGCCCCATGACTCTACCCTGAAATCATAGGTGCTTACCAAAATGGGGTTTCCAAAGCTGATGTCACTTGGGAAAATAGAAAAAGAAAAATATCAAAGGGGAGGGAGAGAGGAGGGGACATAGTGGCAGTAAAGATGGTGGAATGAGATGGACATCATAGCCCTAGCTTCATGTATGACTGCATATATGATGTGATTCTACATCACATACAACCAGAGAAATTAAAAGTTGTGCTCCATCTGTGTACAATGAACCAAAATGCATTCTGCTATCATGTATACCTAAGTAGAATAAATAAATTAAATAAAAAATAATAATGCTCAGGGGAAGTAATGTTTCAGGTTTTTTTAAAAGAATAAATGCAATTAATACACATATGTAAGAGACTCAGAGAATTGATCAATTATTGGGAGAAATAATAGAAAATTAACCATGGAATGAGGTTCTTCATTCCTTTACTGACATGGGCTGCATAGGTATTGATTTAACTATCACTTTGGATTTAGGTCAGTACACCAAGTCTCTCTCAGACTAAGGTAGCACTGTGGACATTTGGAATAGGTCATTCCTGGCATGGGGGCTATCCTGGGCAACCATCAGCATGACAGTGTTAGCATAATTATTGTTCAGGTAACTGAGCCAGGCACTGTGCTGGACATGCTTTGAGATTTACTCATTTAATCCTAACAACAAAACCACAGTAAATGTGTTATCATTGTCATCATGGTATATCAAAGAAAATTGTAGCACAGAGTGGTTGATTAATATCATTCACAAGTTCACTGGATGCGCACCATATGCTAAGTATTTGTGGTTATAATACCATGTCTTCATAAAGACATTATCATTGACCTTGAGGAACCAGTGTCTCCTAGTAAAGGAGATATTTCAAGCATATGCAGGACCAAGTCATAACGCATGAATACCATAAACAGGGAAGTGATAATGTGCTGTGTGCTGCTTACTACACAACACTGGGCAAGGTATTTAATTAATATCACTAAACCAATTTTATCATCTGTTAAACTGGAAGAATAATAATATCCCCTTATGAGGTTGCTGAGTGTACAATATCTGGCATGTAGTAGGTGCTTAATAAATGTTATATAGTAATAGAGTAATAGTGGGATGAGAGCTCATTTCCATTTGGGTATATAAGGTATTTCATGGAGGTAATAATTTAACCTAGCCTAAAGGATTGGCAACACACACCTCTGACAATAGAGGGGGAAATGCATTCTTAATGGGATAAATAATACAAGTAGAATCTAGTACAGGAAAGTGTGCGGGAGTGGGAGGAGAAAAGGGAGAAAGGTGGGTGCTGAGGGCGCACCACTGCATCCTCAAGCTCAAGACTTGGCACTTCCATTAGGGCAGTGTGGAACCCTGCTAGCTATTGAGTGGAAGGCCACAGGGCTTTAGGAAGATCTGTCTGCTTTTGAGATGCAGGATGGACTTGTATAGGAGAGAGTGGCTTCCAGAGACATAATTGAAAGACAATTACATTAAACAAATTGTTCTGTGCTTGTCATAATAGGTCACAATGAATCCCACTATAAAATGCATGAATAAAAAAAAGCAGCTGCACTGGAACTCACAGAAGGGGACAGGGGTCCTTAGGGCCATGGAGGTGGCAGGCAAAGGGGACAGAGGGTCATTTGGATGATAGAACTGCCTGACTCCTGTGGAAGTGGCTAAGGGGGTTGTTGCCAGAAAAGCTTTTGAGGTGAGTTTGAGGTATGGAGAATGAGTAACTGGGAGCTTTTGCAGCTATGATGATTCTGAAAACTCAGCTCGAAACTGCAGGGGTTGCTAACGAGTTTACTTTTGACATCTTGAGTTAGAGGTGCCATCTGTTTGGGGATGCACAACAAGCATCTTTCCTTTCCAGGGCAGAGATGTGGAGCTAAAATCCAGGAAGTATTTAGGCTGAGGTAGGAGTAGGAACTGGAGAAAGGAGAAGGGATATCATTTGCATAAAGATAACATGCAACATAACAAGCAACACACTGAGGCTGAAGAGTCCAGGGAGGGCAGAAGGGCGTTTGAGAACCAAAGGCAAGTTTGAGAAGCCCAGCATGGAGGGTGACTCCAGAAAACAGAGCTGGTTTAAGGATTCAGATATTTCAGAAAGGCAGAGGAGGACCATATATGCTACTCAGGGGACTTGACAGAATATTTTGCTTTGAAAAAAAAAATGTCCTGTTCTGCAATGGAAGTACTGTGGTAAGCAAGGAATGATCTGGGGGAAAGGGCTATGGGGATTGTATGCAAAAGAACAGCCAGTTCAAACGCCAATGTTGGTGACTCCCAATCAGAGGGGGGTTGGTCTTTGAAAATAGTGTACAAGTGTGTGGGTGTGCATGACTGTGTGCATGGGAGTACATGAGCAGGCACAAGTGTGCACGTGTGTGTGAGTGTGGTATGTGCACAGGAAAGGGTTTGGTGAGCAGGAGGGCCTGGACCCTATGTCAACCCTGATTGATGGCTGCCACATGGGAACATCAGCTCAGTGTAGCCAGCAGTTTTCACTTTTGAAAGAAATAGTTAATCTAGTGCTGTGTTCTTTACCAAGGTGTAATTTGCATGTTTTAAACTGTTGGCTCAAAGTTTTTAAAGCTCTGTCTAAATAAAATCAAGCATATCTGTGGGTGGGGCAGCCCACGAGGATCAGTTTGCTTCTCTGGTACAGACAGTTCTTGAAGGTTCTCTGTGAGGAGGAAGAGAGTAGCTCCAGAGTCCGTCTGGCTCATGACAGGCATTAGATAGTTATTTGTTTAATGAGGAACTAAAAAATAATCTTCCCTCATTCTAGTTCCTCATTAATATCGACCTGTCAATATTGGCCTTTCATTACCTATTAATGTGACTGCATTCATATGGCTGGTAATTGACAATGGCAGTAGAACAAAGATCAATTTGCAATATTGTTATTATATGAGCACCATTGAAAATTAGTAATGATTAACTACAAGGTTAACATTACCAAGTCAGTAGACAAGCACACCTCATCTGTTTCTAGTAATATATATATTTTTAAATTATCCCATTTTCTGCTTATGTTAAATTAAGGCATGGACTCTACCTGAGGCACAGGTGGGTAGGGAGGAGTGGAGGGAGAGATTTACAAGAATAGAGGCATAGAAAGGGCTTTGGTTCAGGTTCTCTGTAAAATTCTCTAATTTTCTACAAATTATTTTCTTCTACAAAGTCTCAGTCATAGTCTTCTAAGGATATTTGTTCTGCTCAAATTGGTAGAATTGAACTTACAAATAGCTTATGTCTAGATTATATAGACTAGTGTATTCCTGAATGTATTTTATGGGTATTGAGTTGGGAGATTATAGTATAGAATTGCAGATTTATCTGTATGTTCCCAACCTCTGTAAAATGCAAGTGCTGTATCAGGAGATCTATCTTCAAGATAAGCACTGTTGCTCTTTGACTGATGAAAAAACTGAGGCACAGGAAGGTCAAGAAATGTGCTCAAGTTCACACACTTTGCAAGTTACTCAGCTGGCACATAATGCAATCTGACTCCAAGGTCTGTGTCTTGAGGCAGAGTTAGCCAAATTAAGTTCTGAGTGACTTTCTCCACTGAGTTTCTGGAAGAAAGTTCATATTTTCTTCCTAAAGTAAAAACAGGCTTTTTCATTTTTTTTTTCACCCCAGCCTGCAGGGACAGCTACAGTTTTCTACTTTTCTAAGAGAAATTGCAGAAGTAACTCTTTGAACTCAGTCCCAGTTATTTCCAAGGGGACTTGCGGATCTGTGTCTGAATCATAATTGTGAAAGCTAAGGAACTTTTAAGTTCTTATCTTTCTCTTATTTTTAAAGTCATTTCCTTAAATATCATTTTTTGATTGAGCTTGGGCATTTATGAAATTCTAGAAAAGAGGTCAAGTGTCCACTCTGTTCCTTGCCCCATCATTCTTCTCTTAGTTAAATCTCTCAGGTCATGTTGTTCAGGATCTATGCAACTGGGAAGGGAAGGGGGACTTTTTAGAGTACAAATACTTAAGCTAATGTTTTATAAAGCCTTCAAAAAGATGCCTACAGTTGTGTCAGGCATAAGGCCCAGTGAAAAGCATTAGTATGCTCTTTTTTTTTTCCTCTAGAAGTTCAAATGCGTTTGCTCTTTGTCATAGTTGCAAGAAGCATCTAGGGTTTTGTCTTTTAACTTAATGTATGTGTGTATTTGAATGCAAAGGTATAAATATTTAAATATGTAATCTATAAATATATTCACACATACTCCAAGCAATCTATGTATTCCTTTAGACAGATGTTAATGAGATGATAAATATTAATACCCTTTACAGGTATACAACTTAGTGAGACTCAATTTTTTTAGGCAAAAATATGTTCCTCTATAGCCATACCACACAGACTTAACATCTGTTTTAAAGTGTGTTAAAATCCAGCAACTCAATGTCAATTGGATCTGGCGTCACGGTATGCTTGCTTGATTATGGCTCTCACTGGGGGTGCAGAGCTTTCCGGTATCATCCAAACCTCCAGAGCACCATTCAAAGCAGCTGGTATTCTATATATTACATAATTATGAAGCACACAGTGTAGTTTAGAATACTTAAGAGGCACTAGGGGCCCACTTCTCAAAATATTTACAGCCTTTTATTCTTCTAAAAACAATAATTTGCATGCCTAAAATGATTTGTGTACCTTTGCCATGCAAATTTCCTTTGGCCTCTTTTTCTGGTAAACCTTGCTCTGAAAATATCAATGTTTAGCCCTGAATAGACCAGAGGGAAAAGTAGTTGGCAAAAAAATAAAGACTTAAACATGTGCCCCAAGTTTTGACTATTCAAGGGGAAATTGAAAATATCATGGAAGGAAGAAGGCCTGGGCTGGAGATGGTCGCTCTGGTAGAGCACGTGCCTAGCATGTGCTAGCCCTGGATTTGATCCTCTATACCAAAAAAAAAAAAAAAAGAGGAAGGTATGAATGAGGGATCCTCTGCTAAGGATGTGCCTAACACCTGAGCAGAGATTCTGAATAGCTTCCAGCCTTTGCGTTGAAAGGGACCTTTATGGCCTGGGCACCCATCCAGTAGGCCAGCTCCGGTGACTGTTACTAAGATAAAATAGCACTAAGGAGATTGATTTGGAGTGCCTACACCCCACAGGAAGGCAGTGAGGCTTGTCATCATGCCAAGGGTTGGATAGTGACCCTTCCCAGAGCTCAGTGAAACTGACCGAGCAGTAGTGCTGCCCCTGTCAGCTTCCATCTTTCCAACTCTTACCTTTGCTTCTGGATCTCACCCACTGTGTCCCTCACGAGACAAACGCAAATTGTGCCAACCATGTGATGGGTCCTGTGCAGGACAATGGGAATACTAAAATAATTGTGTCCTTTAGAGATGCTATTATCGAAGTGGGAGAAAAAGGTATAAATTCTAATAGGTATATTCAGCTGTCCATGGCATGATAGTAAAAGGAAATACAATTGTGTGTCACTTAATGACACATTCTGGGAAATGCATCACTAGGTGATTTCATCCGTGTGGAAACATCCTAGAGTGTACTTACACACACCTGGATGGCAAATGTCAATCACTTGATGTGGTCCCTTTCGACATACTTATTGTTTACTTTTTGATTTATTATTTATGTTTATGTTGTCCGGGCTGGCCTTAAACTCCTGGGCTCAAGCTTTGGTGTGGCCTCTTGTCAAAATCGAGAGATACAGTAGACCTGAGATGTCTGAAGCTGCTGTCAGCATAGGAAACAGGCTGTTTTACCATAAACTTTGGTGGAGGTTTTAATAAGTAGGAGTATACTCTAAACTAACAACTAAAACTAGAGTACAATGAATACGTAAACCAGGAACAGTCATTTATCATCATTATCAAGTGTCACGTGCTGCACGGGGACTTTTGCCGTGCTTGTGGACAACTAGAGTGCAGTAGGTTTGTTCACACCAGCATCACCACCCACTTGTGAGTAGTTAATTGCACTGTGACATTTTGAGGATGAGGACATCACTAGGTGGAAGGAATTTTTGAGCTCCATTTTAATCTTAAGGGCTTTGCAACTCAGGTGATTCCTAAGGCAGTGATGACAGGAAAACTCTCAAAAGGCCTGGGGGTGTGAAGGGCAAAGGGGGGTTTGGAGCATGGGGGTGGAGCATGGCAAGCACTAACATTTTGTTTGCTTAATAACTACATCTTTCAACAGAGCACTTCGAAGCTTTCCTAAGCTACCTATTTCTTGCTAGTGGTCTGTGTCTATTAGGGATCAAGGGCTTTAGTCTGTGGTATTTACTGAAAATACTCAATGGTATTTTGTTCGTGTTTCCAGGCAGGTGGAATGGGCCCCCTCACAGGAGTCAGATAGGGGCTGAATGTTCTGGGTCAGTGTCACATGATTTATCTCCTGTGGCAGATAAATTTTATCTGGATTTCATCCCAATCTGAAGAATATTATTAAAAATCGAGTATGCTTTGATAGTAAAATTAAAAATACAACAGCTCCTTATGGAACTTAAGCTTCATATGCACCTGTTTACAGAACTACTCTAATAAAAAGATATTAGGAAGAGGAACAAATAACTGGATCAAAGTATTGATTAAACTTCTCTATGTATGCGTATAGGCACTTATACACAAAATGAATAATATTGTACCACTGCGTATATATGTGAAATTCATTAAAAAGAGATCAAGTCTACAGATACAGAGAATAAGACAGTGGCTATGGGAGTCGGGGGAGGAATCTGGGAGATGTAGGTCAAAGGATGCTAACTAGCAGATTTGTAGGAAGAACCAGTATGGAGATCTAATGTATAGCATGAGGACTATAGTTAATAAAATTGTCCTGTATTGGGGATTTGTGCTAAGTAAGTAGATTTTTGTTACTCTTGTCACACATACATAAAAGTGTGAGACGATGGATGTGATAATCTGCTTTACTATAGCAACCATTGTACTCTCTGTATGTATTCCATAATGTCATGTTGTAAGCCTCAGATATGCATGAGAATAATTTTTATAGTGGTATTAATACTAAATGTGTACATAATATGTATTGAGTATACAATACTAAGTATATGCAGAGTACTTAATGTAATTGCACATACAAAAGGCAATAAAATGGGCAAAAGTCTTAGTGATGCTTATTTTGGACAAAGTGTTACAGCAGACAATTTTAAATGATTTTCTGTGTGTTTGCAAAAAATGTGTATGATAAACCTATATTTGTTTTCATAAACAAAAAATAAGGTTTTTTAGTTGTTCTCATAGGGAGTACATTTTGAAGGTAGCAAGTTAAACAAAATCATCTCCCAGGAAAGGATAGGAGGGATACTGTTAACCATCCCTAGAAAGCAGTCTTCTAAACCAGACTAACCTCAAACTTGTGCACTGATGATGATGCAGTTTCTACTCTGTTCCTTCATTCAGCAAGAGTAATGCTAATGCCGAAATACAGCAGGAAAGTTTGCAGGGCACAGTGGCACATGCCTGTAATCTCGGCACTTTGGGAGGCTGAGAAGGTGAATCATGAGTTCAAAGCCAGACTCAGCAATGGCAAGGCGCTAAGCAACTCAGTGAGACCCTGTCTCTAAACAAAACACAAAATAGGGCTCCGGATGTGGTTCAGTGGTCAGGTGCCCCTGAGTTAAATCTCTGGTACCAAAAAAGAAAGAAAGAAAGAAAAGCTTGTCCATGGCCTCAAAGGGCCTCCACTCTAGCTCAGCAAAGAAACAAGTACACAAAAACATGCAGAGACAACTGGCGGGTGTAACAAAGCAGTCTGAGCAGGTTACAAAGAGAACACGCTTAATGAAAATAGAAACCTTGCCCAAACCATTCCAAATCTCCTTGAGTCTGAAAGCCAACCAGGCTTCTTGCCTGTCTTCTCTTCCTCCATCTTTATTGCAGCTAAATGTTCTGTTGAGTGTCATGAGCATTTTTTGCCTTGATGTCAGATCCCTGGACACAGGAGAAATTCTGTATCTATTAATAGGCGAGTAAATATTCCAGTATTGTGTGGGCCTTAGCATACAGTGGTAATAGAAAGTTGTCCATTTCAAGTTCAACCGAACTGTTGATTTTATAAATCTGGCCACTGCACAGTGAAGGAAAGGTAACTACATCTGATCTCAACAAGTATTGGATGATCGATTGATGTTTTTTTCAATTACCATGTGGCAAGGGAAGTTGTTTCCTCATAAAATTTGTGGCCTCTGATATGCACCACAGTGTCTTTTTCTAACAAAAAGCAGTCTTATTTATCAGCCAAGGTCATGTTATCTGTTATGCAGTGGGAAAAATCGCTTTTGGCAGTGTGGAAAAACAGAAACTTCTCTCTATTAAATCATATTGCATGGTTTGCAAAAAGATACTACGCAGAAAACAGTTGTTTGTGGAAGGTTTGTTTGAATTATTACAATCTCCAAGGGAACCTGGCTTTTATTTGGTGTCCAGGAACTACAACGGGTAGCAGTATCCACTGGCTCAGTCCACAGGATCCAGTGCCCCTGGCGGGAGTGTTATCATTCAATTTTCACACAGCAAGAGTGACAGGAGCTAATTGTTTAGATCCTGTTCATGTCCTTGCAGCCCCATGCACTTGACTTTACATAATAATCTGAACAGCTAGTTAGAGTTCTACTATTAGAGTTTCCAAGTCTGTAACTAGAATGTGCTAGACAGGTTGGTTCTATGTGTTGAATAGAAGACACATTTCAAATGAAAAGAAATCATCCCCAAAACTTAATTTAGTTAAAATTTTGACTTGGCTTTTGAACAAGCAACTACTTCTAGTGCATAACACATTAAGGTGTATTGTGAAGGTTTGTATCTATGTACATGAAAATACACACACACACCTATTTGATGGAATAAGTGAAATAATTTTGAGCCTTAGACAACTAGAAACTTGAGAGGGTCCTCAGGAACTTCCAATGGGTAATGCCACCTAGACTGTGGGGCCTCTTAGAGAAGGAGGCTGACGTTTCTTTCATTAAAATAATCCTCAAAATTTTGGTGTGCTGGGCCAATAGGCCTGAGGAATCTTTGGCAGATGATATAATACCATCTTGATTGTGGTTGTGGTTTCAAAGGGACACATACAAGTCAAAATTTATCCATTTATATACTTTCAATGTGTCCAGTTATTGTATGTTGCTTATTATTTCAGTAATGAAAACATAGTCATAGCATACTAGACTAGAAAGCCCCATGCATACCTCTCATCAAGAATTGTGTGAGTCCACTAGAACAAAGTCCAAAGTGATAAGTTTGGCAAAGATTCACATGCATCATTCCTCTGGTCATCCAGCATTCCTTTTGAGATCTAGGAAAATGAAAAATTGTGGGTGAGTTTAGTGCTAAACCTGTGTGTGCCCGTTCTACATCCAGGACAGGTCACCACTGACCTGGGCCTGTCATTGGCCTGGAGAGAGATGGCAAGCTGTTGCTTCACTGATGAAGCTGGGAAGGTGGTTAGAATCCAGAATACTGATTTAGCAACACCAGCAAGTTATAGTTATCCCTTGTGACTCTTCCATCCAACAGTTGATGTCTTCTTACTCTTAAAGGTCAGATGCACTTAATTTTAGCCAGCTCCTCCATACATTCTTTTCTTGCTATTTACAACAAACAAAGCAGATCCAACTGTAGGAGTAGTGCAGAAGAGAAAGAGTTTACAAATTCCAAGTGCATTTTAACAAAGGGCAGCTACTTGCATGCAGGAGCTTCCTAACAGTACAAAGAGACAAGCTTCTAGTCACCAATGCCAGCCTCCCTCTTTAGGTTGCTGAAACATAGCTCCAACTTCTTCAGCTCTGGCCCCGGAAAAGGAAATCTTCAGGTCTGTGTCTGTTGGACCCAAGCCCAAGCCCAAGGCTGAGGCAGGGACTGGGGCATAGATAGGTTGCAATAGGGGGTGAGGAGAGGGCCTGAGACTCAGAGGCAGCTAAGAGGAAGGGGGTGTCTGCTGCTTATCTGTCCCCATCCTTCCAATAGTCATGATGAAAATTTCTCTCTTTCTGTCTTAATGTCATGCAGCCTGGCACATGAGTAACAAGATAAAAGGGAACCAAAAATTCTGAGCCATCAGACCATGGGGCTAGTATGTGGATGGCAGAAGGGAGAAAGGCAGCCATTTTCAATGTGGAATGTGGGGTAAGGGGGATTAAGGTGGCGCAGGACCCATTCATTAGGTAAGGATTTCTTTGATCCTTTCAGTTGTAGAAATTAGGTACACATAGAGTTTTTCTGAATCCCTTCTTTTATGTTCAGTGTCTCTTTTTCTCCTGCCTGAGAAGTATTTCTCTTTCAGTTCAAATTAGAATCAGCCTTTAAAGCCCAGACTTATTTTTGAGACATGCAAGTGGACACACTAGCATCCCAATACCCAAGTGTTTAAAAGAACTTTAAAATTAAGCAATGATCATACCCACTTGTCTGAACATCTGAAAGAAGAAAGCACAATTATTCTTTATGGGCTGGAATATCCTATTATAATTATCTTTAATCCATACTAAATGGGCTTTAAGGAAGGGCTTTCTTTACCTCAGTTTGATTGCATTTTTCATTTGTAATGATTTGAGGTAGCTCCTGCTAATTTTTGTTAGCCATTCCCAAACGCAAATAGTAATGAGGCTTTTGTATATGTGTGTGAAATTCAAAATCCACCCCTAGTCTATTAACTCTGTAAAGAAAGTTACACCATAGGAGTCCATAGGATTCTGAACAAAAAGGCTTCTATTGTACAAAACCAATTTCCATGTAATCAAGTTGAGCGACAGTGTTTGCTCTTGAATGATATTTGTGCGGCGTCAGAGAAGCCTGAGCTGTGGTCTGTGCAGGGGAGCTCTGTCACTTAGCCAGCGTAAAGGGCAAGGGGGAAAAAATGCTTCCTGACGTTCTCCACTGAGACTGAAGCTTCACGGTGGCTGCCTCAATCACTACTTTTGTCAAGCTGTACTCTGATGAAGCTTATGCATCTTTTAACTGATTTACTTTGTAAACAGCAAGAGATTTTGGTAAATAGAAAAAGTATTTCATCTGGGTCTTTAGGACTTTCTTTCTCTTTAATGTGTTTTGTTAAAGTTATAGTTACCAGATAATATATTTTTCCCATGTCATATAGCAAACCACAGTGCCTAGCACATAGTAGGAACTCAATAAATAATGCATTATATATTCATTATTTTATAAATATAATGAATGAAAGAACCAAATGTCTCCTAAGCAACAGATATAAAGTAGTATGGCTTAATCTTAACCATTCTCTTTTAGGCACTTATTTTATTTTGATCTAAAAATGTTGATTTCCTATACCATTCTTGTAATAGAAAAATTAACACAAAGTCTTCTTCCATGGATGTGATGTAAAGGTACTTTTAGTTTGAGAAGATGTCTTTGTAAGATCAGAAATAAAATTTTACAATGTAGGCAGTCATTAGATGATTTTATACCCTCAATAGCACTTTAGCTCAGTGAAGAATCCCAATGTACCCCCTGCATGGTATTGCAGAAATCTCTGAAGTTTCTAAGCATCAACCTGATTGTCATAAAGGCAACCTGCAGAAGCTCTCGTGGGATTGCCCAGGAATCAAATGCGGGAGCCGAGAGCTGCATTTAAGAAGCAGCACCGTACTGGCATGCTGCGGGGTTCTGCCTGATAAATCGATGCTGATACAATTGTACAAGTCTGTAATCAGTTTGAGATCATGCTCTGGTGTGTTCTACAGCAGACAGATTGCAATTTTCACTTTAGTTTTCTAGTAAAACAGAAGATGATTGGGAAAGTTACCCTGCAGTGTACTTGTTAATAGTTTAAAAAGCTGGGGGGGGGGGGGTGTCGTTCTTTTGTTCATTTGGTTGCTACAAAATTGAAAGAGTAGATTTTAGTTCCTTCCTTTTATAGGGTCTGATTTTTTTTTTACACACTGTGTTTGACATGGACTTTCCTTCCCCCATCCCTACATGGCATGTTCCTCTAGAAATTTGTGCAGATGTTTCATATCTTTGTCTCCCTGAGGACTAGTACAATATCTAGAATTTTTCAGAATGAAGTAATAGACATGCTTTTTAAAGTTCAAAAAAGGAAAAAAAAAACAACATGAGGGTCTTCAGTGTTGCTCAAAAATGCATTTTCTAATATTATGGATTTGCCCCTACATCTATAAACCTGCAAAGCATGGACTCTTATGCAGTAAGACCAACCAAACATACACATTTAATGCACACCAATTTATATAACCAATCTAATTGGTACTGACATTATTCATTTCATGTGACAGGTAAAGTTGCATTGAAACTGGTTTAATGCTTGCAAATTTTAAAACATGTTTCCACTTTTTTCCCTTTCCAATTTGAGTCAGTTTTGAATATGATGGACTATTATTTAAATCATCATCATTGTGTTGGTTATTATTCTTTTTAACAGTGAACATGAATTAAAATCACCATTTGTTTTGATAGGTTGATTAACTTAATAGAGCACCTCAAAATACACATTTTTTTTTAAAAAAAACCATATGTGGAAAATTCTTAATTGCATGTTTACTTGTATTCTTACTGTAAGAGAAATGTATGAAGCGGGCACGTCCAGGGCCCATCAGCAACATGTTACTCACAGTCACTGCTCTGAGTACCTCATGCTATGTCATCTCATGAGGTTTCAACTCGAGTGAGTTTTTCCTGGGGAGAATGTTGAATAATTTTATCACACTTTTGTTATCAGGAGTCTTCCTGGTGTTGCAGAATTCTAATATTTCCTAAGATTTGCAAAACTAGAACTCGTTCCTACAGTCCCACTTGTGCCGCAGTTTAGGAAATATTGCCACAAATAATTTTTAAGTAAATGAATGAAATATCATTAATGTGAACTCATTTAGAATATTCTTTAAATAATATAATAATAGTTTGCAAATTTCCTTTTGTGCTTGGTTTAGTTATGTTTTTTCTCTGATTTGATGGAAGTAATAAAATTGCTTGATTTATTTTAAAACATGTTCGTATTTCTTTGCAGGATTTTTGAAAAATGCTGGGAGCATTTGCCTATAAAAATCTTTGGGAGACTTTTAAGCTTTCTATTTCCTCAAGGATATCTTTTTGTTTCTACCTCCAAATTTTCCAGGATTTCACAGATTCCTAAAATTAAGAATCACTGGAATTATTTTAACCCTTTGCTACTATTGCTGTTTAATGGCTTAACAAATAAACCAAAGCACAAAATCTCAAAGTATAATGTAACTCATTAGGTCATACCCACCAGCAATAGACTTGCAGTCTCATGTCTGCCATCTACCTTTTAGAAGATAATTAGGCACTAGAAGAATTTCACTTGGTACTATAGAGAAACAGATGCAGGCTAGCTGTTAAATGCAGTTTTATCTCTTTTTTTTTTCAACCATGGGCATGGTGACTATTACATAGCTTATTGAATTTTTAGAGATTTTGAATAAAGTGGGAGCAATAATAACTTAGATTTAAATATTTAGAGGTAAATAAACAATTCCGTGACTCCGTTTAATGTACATTATCTCATTGATGCTCACAAAACCCATCTGCAAGGCAAGTTGTTATTGTTTCCATATGATATCAGGAGAGCATTTTCTAAGGGAGAATCCTGACTTAGCCCAGGTCTGTCAGCAGAGCTGAGGTGCTTGGACAGGGATGTAGCCCTTCCTCAGAGTGAGAAGGTTTTCCTAGGTGCTCAGACAGAGCCTAGCCATCTCCAGAGCTTTGGTGCCTTTGAAGTTCTTGGCACCCTGGACCTGTCTTCCAGTTTTAAATTCTGTGTCTTTAGGCTGCAGCTGACATTTTGCTTTGGAAAGTTGTGATAAACTGATAGCTCTTAACATAATTCTAATGCATGAAATTTTGGAGGTGAGTCTGTGGTCACACTCTTAGGCTTTAAATATTCAGTGTCTTTGGCAACTATGAGAAATTCTTCAAAATTGGTTTAACTTTTTTTTAAAACAAGGTCAGGGTTCAATATGCAAAAGTTTATAGACATGACACTCTGGGAAAAGAAGAAAAACTAATATAGGGAAAATATCTCACAAAACAGGTAAATTAGGAATTGGCTGATTATATTATTTTTTAAAAAAGGATTCTTTACCTTGTAAAATTAAGTCTCCAGGGTTCCTTTATAAGCCTGGTTGCCTGGTTCTTTAGTGCATTTAATGTTTGATTGTAGATCATTAACCACTTGATTCAATGGCTGGGGAAAAAAACGAAGAGGAAAAATTGCTAAGGTTTGGGAATCAATACTAATTACAAAACAATCAAAAGGGATGTATGCATATCTGAATTTAAAATGTGTATTTAAAACATAATAGGAAAGTTCCTTTTGACTCTCTGTAATTTTTCTTTTATGATTTTGTGAAAGACACTGTTGGTAACCTGAGGTTCTTTGTTACCCTCATTGCTAATGTGTTTTGTCCATTTATTCATCCTATGCATAGTTATTGACTGTCTAGTGTATTCCAGACACTGTAAAACCAGTCTGTGACCTCATAGAGCATACATTCTGTTTGTTAATTTTATTCTGAAATATTATGAAGTAGAAGATGTGAAATGGTAATGAATGAGGAAGTTCTCCTTTTAAAAACTTACTCAAGCAGCTCCATGTGATCACATCTTTGCCTTTTGTAGTGTATCTTCTTTATACATTTTCTGAAATATATTATTATAATGAATGATTATTATTTTCTGGATTATTTGTAAAAGATAAAAGGAAAAGCTTTTCTTAATTTGGTTCTTGGCATATTTATATGGACGTTTTGAGGCAATAGAAATGGCAATTATCATAAATATCTCAACTGGCACATTTTATTAGCACGAGCCCACATAACATAGATGAATCAACCTGACACTTTTTCCTTTAGCTCTTTGGTGACCATAAGAATGATTCTATTATAGGTGAGTAGTCTGTACTTAATTTCCTTTGGTAAGTCTGAGGGATTTAATTTCATCAGTGAATTATGAGTTGAAGATATATTTCTAAGTTTAAAAATCTCATAATTTTCATGAAGACTTCTCTGCACTATGAATTTCATCAAATAAGGTAATCTATTAATACTTTACATGTATTTACTTATTCGTGTGGAGTGGTGTTACAACTCCAAATTCTGTTTATATAAGCTATCCATAGGAACTGGTTCTAATTCGTTTATTTTTACTGTGATTATAACTTTTACTTGAGCAAATATTGAACTTTATTAATCCCACCTGTGTATCCTGCTGGGTAATAATATGTATTGGCACATGTATTTAAGATTCTTCAGGCTTTGAACAAAAATGTTGCCATGGGAACCTGATTTCATAGCCCATAGTCCTTTGCAGAACTACACCTGCCTTATGGTAGAGGTTTCCATGGCAACAGTTTTGTTCGGGGAACATAGAACTTGAACAGAATATGCCATGAGTCTCTTTTAAATATGTGCATTGATAGTTGTGACATTACTGTAGTTGATGTGCATATTAGAAATACAGGTGGCCCCATGGTGGGCAGCACTGTGGTTCTTGTTTGCTGTGAATAGGTTCCCATCGAGTTCAGCAGTCATCATGCACTGGATTAGGAAATTAGAGCAATTTTTAGTCTCTTTTCCCTATTTCCTCAATCCCCTTATTTGACCCTCCTGGAGTATGATGAAGAAATCTCTCTCAGTGGCTGGCATTACCAGGATGATCATTTGTGAGAATGCAAAACCATAGGAAAAGATGTGTAACTAATGTATAGCCAAGCTCAGCAGGCTCTCTGCTAAAAGGGCAGCATCAATCTTGGGGGCCTCTAATGCTACAGAATATTCTACTAATGGCTCTTCAACTTCCTCACATATGCTTACTCCAGAGAAGGTCATGGGCTCCAATAACGAAGCCTCATGAAGATGGGGTGAGAATTAGTTTTTATATTTTTGATCCAGTGTCTTGACTCTTTATCTCTTAAATTAACTTTCAGCGTAAAAAGAAGTTGACAACTCTTAAATGAAAGAGACCCAAGTCCTTTCTTTGCTCATCATTCATTTGTGTCATATTACATTAATAACTAAGGCCATGTGGAAAGAGAGTGCGGTTCCCCTGCAACAGATAACCCAGACTCATCATTGCTGTGTTATTATGCTTCTATCAGCTGTTATATGTATTTTCATCCATCAGAGCCCTGTTCACCATGCTGGCATGTTGCTGTGCGTTGGCAGGTCTCAAAGCATTCAGCAGTAGAGTTTTATAGCAGCTGCAGTAGCCGCTCACAATCTAAAAGAGAAGCTGAATGGGGGCTTTGATTAATGTCAATCATCCTCTACCCACAGGGGTATCAAAGGGACTTTTGGAGATTCCCAAGCCTGCTTTCAGCAGAAACCCTGATCCGATCATCTTCCTTGATCAGAGAAAGGGATGTAGGAAAATGAGGTGAGTTAAAGGGATTAGAACATGTCAATGCGTTCAGAATGCATTTATGACAAATTAACTCAAAGTGCAAATAGAAATCGATTTGTCTGATTGAGTGGAAGCATAATTTAGAAGCCTGAGGTCAGGCGTCTGCCAACGTAAGGGTTTAAACAGTTAAACAAATACAAGCTGATGAAAAAATATGTCTTTTATGTTTATGTAGAAAGAAGGGAGGGAAGGAGGGAAAGAAGGAGACAGGGAGGAAGGGCAATCACAGGCTAGTGAAATGATAAATGCAGCTAATGAATTTGGAAGAATGTCACTACAAGTGATGGGCACGAATTGTCAGTGAGTTTCAATAAGAGGAAA
Organism: Xerus rutilus; assembly: GCA_028644305.1. Classification (NCBI taxonomy): domain Eukaryota; kingdom Metazoa; phylum Chordata; class Mammalia; order Rodentia; family Sciuridae; genus Xerus; species Xerus rutilus. The sequence goes on along the minus strand of CM053406.1, from coordinate 15,606,482 downwards.
GTACAAGGAATGTACTGGGCCCAAGGTGAGTCTTGGTCTTCACACTCCCTGAAACTGTGGATTGGTCTCCTTAGTCGTTTTTCTGTGAATCAAATAATTGGCCTGAGCCAAGATGGTAAAACTCTGTGCTCTGTGAATATGTATGTGAACGTGGTGGAGAAGCTCACAGGAAGGGTTTTTTTGTTTTTTTTTGTTTTTTGTTTTTTTTGTCTATGGAGAAACAACCTTGTCTAGGACAACTCAACTTGGAATTATTAGCTTAGCAATCTAATGAGCTTCATCTGGAGAAGATGCTTTGCATCCTGGATTATAGAAAGTTTCAAAACTGTTGGAACTGCTGATTTCCTGCATTCTGCTCAGCAGTAATATTATGGTCTGTTCCCCAGTCTTTATTAAGTGTATATAGTGATGGATTGGAAACATTGTTTAAATATAGATACAATAGCATTTGGTTCATGGTCATTGCTCCATTAATATTTCTTCAACTGAAGTGAATTAAATTTCATCAGTCCTGGAAATGGACCATGATGGTTCTTTTTCTAGAATGCCAAAGAAATGCTCTGAATCATTAGAAGGCTAGATACCAAACAAACAGTGGCCTTGCTTTGTAAAAAAGCAGGGTTTGGCCACACCTGGGAGATTTGGCCACTGAGCCTTCAATTCAATGGAAGATGAAGACCTAAAATCCCTGGGAAGATGAGAAAGAGAGACCCCATCACCAGAATGCTCCAGAGATCAGAGGCCAGCCAGCTATGCCACAGGACAGATTAAACTATTAGGGATTTAGCCCTTCAACATGAAGGCTGGAGGTGCTGTGATCAAAGGCTACAACCTGTGAGGAATGCGGAGCTAATGGGCACGGATTCATTCATCCTGAACATTATTACAGGGAACCAGCATTCCTTGGGACTTTAGGGGGTGGACTGAGGTCTAGAAGAAGGACTGCTTTATATACGAAGCAGGTCTCTAATGGGGTTAATTACTTTTGGAGTTCAAATAAACTGGACATGTAAAACCCAAACACAGTGAGGTGAATGTGGTAGATTGATTGGAACCAACTTCTGGCAGTTTTCTGTATGTGACCTGGCAACTGTGGCTAAGAAGGGGAGGAGAACCTCTGTGGCTCTCAGAATCTGCCCTCTGAAAGATGTGTTATTATTCTACAGCTAAGATAGACTGGTGGTATTCTGATTCACAGTGGACTTCATACATTGAAGTCTCGCTTTCTGTACTTGATCTCACAGTTATACCAACAAAAGGGAAAGGCAAATTCTCTTATGATTCTTTTTTTTTCCTGAAATTTTTGCTTATTTTGAGTAAAGTCTAGCAGATAGTAACTTGGCATCAAATTATAAGCATGCATACCTACATGAATATATACATAGATGCATGTATGTACATGAATATGTTTATGTCATGTGTGTGCATACAAGTCAATGGGGCAGTATGTCCTAGTTGTCCACCAAGAGCCCTGTGCTTTGCAGATGTTCTTTAGGTAAATAGGATGGGGATGGGGACACTCCAGGTAAAGGCAGCCACGTGCATTAATGCCCAGAGGTGCAAAACTGCCTGGGAGGTTTTAATTCTAAGGAGCTGCAGGTGGTTCTTGCTGGGCTGCTGGGACTTAGAGTGATGGTGACTGTGCTAGGAAGTGGGGTTAAGGAATACTAAGGGGGATGATCTAAATAGGTAACAGATAATAGGGGGCATTTGGATGCTCTATTACAAATGTGTTCATTATTTCATAGGTAACAGGCACCATTGAACAGTTGTAAGCATGAGAGAAAGACAATGAGCTGTAGTTAAGAAGGCTCACTCTGGAAGCTGGGTAGAGAACAGATTGGTTGCAAAGGTGAGATCAAAGAGATCTGTTAGGTTGGATGTGATTTGTTAATATGGGAGAGAAAGAGGAAAAAAAAGAGGCCCTCAATTTACCAACAGTAGCAATGGCAATGGAGGGAAAGCATATGAGGTTTCAGGCTATTTTTATATTTTGCTCCCTTCCAATAAACTTTCCATTTCCATTTCTATCTCAGTAAGTGCTGGAGGAAAGTCAGGCAAACTGGTGAATTTTTTTCTATTTGTTTGTTACCTGCTTCCATTTGCTTCCGTTGTACAACTTGTACCATTTAAGTCTTCTTGGTACCCGAAAAAGAAGAGGGGAAAAAAATCATTCTAGTCACTTAAAAGCAAACTAACTAATAGGTTATGAATGAGCTGAGTTTATTATTTCTTCACTAAGCCAGGATTTTCTGTAATGAATTTTGTCAGGAAAATCTAATTAGCCATAATAGCAGTCACTGAGAATAGTAACAGGAAACATGTTCAGTAGGCTCTCGCTAGGCAGTTTTTTCCTCTTATTGTTGCTTCTTCTAACCTTTACAGTGCACTTTGCTCAAAGGAATATACAGTCTACATGCTGGAGAATTATTTAAGTGTGAAGTTACATACATCTTCCAAACACAAAAGCTTTGCCCTCTGGCACATGTAAAAGAAATAGAGGTTCCTGTAGAAATGTAAGAAATGTCTTCTTTTGATCTGATGTGAAGATGATGATAAAAATATCTAGGTCTGACTAAAATACCCAATCTTTAAATAAATAACCATAAGTCACAAAAGAAGTTGAAGGGGAATGCAAATTGTTTCAATCTTAAAAATAAAACAAAGAAGTTATTTATTATGGAATAAACATATCAAAGCTCCAATGAATAGATAGGTCAAATTGTTAAACTCAAATGTCTCTTCCCGTTTGTGCAGCTACCACACTTATTCATTTTCAACTTTTAGTGGTACATTGGAGCATATATGAATACATGAATATGAATATATATGAATGGAAGGAAGCAGAAAAAAGAGACTTTTCCACCCCAAACCTGCTCGGGTTATTAGCATTCCCTCTGGTCCTGCTTTCCTCTTTTTCTCCCAACACAACATTGCGCGGCTTAAGATGAAAAGACTTATTGGATTCTCTGTTGTCAATTGGACAAGTCCTCTCTGGGGTCCTTTCTGTCAAGATCCTCAGATTCCATTTGAATTTAAAACAGACCTGTAGGCTTGGGACACGTGGCTGCCCTGTGTTCCAGGAAACAGAGAAAGAGTCATTTTTAAAACATTCTACAAGATCTTCATTCCTAGGACTGGGTAGGGGGAAACCAGCAGATGTTTCACGAGGCTTGTAAGCAGTTAACTATGTCTAGGTCATCGACAAAGGAACAGGACCACTTAGGGCAGCAAAGAGTGAATGTGCAGAATTTTCCAGCTTGTTCTTTTCCTTTCCTTTCCCTTCCCTGCCCACCGGTGCTCTGGCTCTATTTTCCCTCCTTTCCCCTCGCCTCCCCTCCTCTACCCACTCCTAATCTCCTTCCTTCCTTCCTTCCTTCCTTCCTTCCTTCCTTCCTTCCTTCCTTCCTTCCTTCCTTCCTGCCTTCCTGCCTTCCTGCCTTCCTGCCTTCCTGCCTTCTTGCCTTCCTTCTTCCTTCCTGCCTTTCCTTCAACTTGAGGAGCCATATAACCCAGTGGCCTTTGGGCTGTTGTGGCAAGAATTTTTTCTTTTGGTAGAATGTCTGGATATTTCTCCCTTTATTTCTAAGAACTATGACATTAATCTCTTTTTTATTAAAATCCAGAAGAAATTCTTTTACCACATTTTTCTTCAAGAAGTGATACTCTAATTCTTAAAAAAATAACTCATTTTAGTGAAATCTCAACTATCAAAGCAGTATCCTAATACTAAAATATTTTAAGTTAGATTGTATGGTATAATAGAAAAAAAGAGAAAGAGAAAATAATTTAGTTGTGAAACAAGAAGAAAAATAGTATGTGGCAAAAGCTACAATTGATGGTAAGAGCCTGTGAGACTTGTAAAAAGATTTTAGATGTAAAATCAAATTTAATTTTATTGTAAATTTTTCTCTTTCCTAATAGTGTATTTTTTTAAAATTTAATGTTTATGAAGTTCTTTTTTAAGATACTAGGAACAGAAATGAGCACTCATACTTCCCTTGTATGATAATCTAAACTGATATTTGTCTCCTTTTATTGATAGAACCATAAAAAAAGAGGTGAATTTCCTTGTCTTCTTATGTGTACTTAACTCCAATTGATTTGCTGACAAGTGTGCATTTAGGAGAATTCTTCTAATATTCCGCAACATGAAACTGTCCCTGCAATCTGTCTAGTCCCCTGACTGACCTCCCCATTCATCATGTCTGTTCTTTCCAGCTATCATGCATGGCACATCTCCTGTCTGCTTCAGTGTCCCTTCCCTCCTCCTCCCTAATGGAGTCACAGCCTGTCCCAGACCAGATCTCTGGGCTCTTTGGCCATTCTACATACTTCTGTATTTAGCCTCCTACATAATTAATTCTTTTTGCTACCTAATCATATTAATATATGCTGCTTCCTCCTCTGAATTATAAGTTTCTGAAACCAGGAAGATCACTTCATGTCACTTCTATATTACAGGACCTACTTAGCATTTAAAATTTACCAAAGCCTCGCAAATCCTAGTCCATGAAATAATCCACCCCCCACCCCCCCAGTAAAAGAAAACACGAGGACTAAAGATGAAACTCAGTAGTAAGGCTTTTTCTCCTTTGATAACAAAATAATAATGTAATCAGTCACTAGCTCAAATTATTTGATAGTTTTTATTTTTATGTGATGTCATTGCAAAAATTTCTCATGTTAGAATGTCCTTTTTAGATGTAAAATATTGGTTTTTAAAGAGCAGGATTGTAGCTGGGCATGGTGGTGCATGCCTGTAATCCCAACACTTTGAGAGGCTGAGACAGGAGAATTGTGAGTTCAAAGCCAGCCTCAGCAATGGCGAGGCACTAAGCAACTCAGTGAGACTCTGTCTCTACATAAAAACACAAAATAGGGCTGGGAAGATGAGGCAGTGGTCAAGCACTCCTGAGTTCAATCCCTGGTACCAAAAATAAATAAATAAAAAATAAATAGCAGAATTGTTATTTTTAAATTTCTGAATAAAATAACAATTCAGTGTCAGTACTTCAAATCCTTTGAAATTGTAATTTCAACATCTGGAAACCAGTGGCTGACAGTCCTCCCCATCAGGCCTGGCAGTGGTTCCCTTCTTGGACTTACTACATCTTTGTGCGACTCACAGGCCACTCAGCTAAGATGTGGTACTTTTTAATCCTTTTATATCTTTTCCTGCCTCTGTAGCTGATTCAGAGGAAAGCCCCACTGAATGCCTACTTTGTGATGGCTAATTATAATTAAAATGTGGATAGCAAATCTCAAAAATATGCATAATTGAGTTGCATAATTGAGTGCTCAGAATCCCTCCAAATTTGGAAAGCTAAAAGAAATCCAGAATTTTGGTGGATTGATTTTTATTAAGTGAATTAAGATGATACATTTTAGATGTAAGAATAGCAAAGACCATGATAAAAAAAAATCTTTAAAGTATAACATCACACTGTGATTATGGAAAGACACAAAAATCACATGGATTTTACAAGTCCTACATAGAACGCTATCACCACAGGCTTAAGGAAAGAAAGAAGACTAGTTTAACAGGTCTGCATCATTTGCTAGTAAATTCTATCAACATAAAGTTTATGGTGTTTCCAATGCATGTTTTCTTTTTCCTTTATTAGGCATTTAAAATAATACCTTTTTCCTGTGTATGTAAACATAGTTTTAACATAATTTTTTAAATCAGGAAATATGTTTCTACTTTCAAGTCATGTCTAGCTGTCAGTCCCATTTTTACAAATATTCTTAGTCCATGGGACATATTTTCTGCTGAGCACTGTGAAATTTAATTCAGAAGTGCTTTATTGATGCTTCGTTTTCGTGACCTTTCCAGTCCTATGCTGGTGACATATTGGTCCTCAGTCTCCAGTGCTTTGAGAATCTAATAGATAGGATGGAATGGGTCAGATAATGAAAGTCCCTGGTACATTAACTTTCAATTTCATGAATGTCTGAATATTGCAGAGAAGATGAATAGCAAGACTTCCTTTGCTTTTACATTTTAACATTTATAAGCTAGTTAAATTTCTCTTGTATTATCAGCAGCCGAGTCCTAGTCTACAATATTAACACACACATTTATATTTTTGAGCAGTAGTGTAAGAGTTTAAAATAATTTATAAACCACAGAGCAGGCGACTTACAAATGCAAGCTACTAAAAGAGATGAATAAATAGGGGTTTCATTTCACATGAGTTACAGCATGTGAAGGACACGCTGAACAGGCTCCTTCTGTGTTCCTCTTTGTTTTACTGACATGAGAGGGGAGTCGGGTGTGTAGTCAGTCACATGACTGATCTATTAGCAGGTAGTTACAATCAGTCCCAAAAGCAGTGTTACTGTTTTGAAGAAGCATTAATCTTCTCTGAAGATGTTATAGCAAGTGCAATCATTTGAAAGAATCTGTTGAAAAGGACTAATCTCTGGGATGAAGCTCGAAATCACAAGAATGGTAGAAAATATAGGAGCCTGAGTATTAGGTGAGGACAGGGACCAGAAGGCACCCAGTTGCTGAGTTGTTGGGGTCTGGACACGGATAGGTGAACTCATTTGTATTCCCTGGGGCTATTTTACAGGCTTTGCAAGCATCATCTGCTTCTGTATTCCATGTTTAACACTATATTTATAGTACCCATTTTTGTGAAATATGGCCAGAATTAGACAATACAGTGTGGCCTTTCAGACTGTGGTCGATATTCCAACTGTGTTTAAAGATGAGCCCACTCCTGCCATCCTGGCCAAGCTGTTTTTTGAGATCTGAGATATATGCCCTAAAAGGGAAATGTAGTCTTCAGGTTGACTCAGAATTCTGACATGGGAACTTCACCTAACTTGTGCTCCTTAAATATGTAATTAAATATATATAGTATATGCTTTTATATTTTGATAAAGAAATGAAGAATGAACCTACCTGGAGCTAGGGAGTATATAAGAGGTGAAATGGCTGTTGTGTTGAGATTGGTTTTGTTTCCTGGTTTCTTTGAGATGTCAGCTCCAGACTCTGATGGCAACCTCTCCCACAGTGAGAGGACATCAGTTGCTCAGTTGCTATTTTACTTAAACCTTTATCCAGGAAGTTTTTTCTCCAGCTCCTCTTACTTCGCCCTAGTCCACGTGTGCAGCCTCCAGTGATGATGTTCCATCTGTGCCCTCCCCTGCTTCAGATGCACCAGCTGGCCTCCATCACACTTGCTAGCGAGGGTGCTTTTGGACTCTTCCAAAAGCTACATGACATGGCCTTGCATTTTCCTACCATGGCATTCCTGGGTCTGTGTACCCTGAGGTCCATGTTTGACTTCTCCACTTTGCTCTGCTGTGCTCCACTTCCCAACAGCTGACCCAGCAGCCTCCACGTCAGCTGGATTCTGAAAGGGTTTTGCCAATGAAGGAAACCCTAGAGAAAAATTGCCATAGGGAGGAAGGAGCTGGGGCACTTCTCCTCTCCCCTTGCTTTAGGCAGTACCATCAAAAGATACTGCATTTCCTCTTGAGTTCCTGCTTCTCCCAGATAGTTCGTCCAAAGTTTCAGATTGTACTAGGTAGCCAGGGTCTCTAGTCTCCATTATCCCATGCTACAGTTTGGATGTTGAAAATCCCCAGACCCATGTGTTAAAGACTTGGTCCCCAAGCTGACATTATTGGGAGATAATGGAACATTTAGGAAATGGATCTTCATGGGGATTGATTCATTGAGAGTGTTCCCTCAAAGGGAATTGTGGACTCCAATCTCTTCTTTTTCTCTTTTTATTTCCTGCTTTGTGATATAAGCAGTTTGCCCCATGGCATGCTCTTGTCAATATTTCTTGCTCTTCCCAGAAGGCCATGCAAGCTTGGACTAGAATCTCTAGTACTATGAGTCAAAAGTACCCTTTTATCTTTATAAATTAATTGTCTTGGGTGTTTCAATATAGTGACAGAAAGCTGACTATCATATCCCACATTCACTGTTTTAGCCAGCTTCTCACTTCTATGACTAAAATACCCAACAAGTACAACTTAGAAGAAGAAAGGTTTATTTTGAGTTCATGGTTTCACAAGTTCAATCCGTAGTCAGCTGACTCCCTTGCTTTAGGCCCTAGGTGAGGCAGAACATGATGTTGGAAGGAAGTGGCAAAGGCAAGCTACGCTGCTCATTGTAATCAGGAAGCAGAGAAGGAGAAAAGAAGGAGGGGGGGACAAAATATAATTCCCAAGGGAATTCCCCCAGACACTTGCTTCTTCCAACCACACCCTACCTGCCTATAATTACCACCCAGTACCTTAGGTAGTCCTTTCAAATGATTAATCCATCATATGGGTTAATCCACTGAGTAGGTTCTAGTTCTCATAATCTAATCATTTTACCTCCTGCATTAGCATAGGAGCTTTTAAGGGACACCTCATATGCAACCCAGAACACCTTCTGTCCATCTCTCCTAATGGTTATGGTGGCTTCCTCCTATTCTTATCTGCAGGTTTCATGACTGTCCATATTTGATTTTTCAGCTCTCTGTTACCTGTATACATAAGTCTTTGCTTCATAGTTGCTTTTTTAAAATTCAGAGAGAAGAATGAGTGATTTCTATCTTCCTGGTTGGAGCCTTGTATACCCACACTGCCATTGCTTCATATATCCCCCCAACACACACGAGCTGCTTTCAAAGCAGGAGTTTCTCATCAAGCTGATCACTTAAGCCACAGCAGCCAGACTGTCTCATTTCCCAATGAGTGTAGTATCCACCGCATTTAACTGCTAAGTTTGCAGATTCAGAAAGATTACCACCCCAAACTTTCCTTGTCTAGTGCACAAAACCAGAAACTATCTGCCTACTTATAAACTTTGAGAGATTTTTTTTAGCTTAAATTAAGGAATGTACCAATTTGCTTTATGATTAATATTTAAAAACATAATCTCCCAACCATACTTAGAATATGCTTTAAACTCAATCATTGCATCTTTTCTCTCTGTCTCTTCCCTTCTCCCGCTCTCTGCACTCTCCCTCTCTCTCTCCTGGCCCTAGAACAACAATGTCATATACATATTAAGGGCTCAAAAATATTTGTCAGATGAGTCAATGACAAATGCTTTCAAACTAAAAATGAAGTTTGTGTAAAAATGCTCCTTTACTAATGATGCTGTTGCTAGTTGCTGGGAAGAATTTTAAAAAGAAAAGAGAAAACAGGGAATTCATTTCTCTAAAAAAATTGTACTGATATATAAAAAAATTGTATATAAGAAAATTGTACTAATATATAGAAAAATCACAAACAATATAAGATATAAATCTTGAGAGTTTTAATACGCTCTTCATATAGACTCATAGTTCAGTTACCAAGAGTATTAATTCAGTAGTTATTTTCTTACAATTTTTGTGATTATTTCCTATGACATAAGCAGACCCTCTTCGTTGCTGGTGGTCGACCCAGTATCTACTCCCTCTAACTGCTTTCTGAGTACCCGCCTCTCAAAGCCCATGTCTGTTAGCACTATCCACAGCTAAAGAATGGGCACTTGCCAGTATAAAACAATCAAGAACTCCCCATTCTCTTTATCATGGTAACTGGGTCAGCTAACCTAGACAAAAACCAATCATGTTGTGATATTCCTCTGGCCAATCTGGACAGAAATTGGTTTCAAAAAAGGGCACATGTCCCAATTTGGGTCTGTGAGACATAAGAGTTAAAATTGAAGAGTTTCTGGGGACAGTTCTGGAAAATATTGGTCTGTCCCCATCTGGACTGTGTAGAATGTAGCTGCGAAGTTCAGAACTGTGTAACCACCATGATGGGAGCCAGGAGGTCTTAGGATGAAGCTCTATATGTGGAAGCTAGAGCAGGCAAATGGAAATACCCTGGGTCCTTGGTACCATCAACTGGGTGGCTAATTCAGAATTCCTCCTCCCTCTCGATTTTCCTGTTTTATGACACAAACACTTTGAATAAGATTTCTTTTAAATGCATTTTAAAGCATCTTGACTGATATGCTACTCCAAGTACTAAAATGCTAATCTACTCAAATGCTCAGCCAACGAAGGCTCTAAACACAGGGTGAGCCAAATGAACAGAACTCCTGACTGATTTAGCCTTTCTTCTTTCTTCTCTTTCTCCAAGTCACAGTGATTGGAGATTCAATAAGAGCCAGGAGGGAGAACATAGTTAAGACCTAAGCACAGAGTCCTTGGAATAGGATTTTATGTTCGATTCCTGGCCCTACCTCCAGACCATGTTTTCTCATCTGAAAACCAGCTTACAATGATGTTGTAAGAATTGAATGAGAATATGCTTCTTGATGTACACAGAATATTGCATGAGACACAGTATGTGCTAAAGCTACCCTGATCCTCCTGCTCTTATTCTTGTTTTTAGTGTTATCACTAAGCAATAACAGTTGGCTCTCAATTTGATGCTATTTTTTCCTGAGTTGGTTCAGTCAACCTGACTCTACAAAAAGTGGACCTCCCTTACCCCAGATTTGTGTATCTCTGAGTTGACATATCACAGGCACAGATGACAGGAAGATGAAATTATCTAGGGTTGGAGTTGAAGAACAAAGCTTATTAAAGTTATAGGCCATGCACACGTGGCTAAGGGAAACAGACAGCAGCTCTTCCCGTATCCTGGAACTGTGTCACTCTGGAGACGCAAACCAGGCCAATGGGGCTAAAGCACATGCAACGACTGAGCACTCAGGGTCAAAGGTGAGGCCTTCTTGGCACCTGGAATAAATCACACTGTTGGGTATTCACCGCCCACATTTTTATGGAGATGGAAAAAAATTTAAGTGAATTTCTACAAGGAGTTCAAATGATACAAGCTCTGAGATACCACTGGCAATTCTCCCAACCTCAGTGCTTCCACCCAATAACTATTTCCTTCTGTGCCCTTGTCTATATGACCACTAGCTACACTGTTGTATTTCAGGGCTCACTGTTGAGCCCTTCCCTCCCCAGCTGAACTTCCAACAAACGGAGCCACATCTTATTCTTACTTTTTTATTCTCTTAAGAGCCAAACTTAGAATTTCAATAAATGAATACATGTCAAGGAATTGCAGCTGTGCAGAGCACTCTCTGTGCCAGATCAGGGTTTAAGAGGCATCAGTGTGCCAAGGTAAATCTTTAAAATAACATATTTTTTTAAAGTTTTTAAATTTCTAATCTACCTATAGAGAATTTCATATTTGGATCAATTAGTGGCTTGTCAATTTTCCTCAAAAATAAGACCTGAACATTGCCCTCATGGCTTATAAGAAAGAAGGAAAGAAGTGAAATGGATAAAGGGCCTGTTATGTGTCCAAAGGCTCTTGGCAGACATTGTCTCATTTGATCCTCACAATCATCAAGTGAGAGAGATAGTATTAAGCCTGTTTTAAAATGAGGAAACCAGAGCTCAGGAAAATACTCAATAACTTATCTAAGGAAAGTAGCAGAGCCGAGAGGGGAGGCAGGCCTTTGAAAGCCCGTGCTTTTTCACTGTATTAGTTCTGATGTTTAATTTTTCAAAATACGTGTTCCTTTTCATTATGAGCTTTAGCATTCATCAAAGGAAATGTCTGTATATGTAAATTCCCTGCACTGATAGACCAAGTGATTATTTATAGCCTGTTGACATTTGCTGAGTTTTCCACTCACATTTACATTAGCCTGACATCCCCCAGAGAAGACTTGAAAATGTTTTGATGGCATGTCAGAAATTTCTAAGTGTATATTCACTGGTTCATTCTACAAACATCTTTTGAATGTTTACTATGTTCAAGGCACTGTGCTGGGGTGAAACATACAAAACCTTTTAGGGGTAGTTCCACACAACATCTACTACAAGGGCAACAATTCTTAAAGAATTATTCTAGGCAGGAGTCCAGAAATGCATGTAGCTGTGTTGTGTGGATTTATCTCAGAGCCATGTGTATTCTTGGGGGGCCAAACACTAACTCAGGACTGGGGGCACCTGATCCAGGCAGAAGGAAGAGAAGAACTCAAAGGGATGGGCGAAAGAGTTGAAGAAACCTGGAAAACATTTATACAAAAATATGTTTTACCTATACCAGTGAAAGATGTGAAACAGAAAACAAGGATTCAGGAATTAGGGCTGCTGTTTAAGCAATGTTTGATCCTGAGCACATAATTACTTCATATTCAGTTTCCTTACTGGTAAAAAATATAGGTAATGACACTTCTTTCAAATGAGGTGATAACCATTTGATAAAATATGGAGTGGTATACCCATGCCAAAATGATATAGTTATTAATATGCAGTCTATGCTTTCTTTAATGATCTGAAAATCTTAGAAATGCGTGGAAGCAAAGGTGTTATGAAATGGACAGAATGTACGTTTGATGACTGACTGGGCTTAGGTTGATGAAAAGGCAGCTTGTTGACACACACGTGTCAACAGAGGCAAAATAATAGTTGAAAATGGAAAAGGAGCCTGGATTTTGAACTGGAAAAGTCAGAAATGTTTATTCAAAAGGCAGAGCACAATTAAACGGGAATGAGAAAAGTTATTTTTCTAGGGTGCACAGAGCTAGTCCTCATCAACATTTAAGAGACAACTAAATGAGATGGAGATTTGTGATTCGGCAAATGTAGAAGCTTTGGCTTTTTATGTTGTGCTTCATTATCTGCCTTTTGTTATCAGCCAGAGGAATGTTTCTTGGGATGAAGCAAAAACTATTTAATCTGAGTTTATTTAAGGTTAGATTATCCTGATTCACTGTCCTGCCACTCAGTTACCTGACCCATCTTTCATAGAACACCAAAGAAGATTTTCTATCTGAGCCAGCCAGCAAATAAATAAATACATAAAACCACAGAGATTTTTTCATTTGGGTTTGAAGATCAAATTTAAAGTGGTCTTTAAAAATATTAAATCCAGCTAGATTTCAAGTTTGCATTTAGTAGAATGAGAACTCTGTTCTCTTTCTCCTATTCACATTCGTTTGGGCCCAGAGGATATTTATTAAACAAAGAGCAGCAGAAGAAACTAATGCAAAGGGAGGGAATTGCTTTTCCCGCAGTCCAACCTATTTTTAAATTAGCAGAAGCAAGTGCTAATATGAAACTCTCTGACCAGTAATCACATTTTCCTTTCGCTTTGTTGGAAAATCACAGCAATCCATATTAGCATTTCACACTAGTTAAGAGAGCTCAGTAAAATGGTCCAGAGAGACAGGGGAGGGTGAGAGCTGGGAAGGGAGAGGTGATGTGGACAGGGAGGTTTCCTGGGAAAAGCACCTCAGTAGGCAATTTCACGTGGAAGCTAAAAAGCCTTTTTTTGGACAGCAATTTAGAAATAAAGCACAGAAGACAATGAATGCAGTTCCACACCGAAGCAGGGTTATAGTTTACTCAGGTGCTGACACAAAATCGATATCGCCACCACCTATTGATGATTTATTTCAGTAATTACTCTTGAACCTATAACTAAAATGCTGTCAAAACAGGACAACCTTGTGCAGCTAAATGCTTGTGCTTTCTTCTTTCACTAGATTAATTTACATGTAATAATGAAAACAGCACCGTTTCCTGATACTGACCAGTCAGCAATCAATTAAATGCTTTCGAAAATGAGGATGAAAAATTAACAATGGCTTTCAAACACCTTCGGTGGGGTGGCTTGGGATTAGAATGCACATGGGTGGTTATTTTCCCATTGGTCAGGTTAAGGTGATGGGTCTCTAGGACACAATCTGGAAGTACAGGGACATGACACCCTTTCTTTCCAAAGTAGAGCTCACTGGCTCATGGAAGGGTAGCCAGTCTCCATTATGGTCCTTTCACTGGGCTGCTGGTGGAGGTTCTATGGCTACTAACAGAATTTCTGGATAAGGAAATGTGTTCCTTTACTAGGGAGCAGAGGAACATTTATAGACAGCTAAATATTTATTCATGTCTTATGATTTGTATTGAAATACTTTAAAGATTATATATTGGTGATAGCATAATATCTACCAGTTGATCCTAGCTTTCCTATCTGGAACTGTATAGAATAAATTCATCCCTTTTTCTGAATCAGTGATTCTTAACCCTGGATGTTTGAAATTGTATGGGGGAAAATGCATCTTTGTTTTCAATAACATCTGTCAGAACTTGAGAATTTATTTTAATTATAAGTATTCACAACTAAGCACAGTAGTATTGGCAATATTTATCTATGGCTTTGAGACTGATAGAAATCATAGATTTTCATGAAATATTATTTGCTGCACATTTTTCAAAGTAGGTTTTGTGCTCATAGCCTTTGATGATAGCTCTTTATTGTGTTGATAGATATTATTTAAAGTTTAAAATGTTACCAAATGTTTATTTTTAGAGCAGTTGGTAACTGAATGTCAATGAAATCAGTCTCATTTTTAATTCTATGTATTTTCTGCTTTCAAAAGTAGTTTTCCAGATAGCCTAGATAGCTTTTCAAAATGAATGAAAGACTTAAATGTAAAACCTAAAACTATAGAAGATTTAGGGAAAAAAATTCAAGATCTAGGCCTAGATATTCTAAGATTTCTCAGAAATGACTCCAGAGCATAATCTATAAAAGGAAAAATTGGTATGTTAGATATCATCAAAATTAAAAATCTTTGCTCTTGAAAGACCCATTAAGAGGATGAAAAACCATAAGCTGGGAGAAAATATTTGTTAATTTCATGACTGCCAAAGAACTTGTATCTAGAATATATAAAGAACTCTCAAAACCCAATAATTAAAAATAGGGAAAATATATGACTAGAAACATTACTAAAAATGTATATGGATGGCAAATATTCCCTTAAAAGATATTTGACATCATTAGTCATGAGGGAAATGCAAATTAAAAATCACCATGAGATCTCACTACTCACCTATCAAAATGACAAAACAACAACAACAACAAAAAAAAAACAGTAATATTACCAAATGCTAGTGAGGATAAGGAGAAACTGAATTACTCATATGTTGCTTGTGAAAAAGTGTATTGCTCAGGCACCCTGCATAAAAGCTAAGCAGATTTTTTTCATATAATTAAACATGCACTAAACGTATAAGCAATTTCATTTTCAGATGTTTGTCTTAGAGAAATAAAATCCTACCTTCACACAAAAATCTATGCATGGATGTTCACAGCAGCTTTATTTGCAATAGTTAAAAGTGGAAACAACCCAGTTGTCCATCAAGAGGAATATGGTTGAATAAACTGTGTTGCATACACACCATGGGCTACTAATAAGTAACCAATAGCAGTGAACCATTGATATGTATGATCTCAGGTGAATTATGCTGAGTGAAAAAATGCATCTAAATCCAATACCATTTATATGACATATGTGAAATAAAAAATTATAGAAATAAAGAACAAATTAGTCATTTCCAATGGTTAGGGATTTGAGGGAGATGTGACTATAAAGGGGTAGTCCAAGGGAGCCTTGTAGTAGTGGTTACACAGAGCCACATATTTAATAAGATTACCCAGAATTATACACACACACATACACACATGGTACATGTGTCAGAGTGTAACCATTGAAATCTGTATAAAGCTTGTGGATCACATCAATGTCAGTATCCCGGTTTTCATATTAAAGATGTTAACACTGGTGAAAGCTGGGGACAGGGTACACAGACCTTGTACACATCTTTGCAACTTCTGGTGAACCTGCAATTATTTTGAAGTTGAAAGCTTTCGTGAAAAGTCCAACTAAACAAAAACGTCATTTAGATGGTCATTACCAGACTTGCTAAATTGGTCCCTGGCACAAAAAACAAAGTTTAGGAACTCTTAAAAGCTTCTTTCAAAAACGAAGTCTTTATAAATAAATAATTACTTGATCAGTAGAAACCCAGGAGTTAAATAACTTCTTTTGCTCAAAGCACAATCATCCTCTTGCTAGCCACGTGAACATGAGCAAGGGCCGGCTCGTTTACTGGGTTTGTCCACCAGGGTTTGAACCAGTGACGCCCAGGGCTAGCCAGCCTTGGCCTCTTTTGGTTGGCGTTCTGTCTTCCTTCCCTCCTTTATCTCGTCTTTTCTTCCACCCTCCCTTCCTTACTTTGGGGAAAATTCCTGTGCTTATTATACAGACTTTTACATAATCTCTATATAAGACCTGCTTCTGAGTGGTCTCATTCAAGCACTTTCCTTTTAGAAGGAGCAGTTAACTGTAAGTAGAAACTGGTTCTGCTTGAAATACAGCGCAGACATTGTTGCTCAGAATAAAAGAAATCTATTCTAAGATTTTTAAGCAGTCAATAAGAAGCATTTCCTAAAATAATTTTCTAAAAACCCACTTTAGTATCACTTAGTGCAATAGTTTACTGATGTCAAGTCTCAGCAATTGTTGGCTAAAACAGACTCCTAAATAAATAAGAAATTAAAAACTCCTTTTCTTACAAGAAAAACTGGAGATTAAAGAAATATTACCTGGACGAGCAACATTGTAGTCCTCATTCTTTCTACCATTTTCACAGAATTATCTATGAGACAGATTCAAAGCCCCATCCCTTTAGTATCCACTGATCCCCCCTTTTTCCAGAAAATTATTCTGTTTCTCCATAACATAACTCTTTACATCTAAGGTTTTTTTTTCTGGAATAAAAATATATTTGCTGAAATCTCACCACAGATATACCTGGAGGGAAATAAGAAAATCCTGTTAGGAGTGTTTTATATGGAAAACCATTTACATCATAAGACCTATAGTACTGGACCAGATGCTCAACATATCAGTATCCATTTGCCTCAGTCTCCTCACCTAGAAAATGAAAGCATGGGATTTGTGAGCTCTAAAGTTATTTCTACTATTTAATTTTTTCAGGATTCAGACATCTGTGAGAGTTTAGAGTCACGTAATCCTGAAGTCTTAAGTTTTTGCTTAACTCAGGGCTTTGAGTTTGGAAGACAGTAGTAGCTAATGTGAACTGTGCATGCAGTATAAGCTGGACATGGTTTCATTTCTTTTTCTCATTTTTTAAATTTGTTCTAATTAGTTATACATGACACTAGAATGCATTTTGACATATTGTGCACAAATGGAGCATAGCTTCTCTTTTCTCTGGCTGTACATGGTGCAGAGTCACTCCAGTAGTGCAATCATATGTGTATATAGGGTAATGATGTCTGTCTCATTCTACCATCCTTCCCATCCTCATAGCTCCACCCCTCCCCTTGCTCCCCTCTACACAAACCAAAGTTCCTTCTTTTTTCCCTACTCCACCCCACCCCGCTGCCCCACTGTGGTTCAGCATCTGCTTATCAGAGAAAACATTTGACTTTTGGTTTTGGGGGACTGGCTTATTTCACTTAGCATAATATTCTCCAGTTTCATCCATTTCTGGCAAATGCCATAATTTCATTCTTCTTTAAGACTGAGTAATATTCCATTGTGTACCACATTTTCTTTATCCATTCACCTGTCAAAGGGCATCTAGGTTGGTTCCACAGTTTAGCGATTGTGAATTGAGCTGCTATAAACACCAATGTGGCTGTGTCACTGTAGTATGCTGATTTTAAGTACTTTGGGTATAAACCAAGGAGTGGGATAGCTGGGTCAAATAGTGGTTTCATTCCAAGTTTTCTGAGGTATCTCCATACTGATTTTCAGAGTGGTTGCATCAATTTGCAGTCCCACCAGCAATGTATGAGTGTACCTTTTTCCCTACATCCTCACCAGTATTTATTATTGCTTGTATTCTTGGTAATTGCCATTCTGACTGGAGTGAGATGAAATCTTAGAGTAGTTTTGATTTGCATTTCTCTAAGTACTAGAGATGTTGAACTTTTTTTTATATGTTTGTTGATCGATTGTATTTCTTCTTCTGTGACGTGTCTGGACATGGTTTTAAGTACAGGGGGATACATTCTGAAATATTCATTATTAGGTGATTTCAGCATCCTGCAAATACCTCAGAGTATAGTTATACAACCTAGAGGTATGCAACCATCTCTCTATATATGGTATAGCTGATTGCTTCTAGTATACAAACCTGTATAGGCATTATTATATGGAATGCTATCAGCAATTGTCTTGTAGTGCTAAGTGTTTGTGTATCAAAACATAGAAATTATACAGTAAAAAATGTATGAAAGATGAAAATGGTACACCTATATAGGCCACTTGTCATTAATGGAGCTTGCAGGGCTGGAAGTTGCTCCAGGTGAGTCAGTGAGTGAGTGAGAGTGAACGTGGCGGCCAAGGATGTGACCTAAGCTCCTGTAGACTTCATGGACACGGCACACTTAGGCTATGCTAAATTTATTTTAAAAATTCTTTGCTTTCTTCAATTTTAAGTTAACCTTGGCTTACTGTAACATTTTTACTTCATAAATTAATTTTTTAATTTTTTTGACTTGTTTGTAATAATAGCTTAAAACAAGCACATTTCACAGCTGTACAAAAATGTCTTCTTTTTGCATCTTCAATAAGCTTTTTTCTAATTTTAAAAAACTTTTTACTTTTTAAGGATTTTTTTTTGGTTGTTTGTTAAAAACTGAAATGCAAATGCCTGCATTAGCCTAGACCTACACAGGGTAGGATCATCAATGTCACTGTCTTCCTCATCCGCGTCTTGTGCCACCAGAAGATCTCTGGGTACAGTAACATGCATGGAGCTGTCACTTCCTGTATTAACGATGCCTTCTTCTAAAAGCCTTCCCTAGGGACCTGCCCGAGGCTGTCTTGCAGCAACCAAAATTATTATACAATGTACAGTATAATAAATACATAAACCGGTAGCGTAATCATTTTCCACATGTACTACACACAGCTATATGCCCCATACTTTCACGGGATTGGCAATGCAGTAGGTTTGTTTACACCAGCATCACCACAAACGTGTGAGTAATGCAGTGTTCTGTGACATTATGATGGTTATGACATCAGTAGGCAATAGGAATTTTTCAATTCCATTATAATCCCATGGCACAACTGTAGTATGTGTGGTCTTTCGGCTGTAACATCAGTACTTAGGTGTGTGACTATACTTCACCCATCTTCATGAACTTGATCCCTGAAGCAACTCATCCGGGAGAGTACTCTCACTTATAATATCTTCATTTTAAGGATGAGGAAACTAAGGCTGAGAAGCTAACAGACTCAAATAATACATATGGTAGTAAATGGTGCAGATGGAACTTTGGCCATCTAGCTCTAGAACTGCAGTTCTAAACCACTAAACCTTATTGTCCTGTTACATTTCAGACTGCTCAAAAGATTGTGATAAATAACACCCACTGCCCACTTAAGTAGTGGTACACACAAATCCCCATGTATTGCAAGGACAGAAGACAGGTCTCCAGCATACAACTTGGCCCACAATTCCTAGCAGTAGCACTTGGACACAACCAAACCATATTTTCTGTGTTTTGGGTCCCTTTCTATCTAGGATGCATATAAATTCTCCTAGGTATTTAGATTTGAATAATTTTTTTCATATGAAGTCAGAAAGCTTGCATATTCCTGAATTCTTTAGACCAAGGAGTGGCAAGCTATCTGTAAAGAGTCAGATAGTAAATATTTAGGCTGTAAAGACCAGCGAGTGTGTTGCAACTCCTTACCTGTGCTATTACAGCACAAAACCTTGCTGCATTTGCAACCCTTTCTTTAGATAACTCACAATTCTCTGTGAGGGTTGCTCTGGTTAAGTCCAAGGCATGTTCTATATGATGAATTATTTTAATGTTGCATTTTAGTGATCAATCATGAGCAAATGCTCCCTAAATATCTATTTTCAAAAAAAATCCTTCCCATTTGTGTACAAAAAAATAATTTCTAAAAAATCTGAGAAAAAAATTCACAAGTGCCATTTATGTGTCAGATATAGTCAGAGAGAAGGAGAATACTGTCTAATGTTGAGAGTGCTGTTTTAAAATTTCTTTTATTTCCTCTGGATGTTTCAGTATTTTTGTAAATATCCCAAAATTTTTCAGCAGGCTTATCTGGTTCTTTGTTCTATGATTTCTTTTCTTCTGCTTATAAGAGAAATATATTTTTTTCTCTTAAGGATGGCTCCTATACAAGGATTTTGATTTACTCAGAAGTAATGTTCAAGGTCATATTTTAGTACTATTAGTATTGTATTATGTTGGTAGTAAAGTGCTTAATAGACGGTGAGCATTATTTTTTGTGTCCTGATTTAGCACTAATGGTGGATTATTGCTGATCTATGCAGCTTTAGGATTAATTGTCCAAATTAGTTCAAGGCAGGCCTCAGTGTCTGAAAAAAAGGTTCACGACACTCTGTGTTATCACAGTGCCAAAGGCATGTTCACAATTGCCATAGTCTGTACAAGAACACAGTTCATCACCTGAGGCTTTGTTCAGGCAAGGGCAGGACTCAGGCTGGAGGCAAGAGGTCAATCTGGGAAAAGAGTTAAATATTTGTTATGTTACACAGCATTTGAAGAAAATGCATGCAGTTTTATTCAATTTTTAGTTAGGTTCTGGTGCACAGTGACAAAGGAGTTTGTTTAAAAAAGAAGAGTGACATACTTTTGATAACTTAAGATGTGTCGTGATGAAAATGAGGGAAAGCAAACAGCATGACTTAAGAGCAATTTAATCTGTTTGATGTCTTTACAATGTATGCTTTCATATGTTTGTTTAAACTTGACTGTTCATTCCTTTATTTTCATACAAAAACTCAAAGTGACTTAGAGTGTCCTGAATGCTATTTAAATAACTCTGGAATAGTGAGGAAACATATATATATAAACCCGGCCAACTTCACAGTTGTCTTGCTTTGAAAGAACAATGTGACACACAGTGTACTTAATTATGAGTTAATTAAATGATAACATACCAAAGCAATTTATTATGGATACAAATAAAGCTTATTTTAAAAAAAACACATTGTTTGATAAATACAGAACATCTACAACTCACTAGAGATTAAAATTAACTGTTTTTAAAATTAACCAGCAGAGGCCCATATCTAAAATTAAACTTGTATTATTTTTGCTAAATGAAATAAATTTCCATGTGAGAATTCTTTTAAATATTTATGGGAGGTTGATATTTCAATAACAGTATCAAAAATATTGCAGTAATACATTCTCAGCAAACAGGCACCTAAAATTAAGTCAGTTATTCAATCTTAAAATTTGTGTTGTGTTGCTTTTTTTTTTTGGTACTGGGGGTGGAACTCAGGGGCACTCGACCACTGAGCCACATCCCCAGCCCTATTTTGTGTTTTATGTAGAGACAGGGTCTCACTGAGTTGCTTTCACTGAGTTGCCATGGCTGAGGCTGGCTTTGAACTCGTGATTCTCCTATCTCAGCCTCCCTAAGTGCTGGGATTATAGGCTTGCGCCACCGCGCCCGGCTTGTGTTGCTTTTATTTATTATAAAGTTGTGCTGTAAAGCCGGGCATGGTGGCGCATGCCTGTAACCCCAGCACTTTGGGAGGCTGAGACAGGAGAACTCTGAGTTCAAAGCCAGCCTCAGTAAAGGCAAGGCACTAAGCAAGTCAGTGAGACCCTGTCTCTACATAAAACACAAAAAATAGGGCTGGGGCTGGGGCTCAGTGGTCGAGTACCCCTGAGTTCAATCCCTGGTACCAAAATAAATAAATTAATTAATTAACAAGAAAGAGAGAGAGAGAGAGAGAAAGAAAAAAAGTAAGTTGTGCTGTATTCTGACTCTTACTGTTTCACTGAATCATCTTTAAAACAGAAGGCTTATGTAGAAAGCAAAACTTCAAGGTGGAAGATATGAACAGAATCATATAGTATGTCTCAGAGGATTCGAAATGGCAGCGTTCTGAATTGCTACCTCAGTTCACACCACTTCTTAATTTTTTTGTGACCAAGCTCCAGGTCATTATTTCCCATCTGTTTTTTTCAACACTGATGAGTCTTGTTCCAGATGTTTCCAGTCAAAATCAGGGAATGCTTTGGACTTTCATATCTTTTTTTTAACTTTTGAGAATATATGTGTTATCCAGAGAGAACTGTTAGATAATTGCATAGGATCAACTCTCCCTTCTCCCCAGCTTTCCCAAACCTGGCAGCAGATGTCCATCCAACAGGTCACAATTGGTTTGAGTATCCCAATAAAATGTATAATGAAGGACAAAATGTGTAGATATCTACACTACAAATATTTCACTTAAATTGTATTAGGAAATAAATATTGCACATCAATATGTAGGTATTTTTCTGAGTGGTGGTGAAGTTTTACTTAGATACATTTTATCCTTCAGGACAAAATCCTACTGTTGTTTATACCAGTCAAGTATATCATTATGGTGTTATAAAACTCCTATAATAGATCTATAAGTACTAGACTTTTATATTTACTACCATTTACTTTGAAAATCCCTGAAATTTATAGAAAAATGTAATACCAGTTTTTACAGTTCATAAATATTCTTGACCCTATTTAATAAGCAGGTATTTGTTTATCTGACATACAGAAATACAGCACTCAGTTGTATGTAAATGTATACCATATGTATATGGTGCATAAAACATATCCATATATACCACATATTAGAGTTGAGGTAGCTTGTAGTGTATATGGAGCTTTCTATTTAAAGTCAGTATAATTAATAATAATATAATATCAATGATATTTTAAAGTATGATTAATTAACAGTATTGGCATTTTTCTCTTTGGATGGACTGTGGGAAATACTTGAAGACCTGGGAATAATTATATTGTGTATCTTGAGTATCCACCTCTTATATTATGAACATATGTTTAGTTTCTTCAACAAATTCTTAGTTATCCATATTTCTAATAATATAATAATCTCTCAAAAAAAAAGAAGCAGTTAGCTGGGGGCTTTATTATTAAGACTGAATTGATTTTATGCAAATTGATGCAAGATGCAAGGAGCAGTGCTTTAAAATAAGTTTAGACCTATGTTTTAATTGAAAAATACCCGCAAAGAACTCCTTCCTACTCTGCATTAATTCTCCCAGTGATTTCATCAGGATGATGCATAACAGAGGAATAATGTTCACAGTGAGCAATGAAGACAACCAATGTCCTAAATTAAAAATGCTGATGAGGAGGTGGGCAGAGAACGACCCTTCCCCTCTTGAACCAACACATTGCTGTTTTCAGTGGAAGCAGGACCACCCCCAGGCATCCATTCATTTGCATTAAATTACAGTCAATGCAAGTAATTTGTTGGAAATATTTACAGCGCAAGAGTCCTATGCAGCATTCACGTTCATTTCTTATAGGCCTTTAAAACATGCCTTTATTGTTCTTGGCTCTTTTCCATTAATCAAGGTGACTCCCTTCTGGTTCACCGGTTGAGAGTCGGTAAGGAAGAAAATAGAGGATGCATCCTAAAGTTAAATTCGAGGTTTGTTAGCTTGTACAGAGTCTGATGTCTCCTTCAGTTTCCTTCTAAAGGATGGACACATCTGAAGCAATGCTCTCTGACAGGTCAAAGCCATTCCAGCCAACCAAATATATTGATGTTCTGTGCAGCAAATTTTTCTCACGGCCTCTTTCCTCTAAGTCTCCATAATAGGACTGTCACTAGGGTCCCTGCCATGGGAAATCTAAGAAAACTGCTTCTCAAGAAAGAGGAGAGAAAGCTCCGTGAATGATATGAGGTGATAACACGTCCCTCGTCAGCCACTCCTGGCTTTTTTTGAAAGACATATCCCAGAATCTGAACCTGTGAGCCACAGAAGAAGGCTTAATAAATAACAAGCAACTTTGGGGTAATTCTCAAATACCACCCAATAAGGAAACCTGTTAAATTATACCCCTGATCTTATCAGGCAGAAGAAGGCAATTGGCAATCAATTGGATACTTTTGGAGGAGGTTTTTTTTTTCTTTGCCTTTTTATATTAACCTGTATAAATTATACATATTGATGGGGTTCAGTGTGATAATTCCACACATGCAAAAAACACACACTGGTCAAATTCAAACAAGCACTAAAATAAATGAAGTAGCAAAGATCTTCAATATGTCAACTGTATCCAAATATTTGTTTCTTTAGAAAGATTACCTTTTGAAGAGCAAGAGAATGTTTTAATGTATCAGTTAATATTTTCTTTCAAAAGCCTCAATCATTAATTTTCTACAAAAGGAAAACTTAGCTCTCTGAGATACCTATCCTAATGACTCTGACCTTTTAAGTTAGCACTGCATATGGATAAAATGCTTTATCATGATTAATGTATTTTTCCATGTAACAATCCCTGTAAGTTGAACAAATATTATTTTGTTATCATTAATATCACTTACTGTCAGAAACAAAAAAATACAAGTACATATCAAAACTATTCTGAATTTTCTTAGGATATATTCCATTACTGCTTTTTTTAAAAAAAATCAATTCTTATTTCTACTGACAAGGCTGATTACTTAAAAATGCTCATTAAGGACCTATTCTGCACCAGACATTATTGTGATTTAGAACAACTAGTATAGACATTGGTGTTTGAGTAACACTGTCCACGTGATTCTTATATATAGCCCAGGTTAAAAATCATTTCCCAGGATGCCTGAACCTGGAAGGCGACAAAGAGGTTTTCAGAGAGCAGGAAACACTTGGGGTTCACCTGAAGTCTTCACTATATCTCCCTGGGTATGCCCAGGCTTGTTTGACCTCAGAGGCTAAGCAAGGTTGGGCCTGGCTAGTACATGGAATGGAATTTATTCTGAAGAGAGGGTAGAAGTGTCCTAGGCAACGAGGAACAGAGGGGACCATAGGAGGAGAAATAAGGAGTTCACATGCAACCAGCATTGGCAGGACTGGACACCTGCTCTTTGGTGGGACAGAAGAAACAATAAGAGTTGGTCGGGACCACACTGAAAACAACCTTAAAACCATACTGAGGAGGTAGATTTTACTCACTGATCATGGAGACCCACCAAGTCTTAACATTCATAAGTAGTAAATGCAGTATGAACTGTCCGGTGTTTGAGAAAGCAAAGACTGCTTTGCAGAAAAGAGATTAGAGTGTGAGAACCTTGGAACTGGCAGGAGTTTTTGTCATTCAGATGAGTGATGATGAGAGATTATGACTGCCTCAAATTGACTTTCTCCGCTGTATCTTGGATCACTAAATATATGACTTCCTGTACACATTTTTAAATGTTATCAACAATGACAACAAATATTATGCTAATTCTTTTTAAAAATGTTTGCATGAGTTTATTTTTTAATTTTTTTTATTTGTTCTGATTAGTTACTGTGCTAATTCTGTGCCCAAAACATCATAATAGTGTCCTTAAGTCACAAAAATCACAACAACTCATTTTTAGCACCAAAGAAGTAGAGGGTTTGTAACACAGTGAAGATAGCATTTAGGACCAATTGTCCTTTTTAAAACAGATCCAAATCAATGAACTAATCAGTACATGTACCTCCTGTACTCCAGGCACTATAGAGAATGTAGAGAGAACAAAGCCAGCCCAACTGAAGTAGTCAGTCATGCACAAGGCTGGGCCTGGTGGTGGGGCACGCCTGTAATCTTAGCTACTAGAGAGAATGAAGGCAGGAAGGTAGCTAGATCAAGGCCAGCATTACATAGTTAGACCCTGTGTCACAAAAACAAAACAAAACCAGGTTGGGGGACAAGGTATAGATCAGTGGTAGAGTGTTACATGGGGAAAATAATAATAGTCGTAGTGCACAATTTTATATAAGTACAGGAAACATTTAGAATAAAAATAAATCAAAAACTTCAGTAACTAAAGAAGGCTTCAGGGAGAAAAAGGAAACATTTTGTTTTACTCCTAAGGTATGTTCGATACATATTTGGCTAATTCTTACTGTATTATACATTGTAAATGTTCTGGCTATTTATTGTTAAATGAATAAATAAATGAAATTGGTCATAAAATTTGCTTGGAAGATGGGTAAGATTTGGGATTGAGGGGCTGGGGCTGTAGCTCAGTGGTAGAGCGTTTGCCTAGCATGCGTGAAGCACTGGGTTCGATCCTCAGCACCACATACAAACAATAAATGAATAAAATAAAGATCCATCAACAATTAAAAAAAATTATTAAAAAAAAGATTTTGGATTGAATGATGGTATAAAATAGGGTATTTAAGATAACAGGGACACATACAATATAAAGGTCTAGGACAGCCAGATCAACCATTTTAATTTTGATGCTGTCAGAACCATTGAAGAAATGTTTTCTTAGAGAAGGCAAGATTCAAGACAAAAAAAAAAAATCGTCATCAAATATCTGAAAGTTCCTTTTACTAGAAAATTCTCACTTTCCAGAAAAGTGAGTTATGCCCAAGATTGCATGCCAATGGGACACTCTCATATAAACTGAGATGGTGTCCCTTGATACTAAATTTGTTCTCACCACTTTTGATTCTTATTTAAAAGGTTAACTTGTTCAGATGTGATGTTATAAATGGAGTTTAAAGCACCAAATAAGGCATTTCACTAGAAGATCTTCAACATTTATTATAACTCTTAGAATTTATGTAGCAAATATTAGAATGTGTTTGGGTTCACTTGAAGCACTGAATTCAATCCTCAGGACCATACGTGGGAAAAAAAAATAATAGTCATAGTATATAGTTTTGTGCAGGCACCATTCAGAATAAAAATCAATCAGAAACTAAAAATAAATCAGAATACTTCTGTTTAGAATATCAATAATCTCAATTCATGCAAATGGTCTCACTATTTATAATGAGCACAATTTACAATGATGAAAGAGTGTAATAATCAAGAAGATATAAAATTATCTCTTGTTGAGAACCACTGACTTAAATGGAATAGAAACTTTTTAAGAGACAAAAACTCCTAAGGCTCAGCAGAAATAGGTAACTGGATAGTGCTATATCAATTTAAAAATAAAATTATGGTTAAAAATATTCATACAAGTTACTGTTGACCTCACTAGTGAATTATACCCAAACATATAAGGAAGAAATAACATCCAGTCTACATAAACTTTTCCAAAAATTTGATGACTCGTGAACACTTCCAAACTCATTCTACGGGACCAAAATAACCCTGATACCAAAACTAAATACATTGAGAGGATTTTGAATGTTTCCAACACAAGGAAATGATCAATGTTTGAGGTGATAGATAAGCTAATTACCATCAGTACACCTCATGGACATGTATTATAGTGTCAAATGTACCCTCTAAATATGTACAATTACTATGTGTTGACTAAAAATAAAAATATATTTAAAAAGAAAAAAAGTACAAGAAAAATAAAAACCAATATTCTTACTGGTCCTCTCCCATGATTGTACTGGGGCTTGAACCCCAGAGTGTTGTACCACCAGCTATACCCCAATCCTTTTTATTTTTTAATTTTGAGATAAGTTCTCATTGAGTTGTCTAATCTGGTCTGAAATTTGCAATCCTCTTGCCTCAGCCTCCCAAGTTGCTGGAATTTACAGGCATGCACCACTACACCTGAATAAAATAATATTCTTCATGAATATAGATGCAAAAGTTTTCAACAAAATGTCAGCAAATGCATTTCATCAATTGTTTTAAAGTATAATACATCACAACCAAGTAGGATTTATCTCTGGAATACAAGATCGGTTTAACATTTGAAAATTAATTATTATAATTCACCATACTGGATTATAATTCACCATACTAGCAAACTAAAAAATGAAAAACAATATGATCATTTTGATAGATGTTTTTATTTTTTATGTTTTGTACCAGGGATTGAACCCAGGGGCACTTAACCACTGAGCCACACCCTCTGCTCTTTATTTGTTATTTTTTATTTTGGGACAAATTCTTGCCAAGTTGCTGAGGCTGGCTTTGATTGTTTGTTTTTTGTTATGTTTTGTTTTAATTTATTGCTTATTTATTTATTACTTCACTTAGTAAGATAGCCTCCAGATCCGTCCATTTGCTGGCAAAAATCATAAAATCATTCATTTTGATGGCTGAGTAATACTCTATTGTGGGTATATACCATATTTTCTTTATCCATTCATCTTTTGAAGGGCACCTAGGTTGCTTCTATAGCTTAGTTATTGTGAATTCAGCTGCTATAAAAATTGAAATGGCTGCATCATTGTATTATGCTGATTTTAAGCCCTTTGGATATATACTGAGGAATGGGATAACTGGTATAAATGGTGATTCCATTCCAAGATTTTTGAGGAATCTTTACACTGCTTTCCAGAGTGGTTGTACTAATTTTCAGTACCACCAGCAATGTATGAGTGTACCTTGCCCCCCACATTTTCACCAACATTTATCATTATTTATATTCTTGATATTTGCCATTCTGACTGGAGTAAGATGGAATCTCAGTGTAGTTTTAATTTGCATTTCTTTAATTTCTATAGTTGTTGAACCTTTTTTTTCATATATTTATTGGCCATTCGTATTTCTTCTTTTGTGAAGTATCTGTTCATTGCCCATTTATTGTTTGGGTTATTAGGTGGGTTTTTTCTTCTTTTTTTGGTGTTAAATTTTTCTAGTTCTTCACATATCCTGGAAATTAATAACTCTCTATCTGAAGTGCAGGTGGCAAACATTTCCTCCCATTCTATATGCTCTCTTTTCATGTGCTTGATTGTTTCCTTTGCTGTGAAGAAGCTTTTCAGTTTGATGCCGTCCCATTTATTTATTATCAATTTTACTTCTTGTGCTTTAGAAGCTTATTAAGGAAGTCAGTTCCTAAGCCAATATGTTAAGAGTGTTGGGCCTACTTTTTCTTCTCATATGTGTAGGGTTTCTATCTCCTTCTTAGTCCTTGATCCACTTTGAGCTGTTTTGTGCAGGGTGAGAGATACAGGTTAAATCCAATTCTATTACATATGGATTTCCAGTTTGCCCAGCACCATTTGTCAAAGAGGCTATCTTTTCTCCAATGTATGTTATTGGTGCCTTTGTCTAGTATGAGACAACCGTTTTTGTGGGTTTTTCTCTGTATCTTCTATTCTGTTCTATTGGTATTCATGTCTATTTTGGTTTCAGTAACATGCTGTTTTTGTTACTCTAGCTCTGCAGTATAATTTTAGGTCTGGTACTGTGATGCTGAAGCTGGCTTTGAACCTGCGATCCTCCTGCCTCAGCCTCCCCCACTGAGATTACAAGTGTGAACCACCAGGGCCTGGCTCAAAAAAATAGATTTTTAAAAAAACATTTGATAAATTTCAACATTAATTTCTGAGTAAAAAAATCTGTTGAGCAAACTAGAAATGGAGAAATGTCCTCAACTTAATGAAGGAAATCTACAATATATCTATTACTGACATTGTGTTTAATAGAAAAAAAGAAACTCTTTACACCTAAGATCAGAAAGAAAGCAGGATATCTGCTCTCATCTCTTCCTTAACCTTTTACTAAAGGGTCTAGCCAGATAGGCAATAAATAAAAATAAATAAATAGCCTCCAGATTCCAAAGGAAGAAGTAAAACTGCCTTTCTTCACAAATAACATGACCAACTATACAGAAAATTTGATGGAATATACACAATAACTACTGGAAATATTAAGTGAGGTTGACAAGATTGAGGGTACATGATGACTGTAAAACACTGTTATGCATCTGTACACTAGCAATGAGCAATTGAACTTATAAAAAATACTAGACATAATGGGATAAAAATACGAACTATTTAGAGATAAAGCTTAAAAACAAATGTGAAAATGCTAAAAACAACACAGTACATTGCTGAGAGAGATTAAAGACTTAAACGTAAGGAGAAATAAATGATTTTCAAGGGGTCAGCTATTGTTAACATGTTAATTCTTCTCCATTTCATGGATTCAATATAATACAACCACTTTGGAAAATAGTCTGGCAGTTTCTTAAAAATACATCTATCATGTGCTCCAGGCTTACTTTGGTTGTAGCATACCAACTGTAGTCAAGTTACGGTGGGGAGGATCAATAGCCTCCCTCTGTATCTACTGTGGTTGTTTACCATCTGGATATTTCTGAAATGAACCTGATTGATGTTGCCTGGCCAAATTGCCACTGGTCCATTGGCCACACTTTGTTAACCCACCAGATTCAAATGTGTGGTTTATTCCCTATAGCTCTTGGGCCTTCCTCAAACATTTATTTTTGTTGCTATGCATCTTCTTAGGTTACTATGGTTAAGCCTTTAGAAAGTACTATTTAATTTGGATTTTATTATTCTGTCCTTTTTGAGCAATTTATTGTGTTAGTTTAGGGGCAGTGGAGGCACCATTAGGATCACCGCCTGTAGTAGATTTATGAAGCTCTTAGATATTGTACACTTGTAAATGCTTCCAAAGTAATTAAGCAAACTGGCTTTGACAGTTGGAGACAATCATTCTCAAAAATGATAAAATGCTTATAATGTACAATTGATGGTAGAGAAGCAGTCCCCCATCAGCTGATTCATTCCATTCCTCTGTAAAGCCTTCAAAATATATAAGCATAATAACTGTACTCAGTCAGTCTTATAAATAGTCAGAATCTGTGGTTAGGGGTGTGCTCTAAGGACTTTTGGTGCTTCACAATGAAAGCAAGTACTGGATTTTTCCACAGTTGTTCATTTATTCAACAAGTATATACTATGTGTCTACCACATATGCCAGGCACTATTCTTTGAGAATATGATCATGAAACCATGAGTCAAAAGGTTTCATGGAGTCAAAAGTCCAGGGAGTCAAAAGTCCCTCTTAGAATTTGTGTTCTAATGGGAAGAAAGACAATAAGACAGCATAATTAAGATACTTACGCATCTCAAGATATTTATGTACCTTACTATCTTAAGGTACATTTAAGTACCTTAAATTTCAATAACTGAATGCCAGAGAAAACTTTTCAGAAATTTGGTTGGGGGACTAAAAGCAAACAAATAAATAAACGTTAAAAAAAATGAAAAAGAAGAAGAAATATGTAAAGAAGGAGAAAGAAAATGGAAAGGGAACTGAAACTCGAACACGGAGTTTATATTATTTACTAGGGACCACAGAGGGCCTCATTATTGAGGTGACTAGCGAGGAAAGACCCCCATGAGGAAAGACCCCTATGTTTAAAGGAATTGTTCAGAAAAGTAGATGCTCGTGACCCATGGAGATAGGCATTCCAGCAGAGTGCCTCAGGGACCCCTTGTAGAACTCCTTCTAAGCTCTCATCTGCTGAATCAAAGGCATTGGTGATCTTGATTTACCATGTGTCCTTTGGACACTCTGGTCATGGTTAAGAGCTAGACTTGCTGGTATGATTTTCTTCCACCTTGATCTGAAGCACTTGACTATTAAGGCTGCTGTGTTTTGGAAGTGGCCCCTTAGAAGTTGACATATTGGAAGTTTAACCCCCAAATTTATATGTTAATGGTATTTGTAGATGGGGCTCGGGGAGAAAACTGGGATTTGATAAGGTCATGAAGGTAGAGCCACACAATGGTATTAGTGGCTTTATAAGAAATGAGACCTGAGCTAACACACTTGCCTTGTCTCGACACGTGATGCCTTTCACCCCGTTATGATGTAGCAATAAGGCCTTCACTCCATGCCAAGCAGATCCTCATGCTGTGATTGGACTTCCCAGGTTCTAGAATCATGAGCCAAATATTTTGTTATAGCAATAGTAAATTAACCAAGGCATCTACAATGGAAAACCACCTAAAGAAGAGAGGAAAAGCCAATGTGTTAAACATCAGTTTCCTTATGGCCAAATGATGGATGAAAATATCTGGATGGCTGTGGATTGGGGAAAGGCTGCTTGGAAGAAAGGATGAAACAGAGATAATTAAACCTGGTTGGCTTTCCTTCATAAGTTGACACACGATGAGTCAACACATCAGTGGCTAAAAAAATAAATTAGTTCTCCAGTTTTGAAATGAACTTTATAAATATTCATTTTCCTATGGATTTCGCTAATAGCTGTCCAACAAGGGAACGGGTTGTTGATAACTAATCAATAACAAAACATACTGAAAAGCATTTTTGTTTTCCATTAGGGCCAAATGTTCTCATGGTTTGTGGCCACAAGTTATTTATTTTTTATTCTTATTTATTTATTTATTTATTGTTCCCTAACCAAATTGCTGAAAATTTTTCTCTTGCATTCAGTTATTGAAATTTAAGGTATTTACATGAACATACATCAGAAAATAATTTATATCCATTTATATTTAAAAACAATGGATATTACCTATATCAAGTACTAATTAAGAAAGTAAGTTTCCAACAATGCAAATGAACTATTGTATTTATTAAAATATTTAGGCTAGTGTAGTACTTTCCTAGAGCTGCCCTTATGAAGTACCACAAACTGACTGGTTTAAAATAATAGTAATTTGTTATCTCTCTGTTTTGGACTCTAGAAGTCTGAAGTCAAGTTCAGGGTCATGCTCTCTCCAGGCTCTGGGCGGGGGATCCTTCCTTGCTTTCTCCTTGCTTCCTGTGATTGCTACAAGTCCCTGGCATTCCTGGATTTGTGGATGCATCACAGGAGTTTCCGCCTCTGTTGCCACCTGGCTTCCTCTCTCTATGTTCTATTTATTTCCTCCTCTTCTTATAAAGACACAAATAACATTGGATTACCCCCCCCATCTCATATGACTTCATCTAAACTTGTTTATATCTGAAAAGACCCTATTTCCAAATAAGATCACATTCATAGGTACCAAAGGTTAGGACAACAACATATCTTTTCTGAAGACACAATGCAACTTACAATAATTTATATCTTAACGAATGACCCCATTCAACCCAGAACTATTGCAGATTTTTAAAGGGTCAAATTTTAAGACACCCTTCGTCAATATTCATAAAGATGATTTTTTACTTTGAACTCCTTGGAATTTGAATAAAATCTATGCATCTTTGAACTGTGAAGATTTTATAAATGCCAGCAATCGATTTAGAAGCTATAATTTCTCAGGCTGGTCATACCCCAACATGCCCTTCGGACATACTGGAAAAGAAGTTGACTGTCTAAATATCAGTCTGCTTCTAAGAGAAACAGTAAAGTTAAGAAGTCTTAAAATAGCTTTCTTCAATAAAACCACATACTGTTTTACTAGCTTGCTTTGTCAAAACCTTAAATATGACTTTGTTATATGAATGACTTCCATCAGTGTGTCATTTCAAAATAGAAAGTGAATTATTTGAATAAATTGATTCATATTTCCCTTCTCAGCATAAAACAATAATTAAGAAGTAATAAGAATATATAGATAATAATTGAACTGTAAAATTCATAAAATTCATTCAAATCTGTATGATTATATAAAAGTCTTCTTTGTCTAACTGTTAGGATTGACTGACGGAGGGAAACAGAAAGAAAGTCACTGGCCTTTCCAGCTGACAGTACTAATCAGGTCTCTAGTCTTTCTGGCATTTCCACTCCAGTAGCAGGTAGGTGGTGGTACATATAGAAAAGCCCTTTTCCAGGCCTGGGAATGCAGCTCATGGTAGAGTGATTGTCTAGCGTGCTTTAGGTCCTGGGTCTCACCCCCAGCACCACAAAAAAATGGGTAGAGGTGGATTAAAGGGGGCTTGAATTAGATCCATGCATGCTGGATGCACGTAGGAAAATATCACACAGAACCCTATTAATATGTACAATTAATACAGATTAATAAAAATATTTTAAAAAAGAAAACCCCTTCTTTATTTTTGCCACTGACTATGATTATTTCTAAAAGTCACCTGGTCGGTCACAACCTCAGCTCCCTCCATCACAACCCGTTGGTATCTGCCCTGATTTGCAGCCTAGGTTCCTATATAGAAAGGGTATGCAAACTCATTTGCATTAGCTCTCAATTTGTGGTGCTCATGGCCCGTGGACATTTTTATATTACCAAGCTCCTTAAAAATGATCAAAACAGAAATGTAGTTTTTTGTGGGACTGAGAAGAATATCTGCAGGAGGGATCAGGGTCTTAGCCTGAGTTTGCAGCCTGATCTCCCTCTCTTGGGTTCACTTCTAAACCCTGACCTGCCTTTCCAGGACCCACCCTGCAAGCCCAGGGGAAAACAGGCTGAAATAAATCCTGAAGTATAATCTCTGAAGGGTGTTCCTTGTGTGAACTTGGGGCAGATATTCCTCCCTAGCTTTGTGACAGCAGCTGTTACTCAGTGACACTGAGCCAAGAGTAGCCCCACTGAGCACACAGCCCTGCACATAAATAGATACATTTCAGTGCTTTGTGATGGAGATGACAGCTCAGAAGAGAGAGGTCCAATTTGAGGCCAGAAAGCACTCTCGCTGTGAATTCTCTGAGGGTATCCTTTGCCCTCCCGAGTTTTTACCTTCCTTAATACAAAATTGTTCAG
The DNA here is from genome assembly GCA_028644305.1 of Xerus rutilus. NCBI lineage: Eukaryota > Metazoa > Chordata > Mammalia > Rodentia > Sciuridae > Xerus > Xerus rutilus. Next base: position 15,572,327 of record CM053406.1, on the reverse strand, counting down.
AAAATCTCTTCAACACCAGTATAAGTTACAGACAAATGAGACAAAAGATGGGATTATTTGTTGTTTAGTTTAGATTCATATGTGTGTGTGTATATATATATACATATATACACATATACATATATATATATACATATATAATTATTTTTCTAGTTATCCAAATGCTCTAGAGAATCAGGGTGAGTGTTAGGAGGAGGTGTGTGTTGCTCTTCTTCCTTGAAAGTGTTTCTAATGGCAGTCAGCCTTGTGGATGAAAACCGAAACCATGGTCCAGTACCAGACTTCACATTGGTACACACAGGGAATCCTATTCTTAGACAACTTCCAACTTTTTAGAATTTATGAATTCTCTTCATCAAGGCCATTTCTTTCTTGACCTTTATTTCTTCAGTTTTCCACAAATGTGTTCTTTCTACCAAGATAAAAGGACCCATCAGGGTATGAGAAACTCTACCGTCCTTGCTACCCCAGTTTCTGGCATCCTCCAGAAATTTCCCTTGTACCATGGGAGCTGGGATGGAATTTTTTTCTCTTTTATTTGAAAATTATTTTAATTGGTTCTTTTTTGCTTTACATGACAGTAGAATTCATTTTGATATAATTATATAAGCATGGCATATCTTATTCTAATAGATATGCCCAGTCTTATACATGATAGGGGGATTCACTATGTATTCATATATGTACATAGGAAAATTATTTCAGGTTCATTACACTGTCTTTCCTTTTACTATCTCCTCTCCCTTCCCATCATTTCCCTTTGTCTAATCTACTGAATATTTATTCTTATGCTCTCCCCTCTTATTGTGGGTTACCTTCCACATATCAGCAAAAACATTAGACTTTTTTTGGCTTTTGGGGACTGGCTTATTTCACTTGGCACGATAGTCTCCAGATCCATGGGGTGGATCTTGAAAAGCTCGACTTTGAGGGAAGAGCAATTTCTTGCTAATTAGAATTTATTTCCTGGTATTGAATATAGTAATACAACAAGTTTACTCTAAAACAAATGTAGCATTTTATGTTGTCAAATAGAATTCACATGTGAAAGTAAATATTAAGCAAAGTTTTATGTTAAACAAAATTCATTACTCATTTTTATTGTCATTGCTGAAAATATTGCCAGACTCCGTATTTTTACATAAAAGTGGTATATGTTCTCTAGAAAGCAGCATTTTGTTGTCAGTTTTATCTGATTTAAAGACAAGCTACCAATATGTAACCACCCATAGTCTGGAATGTGTTTTGCCCTTTAGTGTTAACTGGTATGAGCATTTTCAAAAAGTCCAATAGCATAGGTTCAGGAATCACAGCAAGGGGTGCAGACAAGGAAATGAGATCCTGGCAGGTAAATGACTTTTCTTTACCAATTGATCTTATTAACAAGGACTGGGGAAGAAATCTATCACCTGGCAGTATCAGGGTCATAATTTTGTAGTTTTCCTAATTTTTATTTTTTTTTTATTTCAAATTTTGAATTGGTGCATTATAATTATACATAACAGGAGATGTATAGTCATGTACTTAACATAATTTGATCAATCTCTTTCCCCAAGACCTTCCCTTTAGAGGGTCATCATTTTTAGAAGCAATGTTTCTTAGAATTGAAATGTTTCTTGAGGACTGAGCATCTTCAACATTTTGCTACATCCTCTGAAGTAATTTTGGACTTTAAAGGCCTAAATTTCCTTACAGCCTCAGGAATATCATTTAGAATTAATTCACACTAGTAAAGAAGGGCTGGTGGGGAACAGGGCTATCCCAGATGAACATTTCTCTCTGATATAAATGCCTTGATTTATAAGGCTGAGAATTTCCTCAACTAAAAATCACAACAGAAGTTGCAGAACACTTGAATATCCTTTTAAAGAGCACATTATACTGCCTCTAGTGATGATGTAAAGCTAGAAGATTTTGTTACCTATTGTAAAAGCCACTGAAGTGAAAACCTAAGTAGAAAGTTGTTTATCAGAGAGCTGTAAAATGGAGCTAAAGATTAAGCTGGGCACCATCTTTTTTTCTCCTCCTTTTGGTTTCTCTTTTATATTTTCTTCCATGCAGGCATTTATAGGTGACAAATATGTCATGGCACCAAATTGGACCCGAGGGCTTACCTTTTACTGTTCACGTGTCACTTCTATCTTAGCTGCCCAATCCACCCCTCAGATATTAAGTTTTGTCTGTCACTGATGGTGGAAAAAAAGCCACGTTCTTATTTCTTCTCACATTCTAGTTTGATTTCTTTCCTCTTTTAAAGGACATTGCACAGAGATCTGCCACCTAACAGCATAAACATCATCTTCACCCACACGTGCTGAGTAACTTGAGTTCCTTGCCTGTAGGAATGTCCTGCTTGTCTTTATGCTGAGGGACTTGGCTAAAAATGTCAGTTTCACTGTTTGAGAATTTAGAGAAAAGCTTGGTTCCTAAGTGGAATTCAAATGGATGCCATTAGTTTTAACACATCTTTTCATATTAACAAACCTTGAAGACTATTCTAGAATTAAAGAAATTATTTGGTTAGTAGATCAATGAAGTTATTGCACCTACCATCTTGTGCTGCATCTCTGAATTGGTGCTCCACACAGTAACACCCCAAAAGGTGTTGAAATGGGGTGCCTTCCAAAGTATTTTTGGAAGATCACAGAATACCATGTTTGAAAGGAGTAATACCAGACTTTTTACAAAGTCCATTAAGTCAGAGATCTGTAAAAGAATCTTGATGTGATGGAGGACAGCCAGTCTAAGGTCATCTTTATTTGATTATTTATTTTAGTGTGGGAATACAAGACTTTATGTTATAGCTTTTCTAGTTATATAAATTTTATAAAACAAGCTCAACACGTCCTACAGAGAAAGATGGCTGTTTTATGAATCTTATTGTATCCCACGTGTCTAGTCCTAATGTTTGAAATCTCCTAATCCTCCAGGGTTGTGTATTCTATATCATTGTCTGTTGCCCAGGGCTGATATTGTACAGCTGACAAACAAATGCTTCCAGGCTAAAACATCTGAAGGCAAACAACTTTTAAATAGGTTTCTTTATTGTAGGCATTCTTTCAGAGTCTTTACAATGCTAATATATATTGTAAAGCTGCACTAGGGGAGTAAAATATATTGCTTTCCAAACTTATTTCACAGGGAACCATTTGCTGGGTGGACATCTTCTGAGACCAGGGTTCCATGCATCATACATACTTATAACTTTACAATGAAATGAAGTGGAGACTCAATGGTAGGTACGTTGAGACTTCTGTACATAGAGTATTGAACATACCATGTGTTATAGACACAGACTATGAAGTAAGTGTGTGTGTGTGTGTGCGTGTGTGTGCGTGTGTGTGTGTGTGAAAGAGAGAGAGACGGACAGAGACAGAGCAGTAAGAAGGGAGGGAGATGAAAGATCCGCAGTCAGGTTACCTGATTATTGGAACCCAGCAGTCGTGTGATATTTTGGCTGCACAGCTTTCAGGCCTTGGTGTATTTTTGCCTTCCTATGACATCGTTAAGTTCAACTGCTTCTGCATTCTATTGCTTGCCTTAGGTTAATAATTGTTGGGTGAATTAATATATGCATGAATGAGTGCCTCCAAGATTTCCTTTTTTGTGTGTATGGTTGGTTTCCTGATATTTTCTGAAATGATTTCAAATGAGAGCTCGTCTTTGGGGACCCATGGATGCCAGCTAAGGATAATTATTATGAATTTGCAAGACTGAGCCTTCTGTGTCTATCTCGTGGGTATTGTAAGGCAAAAGAACAAAACTCTCATTGTGTTTTGCTAAAACCTAGTAAGTTTTGAATACAAAACCAATTTTAAACAGATGAATAAATAACTGATTGTATATTTAAACAGTAAATGCATTTAAGCCCATTGATAACCTACTAGTCTAATAAGAAAAATCATTTTCCAAAACAAATTTGAATAATAGGTTTAATAGAAAATACATTTTAAAGCTTTCTTCAATTCAGTTCTTTTGATTTTTTTAATTAAAATAATAATATCATCATGCTCCTAATAGTTATCCAATTAAAAGAATCACGTTTTGATTTATATAATTATATCTAACATTTACTTTTTAAACTACCATTGTATCTTAGTGAGCAGGGATTTATTTTCCCCTAATAAACTACTTCCAAAAAATCAGGAATTCAGGTGAATGTATATACCTACAAGCAGACATACACAGGGGCATATCTGTTTTCAGTGGATCCATGTATAACTTGTCCACTGCTGAGCAGAAATCTTAGTGAGTAGGTTTGAGAGCTCATTTCTTGAATTGCCAGGCATCTGAAGCTTAATTATATGGGAAGAACCCATTTCCTCTGCTTTACACCAACAGTACATATAATTATAAGGGGAAAGGCACATTTCTTCAAAGAGGCAGATAAGACACCAAGACCACTGGGAAATCCTCAAAATGTAATGAAAAGAAGAACAGCAGGAGCCAGGTGCAGTGGCACACGCCTGTAATCCCAGCACTTTGGGAGGCTGAAACAGGAGAATCGCGAGTTCAAAGGCAGCCTCAGCAACAGCGAGGCACTAAGCAACTCAGTGAGACCCTGTCTCTACATAGAACACAAAATAGGGCTGGGGATGTGGTTCAGTGGCCGAGTACCCCTCAGTTCAATCCCTGGTGCCAAAAAAAAAGAACAGCAAGATACAAAAGTATGAGGAAGGATTCCACCGTGTAATGGGTACATAGCGGAAAAAAAGGAAATTATACCAAAATGCTAATAGTCTATCATTTGTTAATGGGATTATGTGTGATTTAATTATATTCTTATACTTTTCCTTATATTCCAAATTCCTACAATGTGAAAATACATGTTTTGAAAGAAGTCTAGACTCCCTCCTTTATTCATTCTATTTCTCTACCCTCTTCTTCCAACCAGGCAAAAAGGAAGCCCAGTGCATGTACCTACAGGAACTTCTGCACCTCTGAATGAGGTACATTCTGGCTAAAGTAGTTTTTAAAAAGTGCCAAATACTCTGTAGACACAAAAGAAGAAAGAGGGAGCATGCCACCAATTGGACCCTGTCAGGATTGTTTCCTGTGGAAGCACATGACTTGAAGTTCTGTTAAATATATAGTTTGTCCAGGGCTATTCAAGAAGAATTTGAGTTACTGTCCAGTACAAGAGACTTTGTATGGAAAAGAAAGTTATACAGAGGGAATGCTAAATAGCAATGGTTTTATGAATGCTAGGATCCAAACTGGGAGAAGGAAAAATTTTGACTGTTTTTCTCTCTTTACCCATAAGAGAGGAAACTAATTTATAAACAAATTGCTGCTGGCCTTATGACAGTAAAACACTGTTTGCCAAATATGTCTTTCATTTATATATATAAATAAATATATATATATATATATGTTTATATATATGTATATATATATGTTTATATATATGTATATATATGTGTTTATATATATGTATATATATTAGTATATTATTTATATGTATATATATATCTATAGATACATGTAGATAAACAGATATATACAGGCATATATGACATCCGAGTATATGCTAGTTATGTATGTGGTCTTATTTATTTTCTCACAGTTGTAGCCAGTTAGCTATACTTTAATGTACTTGTTTTTTTTTTTTACTTTACACAGATGATGTTTTTATATTTTATGCTTTAAAATATAGTCATTAGTGAATATATATATATAGTAATGAGAAAAATCTCTTCATATTTGCTAAACAATCTGAAAATCTGTAAAAACTAAGTGGAAAGATTTTATTTAAAACTTTAGCAATAATATGTAAAACTCCTTTCAAAGAAATTCATAATGAGAACAGTGCATTTGCGATGGGAGGGAATGATTGCTATTTTTGAGAAGGAAATGTATTAAGTTCTGTCTGTGCTGACCCTGCCTCTTCCGTCTCCCCACCACTTTGTGTCATGAGATTCCATCAGAGAGGCCAAGGACATCACCCTCTTTCTGTTGCCAACGGAGACATGGCATGCCATCGATTCTTTTCAATAGTGTCATAAAGATTATAGCTGTGATATACACAGTAGATTCCTACAATCAGAGAAGGATAGGTACTTCTAGTTTGCTTTTAAGTTTAGGTTTAAATAACTTTAGTCTTGTAATTCAATGGAACTCCTGAGATTTAGCTTTGACAGGAGAGTGTCCTGATGGTTAACTCAAGATATTGTTAGCTGAATATTTGTGTTTCTTCTTTTGCTGAAAAACAATTCTCTTCCCTCAAGGGTAATTTCATACTAAAAACACAAGCCTAGAATACAGATTTTTAAAAAGATTTTCCAATATTGCCGATGAGTTTAATATTATTAATGTATTTCTCTTTGTCTTTAAGGCAAATTCTTTATGTCAGGTGTAGCAAGAGGGTTGGAGAGAATGCAATTTATATATTTTTAGAGGATTTTGAATAAAATTAGAAATGCCATTAGAAAACTTATTTGGGAACAGATTGACTTACATTTATGATTATTCCAGGCTGAGAGAATATTGAATAGATGAAGGTAAATATACAGTGAAAATTCCTTCTACTGAAGCGTGCTTGTAAGTTCTTTCAGATGGCTTCTTGGGTTATATAAATTTAGTTTGAGGTCATTATATGGATAATTTGTTACTAAGTAAAGTAGTTTGTCAGGTTACGAGACATTAATCTTCCAATAGGTCTTTAATTAGGACAGATGCACTAAATAATTCATAGCAAGACTTGGCCTGGAAACATTTATAATACTCAATTATACCATTTTACAGGCAATGGCAAATTGTTTTTGTGTAGTCTGGAAATTGTGGAACTTAATTAATTACCTTCAATGTTTTAAACATCTGCTCTGCACTCTTTTAAATGCATTAAATTGGCAACTCATGAAATGGCTAAAAATAGAGTTCAAATTCCCCAGATGATAAAGGGTGAAGATCAACTATGACAGGAAGAAAAGTCACAGTGTGGTGTATAGGAAATATGAAACCAAATTACATAGCCAGCAACATTTGGCTTCAAAGGCTCTCAAGTGTGTGATAATTATTTTTAAAAGAATGAAAATTTTATGTGGTTTTTAAAAGCACTTAACTTGCTGTTAAATACATTTCTTCCCTGGTTTCATAAGATAGACTGCAGTCAACCAGTTGGGAAACCAGGCACAGTACAGATATGGAACATGTATCAATCTCTGTCATGTAAACACCTCTGAGTGAAATTTATTTCTGCACACACAAATAACTTTGCCCTTATAAGTTGTATCAAAGACGTGACAAAAATAAGTGCTCTGGAAGTATTTGCAGAAGTGTTTTCATGTCATAGATCTTCAAGTGATGGAAAGGGGAGTTAAGAGCTTATTCCATTTGTAATTAGATCACAGAAAACAGATGGTGATGGTGTTGTAGTGGGAAGGGGGATGTGACCACTTAAGTAAACAAAGGAAAAAGGAATGTTCACTTCATTTTTCATCCTAGAAATTTCTCCCAAGAAATATGTTGTCAGGATCTTCTGTTTAAGAATAATATGAGAGTGAATTACAAAGGAACAAAGCACACTCTGAAATACGGACTGAGTTTGCAGAGACTGGGCTCCACTTTTACCGTGAGAGTGAGCATCAGACCGTGGGCCTGGGATAGAGCTACCTGTGGTCTGTGAGCCCAGATTCCTGCCTCTTTCTGGCAAGACATTTTTCCTATGTCTGGGCACCCGCTCCAGGATGGTGGGGTACAGGCTCCAGGTCCTGTCCCCCAGCATAGTCATGCTGGGTCAGCAGGTTGGAGGCAGTAGTGCTTCCTACTTGAGTAGCTCTTGAAGAGGATGGCGATAAATGGAGTTGACCATGGACATGCTTGGTGGGTGAACTAGAGCTTTGTCACAAAATCACTCAGAGAGAATCTAAATGAGCACTATCCAGATGACAGAAACCACATATGGTTTTCCACCTTTTCTTGGAGTTACATTTTAAAAAAACAAAAAGAAACAGATGCAATTAGCTTTAATAATCTATATTTAATTTGGTAAGTCAAGTGATAATTTCTACTTGTAATTAATGTTATTAGTGTGAAATTTTATATTTTTAATACAAAGTCTTCAAAATCCAATGCATATTTTATACACACATCACATCTCAAATTGGCCAAGCCACTTTTCAAGTGCTGGAGAGCTTGCTGTGGCTATGGCTACCCTATGTTGTTGGACAACATAGCTCTAGATGAGCTGGATGACAAGCTACATTCCCATCTGTGATGAGGATAAACAAGGCAACACATACCCTGGGGTATGGGCCTAGTGCAGTACCTGGGACACCACTGGTTAAAGAAAAACTTTAGACAAATTAAATTTAGCAAAGAACAATTCATGAACCTGACAGCACTCAGAACCAGGGGAGGTTCATAAACTCCACCCACCAACAAGAACAGACAGTATTTACAGACAGAAAAAGGAACTGAGATGCAGAAACAGCTTAATAGACATTTACTATATATGGATATGGTCTGATCAGATGGTAGCCTGTGATTGGCTAGAGCTCAATTACTGTGATTGGCTGAGGCTCTACTTATAAGAATATACCCTCTTAGGTTGCCCTTTGTTTATATATTAAGCTAGATTGCAGTTTGCTACCTATAGAGAGAGTTTCAGTCCAAATTTAAGAAGACAAAATAAATGCTATTTATAATGATCTGCCAAATCCTACTTCCTTGTTCATTAAGCTCCAAATTCACATTCATATTATTTTTATTTACCTCCATTTCCTGCTTCTAAGACTAAAAGTTGCCCTTTTCTGTGCTACTGGAACACAGGAAGAGGGAAGGACTCTGTAGAGATAAGGAGAAATAAAAACAACTTTGAAAAAAGCAGCTCCCCCTGACCTACAAACCAGCATTTCCCAGAATTTCTCCACTTTTGAGGACAATGTCCACCTTTGTAAAATAGGGATGGTACGGTTTGGGAATGGGGGTGGCAGTGGAAATATTTGTATGTATAATTGCTTGCCAGCCCTAGTAAGGTTTTAAAGGGAATGTTTGACTCTGTTGTTTTAGTATAATTATTCCCTTTTAGAAAAGAAAACAATGAGACACTTGTATATCTCTGGCATGTTTTCTATAGACCCACTGACCATTGATACTCGAACTTAACCTAAACATTTTTTGATAGTGTTAAATTAAGATAATTTAATTAGAAATCTATTTCTTAACAAACTCAGTAATTTTTTTAAATGAAGGAAAATTATATACAAATGAACTGATATTTTGGAGTTACATATGACTTTAAAAGTAGTGGTTTTTAATAATTATCAGTATAAAAAAGAATACATTTAGCTTAAGGATGGGACTGTAAAAACTATACAGATCCACACTGTAGCTGTCTGTCTTTGGTGCTATTAGACGGCTATTTGAGGCTGATTGACCCACTGATATAATATACCAGATAAGACAGATCTCTAAAATTCAATCTTGTTTAAAGATTACCCAGCAGGAGTTGAAAAAGGAAGAAATACAAAGGTAAGAATAGTTAGGAATTTTCTTTTTTCAATATATCAAAAATCAGAATTTACAGTACAAAATCATTTTGCTCCTTGGCCCCCAACCACAGGTTCTAGTGCAGTGCTGTCTAGAACTTTGAACAGTTGACTTTGGTCTCACTTTGTCCTATAAGAGAGATCAGCAAGGAAGCATGGCAAGAGTAGGTACATTTGATCAGGTATATCATTCAAAACTCTGTCCTTTGTTCCAGGTTCCTCTTGGACTTTCTTCTACTGAAATTCCTCCCAAGCTCCCAATCTTATTTCCATAAGGCCAACCAATTGTTTCTAATGCAGTGAGTTAAATCTGTAACTATTTTTTTGTTTCCTAAGTAATTAAAGAAAGAGATATTTCTCAGAAAAATTTAAAATACATTTAAGTAAAGTTATTTTAACCTTAACAAATGATTCTAATTAATAAGGGCAGAATAAGCAGGGCATGGTGTTGCACACTTGTAATCCTGGTGACTTGGGAGGCTGAGGTAGGAGGATTGCAAGTTCAAGGTCATCCTCAGCAACTTGGTGAGACCCTGACTCAAAATAAGAAAAGGACTGGAGATGCAGCTTAGTGGTAAAGAACCCCTATGTTCAATCCCTAGTACCATAAAAACAAAAAGGAGGAAGCAGAAGATGAAGAAAAGAGAATAGTGTTACCTACTAAGAAGAATCATGGGCTCTTTGGCTCTTTTCCAGTCTATAATCTCTTTATTCTGATTAATAGTAATAGCACTTACTAGGAATGCACTGTATGTCAAGCACTGTTAGTGCTTTGCCTGAATTAACTAATTTGATTCATATAGCACCCCAACAAGGGAGGATTATTATTCTCATTTTACAGATGAGGAAGCAACAGAGCAGAGTTTTGGGTCACTTGGACAAATTTCTGCTGGAAGGAGACAAAAGTGGTTCTGAACCCAGGCCTGTAGCTCTCCTTTACACTGTTTTCCCTACTGGAGAATGGAATAAGGATTCAGAGAGGCTCACATGCCCTGGGCTTCCATGGATTTGTCTTCTACATGGCCTCCTATGGCAAGCATGAAGGAAATTCCTTTCTTATCACCTGCACTAGGTCTATGGCACTGCTTAGGTCATCCTGAGGGCCACACAACGTGAGAAAATGGATGGATCAATGCAACTTGATGACATATTGGAAAAAAAAAAATAGGCTCAGAGTGAAAATCCACCCCCCGCCACAACTCTCATAATTCCATGAGAATATGAAGTGTTCCAATTAAATTTTCTTCTTTGATGTATATTCTGTAATCAACTTCAGACATAATGTCCACACAAGTGTACAATCAGCCAACGCTTGATGAATGGAACTATCTACGCCTTTGTGTACTGCCTTTAATAATTGTACTCCAAAATATCTTTAAACACTAGCCATATATTGAAAACATAGGTGAACAAATAAACATATTTATGTGACATCTATTTTTACTATGTTGTTAGTTCACTTTTCAATAGTGCAGGATCTTTGTGAAAAGAAAATATGTTGCTGTTAACTGTAATGTGAGTTTCATACAAAGAGGAAAATGAATAACCTAAGATACATACATAACATTTTTTAAAATATGATAAAATAAGGTTTTCTGTGTGTATATTGTACTAGCACTAATGGTACTTAGTTATTATAATGGATTATTCATTATAAGTATAAATTTCCTATTAAACAGTTCTAATTTTATAACTAGAGAAATTTTAAAGTACCTGAAATAAAATAATGACTCGCTGTTTAATTTGGCTTCCTTTCCTTGTAATTACAAATTCAACACTTTCTTTTATCAGATTTATCATTACTTCTTTATTAATTGAACTAGCTGCTGTAGTTCCCATGCATACATTCTTTTAATGTCCTGTATACCTTTGGGAAAGTTAGGAAGTATTTCATTATGCATCACCAATGTTATTTCAAAAGCCCCAAATTAGCAGTCAGCTCACTTTGTGTAGAAAAGATGGAATTCAGTCAATGAATTGCTTGATACTACATGTCTCTTGAGAACAAGTCATCAAAAGTGACTACACTTTTATAAAATGTAACACAGTTTTTAATATCTATCTATCTCAGTCTCTGCTACTAGGGAACAGGATGTAACATTTATTTAACTGCTTAAAACTTTGGGCCATGCTAAGCAAGAATAGAAGCTTTTATCACTGGGTGGGAAAATGTCCTGATTTGTTTCATTTTCCATAATCATGGATGCTCAGTCATTACCCAAATATTATGTTTCTAACATTTAAGATCTTCACTTATTTCACATTAGATCTTAGGTTTCTTCATCCCGTTATTGATCTAAAATGTCTTTAGCTCTCTTGGGTGAAGGAAGAACATGTCTATGTGTTGCATCAGATAATTCCTATTATTGGAAAGCACTGTTCAATCTCAAATGACCTTTTCTTGTATTTCTTGTCAAGCTAGCTTTACAGTCCACATTAAATGCAAGCATTTGTGCAAAGGCTGAAAAGCGTGTCACTGTGTTGGCGAACGATGCTCTAGAGTGTTTGCTCGGTCAGCACTGTGGTTGTCCAGACAGTGGGCATCAGGGTCCCGGGCATTAAGCCCCATAGTCATTGCTGCCTATTGTTAATCCCACAACATGGGCCCTAAGGAAAGATGGACACGTGCTTCTGCGAAGGGGTTCATCTGTGAAGAGGGGTTCTGTGCTTTCACTTGCAGCTTCAATACTTTGAGAACCATGGAACAAGAATTTTCTGACTGTGGGAGGGGTCAGCATGGACACTTGCATTTTTCATGAAAATAAATTTAATAATATTCAGCATTTGGTTTTACTTTACATGATCTTTTACGATTGCATGTGATGACAGGTTCAGTCCCTGGGATTCAGGCAAGATTTTGAAAATGGCCTAATTATTATGCTAAGCTGTAGTGAGAGTTTTCTAGGAGGCCGGGGCCACTTCACCCTGAGAATGCCCACATGGTAAGAGATGAAGTCTCTTAACTGCCTCCTGTTTACTCATGCTATTCTTTTTGTTAAGCATAGATTGTTCATCTACTTACCTTTCAAGTTTGTGTTTACTTTTAGAATTTGAATTTTTAAACCTCTTCATTTAAAATAATAAGTAATACTTTTCAAATTTCCATGTGGTTTGAAAGTGAATGTCTCATATTTTAACACTAGTTTTATACTTGTCAGACTTATTCTGGTTCAACTTAAATGCACTAACTTTCCCCCACAACTTCATTTGAGAAATGTGAGTTACAGGTTGAGAATGCCAGGTTCTACTTAGCCCACCAGAGTTCTAGATACTGAAAATAGTACAGTGACCTGCACCCATCAGAGGGATGGTAAGGGTGTGGCCCCAGTTAGCTATTTTACTGTGAGTTAAGACCTTAATGATCCCATGAGTCTGTAGTGTGCATTTAAGTCCAGACTTCCCAGAGGCATCATGCAGCAATATCTACTATTTTTCTTTCCATTTTCTCATCCTTCTCTTATTGCTGAGTCTTCCATTCTAGAACATTAGAGGAGGAATAGGGACCCCTTCATGGGTGTGTACGCTGCTCACTCAGAAGGCCCCATGCTTGGTCGAATGCTCTGCTGTGCCATCTTGAAATTCTTGGTAGTTTTAAGCAGGAGTTCTGCATTTTCATTCTGCCCTGGGCTCCTGGTCCTGGGAGGGAAGGAAAGATGAGGAACTGAGGAGGCTCTGAGTCCTGCATGCCTCGTTGCCTCATTGAGTTTGATTTTGGAGTACCCGGTCCCCAGCCTCCAGTGTAGTATTTTTAAAAACGTATCAGGGAACATTTGTGCCAGAAACATTTCCTTCAATTTGTTGACTCCTCAGTCAGATGAATCAGTCTTGAGGGCTAGGCCCAGGAATCTGTGTTTTCACAGACTTCCCATGATTCTCAGTTCACTAAAGCCTGAGAACCTCTGAGGAGTGAACCCGCCTCTGAATGAACACACATTTTTCTGACTCCCTATTGATTGGTTCAGAGTTAAAGGAGAAAAATACAAAACAAAATAAATTCTATTACATTGGTATACTACTTGACAAAGTGTCAGAGGACAAAAATGCTGGCTTGTACCAAAGAAAGAGTTCCTGTTTGATTTGGCAGAAGATAGTGATGTCTTCATTTGGGGCCAGGCTACTCTAAGCCACTCTTTTGGGAGTTCTTATTTTCTTTTATTTCTGCTACCACTGCTAGAAAGTGGAATGTTTGGGTTAAGCAATTATGAGTGATAAAGCAGCTGTTTGAGTCAATCACTGCCTCTGCCAGGGACTTTGCAAAGATCAATTACAATGATAAGGATCATTGTATTAAAATCAGCTGACATAGACATCAATCATTGTTTGAAGAAGAGTTTTGGCAGACACTGGAGGTTAGTGGTGGAGTCTACATTTGGAGGCAGACAGACTCCAGTTGAATCCAGATCCATCCCTTAATAGTAGGATCTTGGAAAATTTCTTTTTTTCCCCCAAATCTTAAGATATTTTTTTAAAAATCCTAATAGACCCTGGTATGTGGTTTTATTGTGAGGATTAAAGAAGATAATCCTAGTAAAATCCTGGAGTAACATAACATTAGAAACTTCCTGGGCTGGGGCTGTAGCCTAGTGGTAGAGCGCTTGCCTAGCATGCGTGAGGCACTGGGTTCGATCCTCAGCACCACATATAAATAATAAATAAATAAAATAAAGATCCATCAACAACTAAAAAATATTTAAAAAAAAAAAAAAAGAAACTTCCTTTCCTCTGTGTTTTGGCACCAATTTTCCACTCTCTCACCATCCCCTTTTCCACCATCATTCCTTTGTTCCTTTTTGCAGGCTATAGTCCGTAAAAAATAATCACACATTTCAAACTAACTAGAGAAAAATTAGAAGGTTCCTGACACATAGAAATGATAATATTTGAGGTGGAGATGCTAGTTACCATAATTTGATCAATATATACTGTATACATGTATTGGAGTATAATTTATGTCTATAATTGTAATCTTAAAACTGTACCCCATAAATAAGTACAAATTTTATATGTGAATTTAAAAATCCTAGTGCAAAGTGCTTGGAACATAGTATGAGCTCAATATTGTTATTAATTTAATCTATTGAGAAAAACTTAAAAATCAAGAACCATGAAAACGGAGGCTGAGACAGGAGAATCACGAGTTCAAAGCCAGCCTCAGCAACGGCAAGGCGCTAAGCAACTCAGCGAGACCCTGTCTCAAAATAAAACACAAAATAGGGCTGGAGATGTGGCTCAGTGGTTGAGTGCCCCTGAGTTTAATCTCCAGTACCAAAAAAAAAAAAAAAAAAAAACCATGAAAACTTAAGAACTGTCACCAAACTGAAATCTTGTAATCAAATTTTAGATACTATATATTTATATCTATATATCTTTATCTATATCTTATAGATCCTGTTTCTCTGGAAAACCTTGACTAGTACAAGAAGAGTAATAAATTTTTACTTTTTTCTTATCACACAGTATTAGACACAAATGTCTCACTGAGCATTTGACTCACAGAAATAAATCTTTTGGAATGGAATTATTTTAAGGAGATGCTGGGGTTTTAAGTCTTTCCCGTGATATTAGATAAAGTCACTTTCCTATAATGGAAGAAATTGAAGATCCACAAGAATGCATGTAGGATCTGGACGCATCTAACCATCCAGTGCTCACTTCCTATGCACCGTGCTGCTTCCTGGGCTGTGCTGAAGGAGCTGCAGATCTCACCACTGCTCCTGGGCAAGCAATATTGATAAAGAGTTTTGCCTTCCCATGAAATGGCTCAGCTAGGGTAATTATTTATCTGCACAGGCTGATGCCTCCAGCTTAGTGTCTGTAGACTCCTGTGAGAGTAGAGCTGGGCGTGATTGACAGTAGCTGAAACTCTCGTCACCTGGGTAAAACCCTGCTGGTAATGAAGCATTCATACTCAGACCTCACCTTTCTGGACCTGCCAGGCTACATTTGCTGGCAGCAACTCTGAAAGCTTTCCATGGGAAAATGATGTTTCAAAGGTGCCAATTACAGCACATATGTATTTCACCTTGAGAATTTCAATTGGCAAAGATAATATCATGGGTTGCCCTTAGAGTTTTGATGGGAGGTTCATTTGTACTAAGAAATCTGATCGAAATGCAGTTATTAACGGAGGCTTTTGAAAACAGTGAGCAAAAAGCAATAGGGGATTGTTTTTTTAAAAGCATGACCTAAAGGACCATTTACCAGCTAGCTCTCAGCCAATATTTAAAGAATAATGGTGTGCAAAGCACTGTGTTATCCTAGAAACCAACTGGATTTTGGTTCCCCGATGCAACATTGTATGTAAATATAAATTAGCTTTTTCTAACCCATGGTATTGGAAACTTAAAGGGGGTCTCTTTTCTTTTGCACATCACAGGATTGAGTGGGAAGGAAAACTGAACTTTCTTTCATTCGAGTTCCATTAGCACCACTCACCCTTTCTTTTCAGGACAACTCTGAGGCAAAGTAATGAAGTCATAGAAACTAACAGGGCTAATAAAATGAATGCTGAGAGAATACCTACATGAGCCAAGTGTTTTACGTGCATTTTTTTTTAGCTTAATCCTCACAAAAATCCTTGGAAACACAGAAGAACATTTTTATTTCCATCTCCTCTGAGAGAAACAGATTCTAAGATATCAAGCAACCAATCCAAGGTTGTTCAGATAAGTAAAGTTGCGTGTTTAGCTCTATTTCTCTCCTGTAAGTGTACAAGTCTCTCTCTCTCTCTCTCTCTCTCTCTCTCGTTCTCACTCTCTCTCTCTCACACACACACACACACACACATCCTCTGCTTCCCTTCTATAATTCTAGGCCTCCGTTGTATGGGGTGAAAACATCAGATAAACATGCACACGGAACCAGTACAGACTTAATCCAGTGTGCCTTTACCATGCATTTTTGTTGTTGTTGTTATCAGCTGTAGATGGACACAATACCTTTATTTTAGTTATTTATTTTTATATGGTGCTGAGGATCGAACCTAGTGCCTCCCACATGCTAGGCAAGTGCTTTACTACTGAGCTACACCTCCAGCCCTGTCCTGGACATTTAATATAAAAGGTCAGACAGAGAGGGAAGCTTAATAGAAAGAATTGCTTTGTAAATGGATTTTACTTTATTTTTTGGTACTGGGGATTGAACTCAGGGGTACTCGACCACTGAGCCACATCCCCAGCCCTATTTTGTGTTTTATGTAGAGACAGGGTCTCACTGAGTTGCTTAGCGCCTCGCCATTGCTGAGGCTGGCTTTGAACTCGCGATTCTCCTGTCTCAGCCTCCCTAAGTGCTGGGATTACAGGCTTGAGCCACGGTGCCCAGCTTGTAAATGGATTTTTAAGATGGGTGGAGATGGTGGCTTTGTCTGGCACCTTCCTCATGCCCTCCGCTGGTTCCATGCAGACCCTACTACCTGGCTCCTGTTGGGGTTCCTCACCCCAGCTTCTCTTCCAGCTATTGCCTGCAATTGTTGCAGGTTTTCCTTGCTGTTCAGTTTGGACATGCCACATGCCTTCCACCATCCCACCAGTTAGGCAGGGACTTTCTAGAAGGCAGTTCCAGAATGGGAATCAAAAGTCAGTGAAATTATTTGTAGAAGTGTGCTTGATTCTGAGGGGGGAAATATCTGAATTTAAAAGAAGCCTTGACTTGAGAGCCTTCTTATTCTCAAAGACCTCATCTTTGGGCAAGGATGTAAATCTACAAGCCTGAATACCCTAGACGCCGGAGGGATTTATTCTCCCTTTTTAACTTTTACTTGAGTAGTTTGACACAGGTTTTAGAAAACACTAGAAGCACATCCACCTGCCATAGATAGTAGGATGATAAGCCCCTCTTCCACACGGATGACTGAATTCCATCACCACAACCCGGGAGTAGCTCTGACAAGCAACAGAACCCATTGGCTAGTTATTTTCAGAAATGACAGCTCTGTAGCAATTATGGGAAAACCAAGATCTTTGTTTTGGGCAGGAACTCTTAACAGGCAGAGGAAGACTGATACGCAGCTACACAGCAGAGTGAGGCGGTTCATTATCTAAGGGTAATGTGGGCCGTCATTCTAACGGGCCCATTTAGATGTGGCTGCACTTAAAATAAAGCTTTCTCCAAACCCCCCATCTAGGTTCCCTGCGGCAAAGGACCTCACCCTCTTCAATGGTCTTGTCCCATCCTCCCTGGGGACATGATACAGCATCCTGGAGCATCAGAAGCCCAATATCAAGGCTCACCTGTCATCTTACCCCGGGCCTCCACACAGAAGAGGTGTCCCTCCAACTCTTGATTTTCATAACAAAGCTCCAGCTTGACTCGTGCTTGTCAGAGACCCCAACCAGCAGAGAGCCTTTCCTTTTTCTGCCACAACACACAATAGCTGCTGGCTGTGTTCTGCATCTCAATTCCGCAGTGTCTGCTCCCATCAAATTCTAGTAGAGAGCGGCAGCCCAAGGGACCTGCCAAACATCAGCTCAGCTGCCCGTGAATTTCTTTCTTTTCTCGAGTCTGACCACCAAAAAGTTATAGACCATAAGAACAGGAAATCTCAGCTTCCCATGGCAAAGCCCTCGGGGAACTACAAAATTAACATGATGCCCTTGGCTTGGATCAGGGGTCGATGTGAAAAATGACCACATGAAAAATGCCCCTGCATTTGGTGGAGCTGCTCTGGAAGGTACCATCCATTACCTCAGTCAGTGCGCCATATAAATACATGAGCAAGTCCTTGGAATTCAGCGCTCAACTAAGTGGGGCTTTCTTCTGATGAGAGTGTGTGCTTCTGTTTATAAGATAACAAGAGCTTGTTGACACATCCTGTTTCCTTTTTTTTTTTTTTTTTTTTTTTTGCCCAAGAGCCCCAAATTAGAATTTCTCCTCAGTTGCAGCAACTTTCTTTGACTTTAGTTCAGGATGTAATTGTTCCCACTCTCTAGCCCCCTCATTACTTGGCATTTTCCTAGAAGTGGAGCTTGACCTTATTCTATTTATTCTCACAAGCACACCTAAGAGTATGTATTTGCTCTCCTTGTTTGATAGATAAGGAAAATAAGGAAGAGAGAGAGGAAGTGATCGATCCCCTCTGACAAAAGTTATAAGCAATATACAAGGATACGGAACAATTGTGGTGTATAGTCACAGTAAATGTTCTAAGTAAAATGCTTCTGTGCTTGTCACTGGGTGTAACCCTGGCAAAGCCACGCATGATGTTGATGTGGTGCTGGCTCAGCAAATTAGCATTCCTAAAGTCATTCTCGTGGACATGCCTGTGAGAGCCAAGAAAGACATTCAAAACAGAAACTGACCATGGAACTCAGACGTCCACATTAGGGGATGGAGCTCCTGTGTGTATATGTTTTGCCCTATTATTAAGGAAGCAAAATTTAGAAGACAAGTAATTATAATTTAAGTAATTTGCCGAATACAGTATCTAAAATTACTGTCAGATAAACATTTCTTGAGATGATCAAAATATATGGTTATTTTACATTTTCCCATTTGGATCTCTTTCAATTTCTGCAGTTTATTAGCTTGGTTCAGTGTCTTTGAGCATTAGTCAACATTTAAAATGTAGGTTTTTATGATTCTGGGAGAAGCAATTGCTTCCAAGGGAGAAAACATTCTGTAAATTACATGTAAATGTTTTTACTTGGATGAGTTCTTTCGCATCTGTGCAGAGGATCATTTTAATTTACACAAGAATGAAGGTTTCCTGTGATTGAATGTAGTATGCACGCCTGTGTATCTAATTTCCACTTCATTTATACCGGAGTCTAGCAGACACAAGGGGCATTTTGTTATAATGTAAGTGCTACTTAAAAATAAAATAAAATTATAATAAAAAGCTAAGAATTAGTGTGCCATTTCTAATTTTATTTCAGAGCTGCCCCTCAGAGTGGGATGGAGCAGATCTGAGTCATGTAATTTCGCATTATGATGCTCTAAAGATACAGGCCATAAAGACTTCATCCCAGGGACAAAATGGAAGAGAAGCTCAGAAATGTGATTGAGTAAAAACATCAAACCATCTCTCCTTCCCTCACAGCTCCAGTTCAGACTAAAGTACATTCTGCCTGCGTATGAATCTGTTCTAGAAATCATTTCCACTTCTCTTTTCCTTAATCTCTGAGATTATATAGCCTTTGTAAAAACTGGATATTTGAAAATCCCAAGGATTATAAAAGTGACAATTAATTCAGTTTCTTCTCCCTGTACCATTAATATCTTTTGGAGAATAACCACCATCTAGGTTCTGTTTATTGACAGTAAAAAGGATGTGACATTTTGACCTTAATTAGTTGCTGGGGTGAAGACCAAGGTACAGGTTTTGATGTTTTAATTTTATTGTTCCATCCCTGAAAATGTAATAACAAAGGCCACTGAAATGTGGAAATGGGTTTGAACATGTTCATCTTTCCAATTTAGAACCATGAGACTTCTTTCTTGTTTATCTTATTAGATCTACATGATTAAATGCCTCAAATGAATGAAAGGTTATAGCTTAAGAGTTCAGATTCATATAAACCAGCCAGTTCTCAGCTTTTGGTCTCTAGGCTGTTTCTTCTTTATGGCTTCTTTGTTAGGCATAATTACATCTTTAGCAATTTACATCTATTACCGCTTTTTTT
>CM053406.1:15519750-15551720 GCA_028644305.1 Xerus rutilus | reverse complement strand
TGCACAGCATTGGCTGGTGGTAACGTCACTGTGCATGCTTGGCTCGTGGGCTATGCCTGCTCTAATACACGCCTGTATTCTGCTCATGCATTCCCCTCGTGCTTGATAATGCTATTCCTGCTAATTGGTTGTAACTATGCTCGGTAATACTTCCTGCTGTATGAAAAAGTATATAGAGGGAGGTTGGGAGGAAGAGAAGGAGAACAAAAGAGAACCAGAAAGGCAATAAGAGCGCTCAACAAGAATAAAGATTGCTTTCTGAGAACAACGGCGTGGTTATTGTCTCCTGCCGGCGGGCGACGATACTGTGCTTTTCCTAAGCTGAGCAATGGCTATGGAGGGTCCTGCCTATAGGTTATAGGACCTGAAGGCAAAGTGTCCTCATCTTACTTAATTGGGGAATATCTCTGTGTTCACGTGGGCACTGTGATTGGTAGTGATCTGGAAGTTGAACTCATCTTCTGAGGCAGGCAACATGGGAAAAACCCACACTGAAAATGGCAGATGGTCGAGGCACAGTGAAGCCAATACCAAGATGTAGTGGGAATGGGATGTCATGGGAAGGAGCCTTTGCACTGCCATTGAAACTTTGAATTGCATTACTGGAGAGTTATTTCTTTAGCATGGATGGCATGCAATGAGAAGGATCCCTTCTGCTACCATTGATGTCTTGGATTGTACTATTAGAGAGTGATCCCTTTGACTGAAGGCCTTTGTTCCTATGAAAATGTGGACATTCCCTAGAGAGCAGCGCGTGAAACCTTATCATCCATTTGCACAGTTCATTTTTCAGTTCTGCTCTTTTTCTCTGTAATGCTATTTTTTTTAACCTGTATGAAATGTTACATGCTTAGATGCATCCATTTTATAGAGCTTCAAAGCTGATAACCTGAACCAAAATGCACATTTTTGGTGTTTTCTTTTTCTTTTTTTTTGCAGTAATTTCAAAGGTGTAACTGAGCTTAGCTGTAAATTGCTGGTTTTAGCTCTTCATGGCAGGCAGCATTTGATCATTGACAACTCTGTTTTCTTCATTGTTTCCTGACTAAAATCTCCACAGTCTCTATAAATATGTAAATTACCAAAATCACTAGTTTTCCATTATTTCTGCCCCTAAGCTGCTTAAAATGTTTCTATATTCCTACATTTGCAGTGCAAAACAGAGCAGCGGGTGACAGCTGAGTTTGGCTCTATTATCGAACCTCTATTTAGCAGCTACTTGTTTCAAAATTTCTGATAATAAATTTTTGCCTGGGGTGGGCTCTGTGTTCTGTGTCCATGCTGGCAAAGGCCAGGCTACACCAGCTATGGAGTAGAAATGCAAAAATGTGTGTGTGTGTGTGCTCGCATATGTGTGTGCAGGGACTGTGGAAATCTCATGCTACACGCAAAGCTGGGTGTAAATTCTGGTTTTTATGACATGGGGCCCAAAAGAAATTCTTTTTACTGCTGTTGCTTAAACTACCAAAACTGGACTAATGAACTTAACATGGTGCCTGTTTATGATTCTGTTTTCCTCTCTGGATTCATCACCTATTAAGTTAATCTTTCATGAACTGGATCATTGGGTCTCCTCGTGGCTTTCACTACTCGGTGACAAGGAAGGAGAAAAACTGTGTCACGTCTATATTCATATAGATACATATATGTGCGTATATCTACAGAGAAACCAACATAGCAGACTTTGAAAAAAGAAAAAAAATATAAGGTAAAGGTCATTCACAGCAAAGCCTGTATAAGGGTCCTGGGATTTGTTTACCCAATTCAAACCCTGGTACTAAGGATGAGGTAATGACTCTCTTATGCCTGCACACTATTTTTGAAATAGCCACAAAAGTGAAAGTGTATAATTTCAATATTGGATGCAGACCAAGCCTGTACTAGGCATCCATCTATGCTAGGCCTTGATGTGGATGGGCCAGGAACCCATCAATCCATAGATGTGTTCATCTGAACAGTGGAGGCTGCTTTTGTACAGCAAAGTCCTAGCAGAGTCTGCACTAAACCCAAGTTAGTAATGTTGACCTCACTGAAAATGAAAGTCCATTATATTTATGTGGTGCTTCATGCCTTTGAAAGTGTCTAAATGGTGCCTGTGAAAACATTAGGGTAAATACATTGGCAGGGGGTATCCCCACTTCACATGTGAAAAGACAGACTCAAAGAAATTAAGTATGCTGTCACTGTGTAGTGGGAAATGAGTAAGAACCAGTACTGGTGAGTTTTCCTGCTCTCTGTCCCTGTAAATATAAAGTTTTGTTGAAACAACTGCCATCGCCCACTCAGGCTGAGGTGATGATGCCAGCTCATGTCTCCTCTGAGGAACTCATCAGGTGTCCATGTGGCCCCAGAGCCTATTGTTATGGAGGCACCACTAGACCTATCTGGAGATATTTAGCACTCTAGGGTTTGGTTGCATGGTGGCAATTTTGTGGAAAAGCAAATAAGAATCTTTGGGAGAATTTTTGTTTTCATTCAAACAATTTTGAGAAGATACAACAAATCCCCAAAGAACCTTTCCCATCTGGTGAAGAAGATTATGATGATATTATTTCTTTGTAAGTTTTCAATGACCACACTTGGCCCATTTAAGTAACAGATATCCCCTCAAATAGAAGGAACCTCTCTCTCACCAAAATAAGTAGCATCCCAGTAGCACCCACTTATCCTTGCAATGTTTGTAGCTCCTTCTGGGATCATCTGTCCCCGGCTTCCACCAGCTGGCTAGCAGGGCTCCTAGCAAGTGCTTTTGAGATGGGAAGATGCCTCCCAAAGTCACCCTGCTCTCATTTGCAAAGGGATTGGCGAGAGCCATGGGGAGGGAGAGAATGTGTAAGAGAAGTGAAAATTTTCCTGCAGTGAGTTACCTGGAAGGCTCGTGCTGCCTAGAGGTAAATGAACAAAATATCTCTGGATCGGCATGTGCTCAGTATGTTAAGCAGATGAGCTAATTATCTGGAATCTTTCAGATTTATACAAAATAAAATGGAGTTGCATAAAGCCAGATGATTTGTGCTGGCCAGTTTATTTGTACAGAAAAAATGGGGGGAAAAAAAAAGAAAGAAATTTCTTCCCCAAGGATACAACAAATCACACATAATTAATGCCCAACTATATTTTCTTTGGAAAAATAGTCAGCAGTTTTATAAATATATTTTGTAATGATATTTTCAATTATCAGTGTGCTCAAACACACTAGTGAATATAAATAAAACCTGTATTTTTTATACCTCTTGGCAGACAGTACTAATTGTCAATGCTGGTCACATTTTCAGAAACAGAATTCATCCCTTTGTAATGTTTTCTCAAGAACTGAATGTTCTGTCAAATACTACATGAGCTCCTTCGAGGTAGGTGAACGTTATCCATCCTTGACTTAGCCTGTTACCTCTGGGCAAAATTATTTTTTAAAGGCCTTCTTGTAACTGAACAGAAATGCTTACGAAGGGTAAAACTGCAGAGGGTTTTCTATGATCTCTTTCCCTTCAAAATAGCTATAGAGAATGAGCAGGAAGCTCCCTTCGGATATTACCTTGACCGCATGGCTACATCCATGTTGTAACAACATGGTTGCTTAAGAGAAGGGTTTGTTGCTTGGAGAATTCTTATCTTGCTGTCTCTACTGCTGTTTAAAGTCAAGATTCACTGGTCAATGTACCAGAACTTAAGGCCTTAACCACATGAGGTTAACATACCAGCTGGCAAGTCAGAGTGGAAAGGGATTTTTAAGATTTGGCCCCTTTTCCTCCTTTATAAGTGAGGACATAATGGTTCAGGGATGTGTCAGTAGCACGTCACTGGTGAGCACCACTGGGACCCAAATGTAGGAGCCTCATACTCCTGTGATCTGTGGAGCAAAATCCCTTTGCAATCTCCAGCCATCCCTTCCTCGAGGAACCCAATAGCAGCTTTCTTAGAAACATCTTTCCCTTTGGCCACAATCGGCCTTGTACACATTCTAGGTGTAGACAGAGTTGTCTTCAAGACAGTGCCATGACGTTTCTTGAACCAGTTTCATTACCGTCTAACAAACCACTCCAATAGTGTCCTAATAAAGTCACTATGGTTGTTCATGAACTCGTGGGTCAGGTGGGGAACTGATCTAGGTCCAGTGCAGTTGAACTCAGGCAGGCTAGCCTGTACCAGCTGTTGGCTGGTGGGCTGGGGCCTGGCTGGCCTACAAGGCCTCACTCAGCTGCCTGATAAGTGGCTGGCCAAGGGGGAAGGATAGGACTGGGCCACGTGTCTCTAGTCCCTCATGGTGTTGGCCCAAGCTTTTTTCCACATGGCGGGAATAGAGTTTCAAAAGAGTGAGTGGGAACACCCAGGGCTCTTGGGGCCTAGATTTGCAATAGGAGCACTGTGAACTTCTCCTGTGTCCTGTTGGCCAAAGCCAGTCAAAAGATGAATCCAAATAGAGGAAGAGGGAAAAGATTCTCCTTCTTGATGGGGAAAGCATAATGTGTATTGCAAGAAGTGTGGCTACAGGAAGGAATGAAGAATTAGGACCATTTTTATAATCTATCTGAATATCTACATCTGTGTGTAACCTAGGCCTGGGTCCCTGATACAGGAATTATTTGAAACTGGGAGATTTCTTAGGTATTATCCAGTCCTAACCCTCTTAATTTATAAATGAGGGAGCTGAGATGTTACTCAACAAACAGTTCTGAATTCCCTCTTTGGGCCAACACCAAATCAGGTGAGTGATCTGTTTAACTTTTAATAGATATTAGGTAGGGTATAATTGTAGATCCATCTGTAGGTGTCTTGGCATTTGCCCTTCAACCAAGAGGATACTTCCAACAATAAGAAAATACATATGCACAGATAATTCATTGCAGTGGTATTTGTAATTGCATAATATTGGAAACCACCTATATGTCCAAGCCCAGAGAGTGATTAAAAGACTATGGCATATATTCACACTGGATTACTATGCAACTAGAAAGAAAGAATGAGAAAGATCTCTAGAAACTGGGCTTTTCAGGATATGGTATTAAGGGAAAATAGTGAAATGCAAAAGAACATATTAACATTTAATGTAAAAAATGAGGGAAATTATAAAAATATGTATATATGTATGCTTATCTTTACACAAGGAAACTCAGGAAGATAACCAATCCTTAGTTCTGAAAGAGATGCAGGAGAGAAATGCTTTGCAGTGGATCTTTTCATGCAGCTTTCTTGTTTGGAAGCATGATTCCATCCTTTCCATCCTGAGGTTAGCAGGGTGGTACATTTTCAGAAAATAAAACTGAACCATTAAGGATGGGAAGGATAAAATGAAAACAAAGCAAAACAAACAACTAAACAATAAAAAACCTGGGCTGAGCCAGTCACACATGCCTGTAATCCCAACAACCCAGGAGGCTGAGGCAGGAGGGTTGTGAATTCAAAGCCAGCCTCAGCAACTTAGCAAGGCCCTAAGCAACTCAGCGAGACCCTGTCTCTAAATAAAAAATAAAAAGGTTGGGGAGGGGCCTGGTGGTTAATGGTTAAGCACCCCTGGGTTCAATCCCCAGTACCAAAACAAACAAAACAACTAAAAAAAAAAACATGTGATTTCAATAAAATGAAAAAAGTAAACCTAATTATATTTTAGATAAATTTCTCAACTGCACTAAAGGGAGGACAAAAGAAAGGAAGAATTAATCCAGGTTATTTCTTAGTATTGAGTAGATGAGAGTAGGGGCAGAGTTATAGATAGGCAAATCCTCCATTGTTGTTAATAGGTTTGCTTTTTATATTCTTGTAGTGGTATGGGGAAACAAGTTTTGAAACAATTTTAAGTACAGTATGATCAAATGAATAAATTAGGGAGAAGTATCATGCAAATATAAAATGGGGAGAAAAGAAAAGAACCCTGTGAGGCATGGACTACAGGTTGACATGTGAAGTCACTATGTGTCTAAAAACATTATATATATGCATATTTATATATATGTGTATATGTACATATATAATATATACATATGTACCTGTGTTTGTATGCATATACTTGTGTGTTATACATGTATGTGAGTACATAAGCATTCATGTTCATCTGTGTGTATGTGAATGTGTGTATAAGCATTCACATCCTTCCTAGTTCACTCAGCATAAAAGACCCACAAGCAATGAGCACACAGAATCTCTAGACCTTGGTCCTTAAAACCATTCCTCACTCAAGAGCTCCTTGGAGAAATGAATGATTGCAGTGAGCCAAAATAGGATAAAGCTAAGACATCATGTCCTGCTGAAAAGTAAAGAGATGTTAAAAGAAAATAGACAAAACAAACTCCCACCTCCTCCAAAATAATGGCCACAAGTACTTAGAAACTAGCTATTAAGGAGCTTTTAGTGACCAGACCTCAGTTAATTTAAGTAGCAAGTTAATTGAATATAGGAATTATTTGCACAGTATTGAAAAATAGGAATTCATGCCTCCATACTGTCAATCAATTTATAAATTAAAAACAGAATATCTAGGGCTCTTGGTCATAGTGACAACTGAGTGCAGAATGCCAAGTTGCACATCAGTCTTTTGCACTCAACATAGTAAAGGGTGGATCAGGCAAAAATATCAAGAGTTGCTAAATTTAGAGAAACATTTGAATGAGGAATATGATATTTGAATCATTTTATAATGAGTCTTTGATGAGTGCTTTTTAACTGCAAGGGGGAAAATAATAACTATATAGTAGAGTAGTCAGATGCTATCTTGACTAAGTGATCAAAATTGTTGTCACCAATAAGACCTATGCCTTCAGGTGTGTTGCATGAGAAGGACCATGTAGATATTGTATTTGATATTGAATACCTATGTAGTATTCTGCTAATCATAGGGAAACATCAGATTAACACCAAATGATGAGCTTTTAATGCAAAAAGATATAGGTGTGGGGAGTCTGTATTTTGGGGGTAAAATTTGTATTATTGTAAAAGGCAAAGAAGTGCTGAGGATCTGTTCTAGATCAAAGGAGACTAAAGAGATGTGTTGACAACTAAATACAATACCAGACCCTAGAATAGATCCTGCACTGTAGGAAGAAATTTTATAAATGACATTATTGGGTCATTTGACAAAATTAGAATATAAACTATAGATTATTATATCAATGTTAAATACACTGAAGCAAAAAACTTCCCTGTGTTATATAATAAAACCACCTATTCTCATAAGATGTATTTTGAGGTGTTCAGGAGAAAGGACTCTGATGTATATTATCCCCTCAAATGATTCTAAAACCACCATAGTAGGTGAGTTCTATATTTATAGGAAGATAGAATCTGCAATTGATAAAGCAAATGGGACAAATGTTAGTTGACTCTTATATTAGCTATTTTTCTGCAAATTTAAGATTATTTCTAATAAAAAATTAAAGACTCGAAAGATTTAGATTCTGACCTACCACTGACTCTAAGCTCTTAAATTCTGTGATCCTGGTACCCTACCCCCTTGATGAAAGAAGAATGTCACCCTTCCTGTCTTCCCCTGAGGATCAGACAATGTATGTCACACAGCTGTCAAAGTGCCTGGTCCTACAGAGTACACATTCCACAAATGGCAGCTCTTCTAGTCACGGTTAATCATATACGGGTTGTATTTTACTTAACTGCTTCATTGGCAAGCATCCTGTATTTCAAAGTAATTTAAAAGCTCCAAGAGGGAAGAAAGTCCTTTACAGCTCCAGAGTGGGCCCAGCACTGAGCTAAGTAAAGGTAGTTCAGGTGCCCTGATGATCCTTTAGCAGAATGGGAGGTGTGGCTCAGTTGTCACCACCTCGTCACATGATCAAGAAGTCCTAAATATGGCACAGCACTTTCAGAAGACACTAATTATCGATAACGTTGACTGAGACATATCTCTGCTGTACTCAAACTCTAGAGGCTTTAGATGGGAAAGCAGAGCAGGGAGCTATGTTCATCACAGGGTTCCTTCGTCATGGTGAGGTCCCTTCGTTCTTTTAGAATTTGAGTTATAATTTCCAGGCCATGCTTTTCTAAATTTGAAGTGAGTTACCCTGACTCCAAGACCTAACAGATACAAATCCCAAAGGCAGTTAGCGTCCACATGCCCCACTGATTTATGGTGGGGAAGGATGGTGAGATTTATAACCCTGGAACACAACAAATATTCATTGGCATTAGCATCCAGAATATTCATGTGTTGTGGCTCTTTCGTATTAAATATCTGTTCTTGGCACTTTGGAAGAAAAAAAAGAAAAGATGTTTTTCTTTTGGAAAGTTCTGGTTATTCAAATAAGGAGTACAGCTATCCATTTATAAAGTTGACTTTTGTTCTGACTTTCAAAATTGGTCCATATGTTTTATTTTCTCCTCTTCCTTATCTTCATGAGTGTCATTAGAGGGATGTAAAATCATAACACCCTACAGCTAGAGGAAATCTGAGAGATTATCTTGTCTGTCCTCCTTTGAGGTTGAAGAGATGACATGACCCATAGGACTCCTGGGCAGAGAATGTCATAAACACCAAGCACCTGGTGCCTCCTGCCCAGTGCTTTTTTTTTCCTGAAAGAACTATAGTTTTTTTCTGAATCTCTTTTATTCAAAGGCATTTAATTTTCAACATCTATTTGACTGAACTTAAAAATAACCCTAGACCAATCATTTAGTACCACCAGATAATTGTAAAGACTGTCAACCTCAGACTTTGTTTCTTTAAATTTCCTTTAGTGTGATCTGGAGTCAGTAGTCCAAAGAGCTGATGCAAGAAATAATAAAGTGATTAGAAAGAGTGCTTGAATCAAAAGTGTGTTTAGCTTCATGACATTCAAAAGTGAGAACTTCACTGAGAAGGCAATGCATGGTTCAAGTCTCTGAAAGGAATTCTTCATCAGGAACAAGACAAAACACCATATGGGGTCAGTGACATGTTAGACAAACCCAGAACTAAAATGCAGCTTAGATTTCTCATAACTAGAGTACCACTGTGATTTTATCTCTAAGATATATGTGTATATATATATATAATTCTATATATATATATTTACATATATATAAATTACAAATAGAAAACAAAAAGCATTCATAAAAATCTCAAACCTGAGTTGCTTTAACTCAGGCCTTTGGACATTCCAATAATTCTTTAATTCATGTATTAATGACAATTTATTGAGCAGCTTTTCTGAGCCAGGCACTGATCTAGAGTAAGATGCTGTTGAATAGCCACTGCCCTCGTGGAAGATAGAGTTGAGATACAAAAACAGGCTAGAAGAAATTGCAATCAAATGGGAAAACCACCACCTTGGCTCCTTATCAACTTGATTCAACCACTATGGCAGAGAACACTTTTCTAGAACAAAAGGGAGAGTACTCACATAAACACGTGTGCACAATTAAAACTTGGGCAAGAGTAGGCAAGTGTCTGCAAAGGAGAGACAAGGAGATGTGTCACTGGTGGAATAAGGTCATTTTGCAGGAGGAATCTCACTGTCACTGCCACAGTCACGCCTCATAGTTAGCTCAATTGGTTCCATTTCTTAAAATAGTTAACTATTCTCCAACCTAAACTAGTGTTGAAATCATGGAGTTGAGATGAGAACTGGAAAGTGCTATAGAAATCTAGT
The DNA here is from genome assembly GCA_028644305.1 of Xerus rutilus. Lineage (NCBI taxonomy): Eukaryota > Metazoa > Chordata > Mammalia > Rodentia > Sciuridae > Xerus > Xerus rutilus. Next base: position 15,542,148 of record CM053406.1, on the reverse strand, counting down.
GCAGCCCATCATTTTCCATTGAGTGGACTTGGGGAAAAGATGGCCTCTCCAAGACCACCTAGTGGTAGTGTCCAAGCTACAGATGCCAGTTCCACTTCATCCCAAACACAGTGGGTTGCGAAGGTGCTGGAGAGAGATCCTTCCATGGCAAGGACAATCCTGACACCTCTCCAAGGAGCCAGAGTCCCCCAGTGGGACATGCATATTCTCACCACAAAATGAGCTGAGACCTCAGATTTTCTCTTCTCTGAACATACAGTAATACATTTGTATAAGCATTTACTCTTCAAAGGATAGAACATTTTGAAAGATATTTCATTATTGGAGAAACAAACACAAAGTAAAAATGCACAAGCATGAAATACTGAAATATTTCATAGAATGGTCAGAAATGACCCTGGAGTGATAATGGATCCCACAAAGAAAAACACATTTGAAAACTCGGTTGCATTTGATCTTACAAGAATTGTTACAGCTCAATTCTACTTTCCTTTATGTACAGAATCACTTCCCTGTTTACCTGTTCACCTGACTGGATAAGGTTCTTCCTGAGTCCTCCATGCCCTATGCTTATCTCAGCCGTTGCACCCAGGTCCTTGTGCCAACACTGTCCCTGTCTTGCTCACTGGACTGAACCCTCTCCATGACTTTCGAGGGAATTGAAATAAGTTAGAAGAGATGCAAGTATCTGCGTGCCTTTTTTCCACTATTACTGTTTCATCTTGTATGTGGATCATTAGGTAAAATTTTCCTAAAGGGGAAAAAAAAAGGAATATATGCTAACCTATATCTAGAGTTAGAATTTTATTCAAATATTATGGGCATGGGTGGGGATATGAGGAGGAAGGATATTTCTTAGATAGTAAAATGGAATTCCCCAATCAGTTCTGCTGTAATTAAATTAGAATTTAAAGCTAAAAATCCAGACGTTCGATGATGTGTTCAATAACTCGTGCTGAGATCTATTTTTTCAGTAATGCTTATCTTTCCAAGGGGCATAGTTAATTTCTTTGGTACTCTGTAAATTATTATAGAAATTACAAATCTACTAGAAAATCAATACAACTAATTGTAAATTAATAGATTTCTAAGTGTGAAGGAGCATGTAATAATGTAGATGATTTCTTTAAAGCACATGCCAGTTCCAGTATCGAGGGCTCGGGGCTCCAGCTGTTTCATGTGACATCTTCAAGTGTAAACACATTTCTTTCTTTCCCCCAACTCTCCTCCTCTACCCCCTCACTTCCCACTGATTTAGTCTGCCACTGCTGCGAATAACATTTCCATTAGCCACCTACTGTTAAATCGCAGAGTAACGATGATAAAAAAAAAAAAAATCCAACATGCAAACAGACCAATAGAGAAACAACTGGGGTTACCTCCTGTCTCAAACATTTTTTATGGGGCACACCAACCAGTGTTCAAACTAAAGGAAAACAACATGTGAAGTTAAATAAATTGGATCTAATAGGGAGCTCTAGAATGTGGGCTTATACCAAGTGGCAAATCTGAATAGAGTATAATTATAAATTTGATATGCTAACAACTAATCTTTACTATTGTATTGGGGCAACCATGAATTTTAGCATAGAATTTATTATTTTTATGTGTATGCCACGTCATTGCCAATTTTAGACAATTATGGATTTGTCAATAAAAGAATGATAATCATCATAATTATATTGAAATAATCAATGATAATGTGCCAAGGCCTTTATATATCCTGTGCATTTGTTTGACTACAAAAAGATACAATGCAAGATTATATTAATTTAGTACTGTGCAACTTACAAAGTGTGTTTGGTTTAGATTGTTGGTTTCATAGTGGTAAATTAGGGCAGTTGTTAATCACATTCTACTAGTGAGAAAAACAGGTTCAGAGAGGTTAAGAAACCTGGGTCTATAGCTGGTCACTTGTCAGACCACCTTCTCAGAATTTACAGTCTCACTTCAGGGAGAGTATACAACAGTGCTTCATTCTAGTTCATAATGTGGTTCCAGTATTATACTTGAATGTCAGATAGCTCAAAGTCAAGTTCTGGGTTTACACAATATAGGGCCTTCTGCTGAGAGAGGCTGAAGAACCTATGAGGACACCAGTCCAGGCAGGAACAGCAGCACCCATGAAGCCCCATCTCCCACAGCCTCTCCTCTAGCTCACAGGGGATTGTCAGGTTGTCCCAATCTTCTCTATTCTGTAGTTAAGGAACTGGCTTGGTACCTAGAGCAGAGACCAGGAAAGGCTGCCATCATCCTGACCAGAAGGCCTGTCACAGTTTCAAAAACTGGCTCCTTTCTTTCTTCATATACAGTTACATATCTGGTAACTTCTGCCCTCAAATCCATTTCTGTATCTGAGGATGAAATGGTTTAGATGGTTGGTTTCATGGCTGTAAGTTGGGGCAGATGTTAATCATGTTCTATTGGTGGGAAAATGGGTTCAGAGAAATTAAGAAACCTGGATCTATAGCTGGAGATAGAGAGCAAAAGAATTTGTCTCTCAGGCCAAGGCTGAGAGGCAGACCACAGGGCACTCCCACTGGGACCTTTCATTGCTGGCAGTTGTTTAGCAGGGGCATGCTCTCACCTCTTTTTCTGTAGTTTTGTCTAAGAAAATAAAATACAATTAGAGTATGGCTATTTCATTTTCCACTTATCAATAATGAGCAGCCTTATAAAGTGCACTGATGCTAAAATTTTAATTTAAGACGATTTCACCAAGTTACAAAGAGTCTTCTGATCACTATTACTTGACACTTATGGTCTGTAATCATATGTATACTATGTGCTTTGCAGAACATAGGTCTGATCTGAAAATGTTAAATCTTAAGTTGGCTTGTGAAAACAGTCAATTAAATCCTTTATTAACTTGAACCAGCTTTTTATAGCATTCACTATTCATTAGAAATAGACATGTTCAATATATGTAAATAAACTAAACAAAACTAAAATAAGACAAATCCATAAAACCTAAGTTGAGTCAAGATAAATGTTTTCATTTTTAAAACTTTAACTTCTAAAACTAGAACATAGGTAAGTACAGATTCAATCCCATCTCCTCATCCTTTCTAATCTGTAATTTTGAATGACTTATAGTATTTCAAACTGTGACCTTGAGACACTGATTGATGCACCATTAGAAGAGGCTTAGTTTAATTTCTTTAATATATTCAAGCAAATATTTTGTAAACAAAAAATTTGGAGTTAAATTTTATAATTAAATATTATTTAGCAGGGAGCAAAGTTAGTGTTAGGGACTGGGTGTCTTTGTCCCTGCAAAAGTTATGTGTTGAGTCCCTAAATCCCAGTGTGATGGTATTGGGAGAGGTACTTTGGGAGGTAACTAACTTGCCAGGGTGGAGCCTCCAAGAACAGGATCAGAGCCCTTCTTAGAAGAGACCTGATGGACTTTTCTTCCTCCCTCTCCATCATGAGAGGATACGGCAAGAATATCTGTAAGTCAGGATCAAACCAAGTCTACTGATACCTCGATCCTGGACTTCTAAATTTCTCTGTGATATTCTGTTACAGCAAGCAGAGCTAACTTAGTGTTCCCTGAATGATAAATGCTTGTTATAGAACTATGGAAAATTGAGGATAGTTTTTTAAAATTTAATTTAGGAGTTGTAGTACACAGAAGGATTGCCTTTTGGCTTTCTGTAGTTTTATTTTTCCTAATAAATTCAAGAGTTTGATTTTTTATATTTGTTTAATATATTAGTACTGCCCATTGTTTTAAATTTCCTTCAAAGATTTCAAGGGCTGTATAATTTTAATGGTGGTGCAGCGTATATATATATATATGCTCAATGATTCCTCCATAAAATCCTGACAAGGAATTCTCAAGCTTACCAATTGTCCTTATCTAGAGCAAACACTCAAGTGCGTTTGTGTGTCTTAAAGAATTACCCTGTACCAGTTCCAAAACACTTACTTTGCTCACAAAGCTTAACTATTTTTAGTTTTGTAAAGTGTTTAAGTATTCTCACACCGAGTATCAAAGTCACTAAGTTGAGACATAAGTAGACTTAAGAGATTTAAGTAGACAGTGCTATAGAAATCTAGTCCAACCCATTGTTCTCCATTGAGTGAACTTGGGGATAATGTGACTTCTCCAAGACTGCACTATGGTTGACCAAGATAGCAGAACACCAGATCTCCCGACACTGCTTTCTTTTTTAATCTAAATGTTTTCTCATTTTCCCTTTCTTATTCTGAAATGCCATTCATGGATGATATAACTTATATACATATATTTTTAAATCAATCTAAAATTTAATATAATGAAGAAATAAGAAAAAAATCATAAAATGAGAAGCACTTCAGTCTTTTTTTTTTTTTTTTTGGTACAGGGGATTGAACTCCAGGGTACTCGACCACCAGCCATATCCCCAGCCCTATTTTGTGTTTTTATGTAGAGACAGGGTCTCACTGAGTTGCTTAGCACCTCGCCATTGCTGAGGCTGGCTTTGAACTCGCGATTCTCCTGTCTCAGCCTCCCTAAATGCTGGGATTACAGGCTTGAGGCACCGAGCCCGGCTGCACTTCAGTCTTTAATGCTTGAATATAGCATACCTGGAAGATGTTGGATGTCAAATGGTCGCACTTGTATGTAGAATACTATAAAAGTGAAAGCCTCAAGTACAGACTGATACACTCAGGTTATTAGTAGTTAATTTACCATTAGTGAGATTACCACGGTTGATATGAATTTCTGAATTGGTGGACAAATCTCGGTACAATATTGGAGATAAAAGGTATAATACTGCTTTCCTATACACAGTATTTTAATTCCTAGAAAATGCAAAGCAACTTAAAACCTTGACAAAAATTATTTATATTTTTGTTTAAAACCAAGTTGGGATTGTGGACTCAGGTAACTACAAACTTGTTTTCATCCACATAAATGGCCAGTAGGACATTCAAAAATGAATGTGTTAAAAATACAATGTGAATACAGTTCTTTACTATATGGAGCTCCCCTGCATACTGCAGAATGTACAGCCTCCTTGGCAACCCCAAGTGTCATGGACTACCCCACCCCCATCATTCTGACAAACCACACATTGCAAAAACAAAGTTCTCCTGTGAGGTATCAGCACTCTAAAGAATCTCTGATGCCTCCCATTACTAAAAGATCAGGAGAACATTCTACATAAAGGTTTCTGGGAGAAATTTCTGCTCTTCCTGGAACAAAGGAGTGCTCTTTGTAAGATAGAGGGTGATCATAATCCTCTATTCTTTCTTATCCTAACATAGGATGTGGTGGTAAAAATGATGCAGATGATTTAGACGCTAGTTGATGATGATGAAAATGGAATCTGATGATTTTTTTTATTATTTCTCAGATAAAATAATTGCCTCTCCTTATTTAGCCCTCCTGCCTCAAGCACACATTTCAGCATATGTACTTTGGATTTATGCTTTATGTGACCTAATTTTTGAAAATCAGTTACTACAAGCACAATCTTTGTTTCCTCCTTGGTAGAACCTAAGCCCAGTGGGACGCACATCCACATGCAGGCTTCACTGACAATCCAGTCCATCAGCATAATTCTCCAGTTACAGTTTATAACACCTAGTTGAATCTCAAAAAGAACATTCTAGAAGTTAATATTTGGGGTGTTCAAGTCATATCGACAAATGCACTTCTCTCTTTGATTCCATGTGTTTCTGAACAAGACATGGCAAAAATCAATAAATTCATATTTAACTTGCACAATGCCATAAAAATATTTGTTGTGCTGCAGAGCAAGGAAACATGCTGCCAGTCTGTTTTTTCCTATAAGAATATTCTTCTTTGAATAGCAATTTTACTATGTATTTATCTTTATTATACAAAAGCCCATGGCAATCAATGAGATGTTTGTATCTTTAGTTTCATAGAAATTTGCATATCAAAAATATGCAATGATATAGTGGTGTATCACATAGAAGTATACAGTTGAATAAGCATAGTATTTTTCTTGGAATTTTTTAATGAAAAGAAACCTTAAAGGAATACTTTGAGCTCTAAATGTTTTCTGAAGAAATCTTCCACATCTATCCTTCATTTTAATGTTACATAAGGAGGTAGATAAATGTGATGATGTAAATTTTTTTTGTATAATAACATTAAATTAGTCCTTTCTTCTGGAATGCTAAGAGCACTTTGCTATTGCCTTGTTTTATCATTATATATAGCAAATTTGTGGAGCAGGACAAGACAGGCATTATTCCTAGTTTATAAGTAAGCAAACTGAATTGCAGAGGTGTTCATAGACGAGAGCAAAGGCCTGAAAGAGTAGACCTCAAGGAAGACAGGAATTTGCAGGGAGCTCACCGCAAACCTGTAAAGAGAAGCCAAGGAGTTCCACCTGCCCACCTGGAACCTGACCCTCACATAGGTGGGCTCAACTGTGGCTTGAGGGGCCCCAGCATCATCAGTTTGACTCAAATGAACTCAGCTACTTCACAGAATGACATGGGGGCATCCGAAATCACTTAGGGATATTTGCCTTTTCTGACAAACAATCAGAAAGATAATACTTTTACTTAGGTATATAGTAAATTTATTACCTTTCCCCTGACTCCTTCACTTTCTTCCTAAAAAAAAACCTGCTCTAGCAGCTTTTATAGAGATGTGTGTGGGCGTGTGGGTGTGTTGGGGAAAGGGAGTGAAATTCAGGTGTTGCTAAATCTTGAAAGAACGTAAGTGTGATGGACCGACTCAGCTGGACTGCTAAGCAGCTGAGCTGCCTCAGAGGACACTTCCCGTTCACGTGGGTGTTCACACGCACACCCAGGTAGAGGGTGCTGGTGGAGGGAAAGGCAGTGGGTTTGCCTATTAAATATTATCTGAATAACTGTCCAGTGATTGATGTGCTTCTCTTAAGTTTTGATGAACTGATTCCGGTAGCAGAATCACTGTGATAATGTAAAATCAGCATTTTAATCTTCACATTATAAGAATGGAAGTCATCAATTTTTACATTTTCAAAGAGGAACAAGACAAGCCAGACACGAACCAGCCTGATAAAGATAGCCTTTCAGTTAACGTGATATCTTTGACCAAGCACAGGACCACATGATAGCTTACATTGGCTTCAGTTAACATTCTCCTTGCCAACAGTGGGCTAAAACCTCATCCAAAAAAGAAGATGGAGAGCCATCAGTGGTTGCCATAAGACAACCACATAAGACAGTAGATTTGACCAAGTCGTGGTCATGGTCTGACATACCAGAATAATAAGTGAAGGATGTGAGTGTAAAGTTATGAGATCAGATTAGAAAACAAAAGTGGTGGCCTTTCAGACAGAGCAGGTCACGAGTGTGTGTGAGATACACGTGGGATACAGGGAAAGCAAAGTTGGAATCTTCTGAATCTACTGGGAAGGAGAAAAATATGAAATGATTGAAGAGAGACAGCCAAATTAGGAATTTCACAAGAATTTAATATACAGTGCAGCTAATCCACCATATCCAATGATTTCTACAGACCCACAAACACAGCCTTAGGATGGAGATTGCATTGGGCTGAGAACAAGGAACTGAGGTTCTACCTTTCCCTTGCTGTGAAGCCTTAGGCAAATATCTTTCTTCCTTCTAGGCTTAGTATCTTTATTTGCAAAAGGATTAAATTAGATGGAGATGTTTAAGTGGCTCCTTGTAATTCTAAGGAATCTAAAATTCTGTGACACCTCAAAATAACCCAGAGAAATGAAGATGCCCCTTTTTAATATCTGCCATGAAAAACAACCAAAATGCTAGGACTGCTTATTGGCATCAGTTTTACCATGAGCCCAAATTGGGCATATTTATTACAAAGCAGAAAAAATGCATCTGGTCTGTTTTACAGAAATTGCATCATCCTGAAGAAGAGAAATATGTCAAAAGGTACCAGATTATGTGCTGAAATAGGAAATATTGTTCTAGTTGCAGGTGACCTTTCATAGAGAGATCATTCACTAGCTGGTTAGGCTGTCACGTAACTTGATACTGCCCTTTAAAGGTCATTGCCATGGGTGTGCCCCAGGGTACTTCATAATATATGCTTCTGATTTACTTCTTCCCCATAAAATATACCCTAGCCTGAGGCACAGTGTGGCCACCTACTCAGAGGTGTAGGAAGTGTGTTCATCTTGTATTCTAAGCATAGCACATTTAGAGATATTGGTGGGGTGGAGGAAAGGAAGGTTTGCTTCCTTGCAAACCTTTGTTTCCCACACTGATAAGGGAAGAAGTCTTTCTAGTATGAGAATTTTCCAATTAGCTAGAATGGTAACTCTTTATGTGATAGAACATTATACCTTAGAAAAAAACTAAATCTGTATGGAACCTAGCAAATTAGTCAGGCAAGCTCTCAGATTCCAGCAACGTCAAACACTGAGCAACATGTGATGGCATGCTGTGATTTTTATTTATGTTGTTGACCTTGAGGTCTCTTTTGAGAGGAACTGTAAGCCAAGATAGAATTCTACTAGAGACTGACCAAAAGAAAGGTCAAGTGTGTGTATGTGTCAGGAGAGACACAGTGAAGAGGTGGAATCCAAGTACATCAAACCAAAGAAAGTCATTCTTTTTAGGTCCCAGAGAGTTAGGGGTGCTGATGGGGATGCCAGTGGAAAGTCTAGAGGTGGCAGAGAGTTCGACCAGTGAGTGGGGAGATGAAGAGAGGGCGAGAAAGGTGGACACAGGAGAGAGACAGACCCACAGGACTTATTATGGTTCATGGTGTTATCCCTTGAGCGTCCCTGCAGGAGTGTGTGCATTGGCTAGTTTAAGGAACAAATGACTAAAGGTAGAACTTATTTACATGACTCTGGTGTTGACCATTAGGTTTTACCCTGAGGAACAAGTATACCAAATTGCAAAGCCAAATTGACAAAGTGACAGGGTACAGCTGGATTTCAAACAACTTGTGCCAGGTCTAAAAATGGATACTGAGGGCAGAAACTATGTAATGCACACTTAAAGCACTGCTTCTTAGTGATTCCACTTATTTTTTAATCCATCTTTTCATAGTACTTTTTTTTATTCTAAATAGTTATACATGGCGACAGAATGTATTTGGACACATCATACATGAATGCAGTATAACTTCTCATTCTTCTAATTGTACATGATGTAGAATTGGACTGGTTGTGTACTCATATGCACATGGGGTCATAATATCTGACTCATTGTACTCTCCTCTCTACCACCATACCCTTCCCCTCCCTTCACTCCCTCTGTCTAATCCAAAGTACCTCTATTCTTCCCTACTCATCCTCCCACTTATTGTGAATTAGCATCCTTATATCAGAGAAAACATTTGGCCTTTGGTTCTTTGGGATTGGCTTATTTCACTTAGCATGAAAATCTCCAGCTCTGTCCATTTGCCAGCAAATGCTATAATTTCATTCTTTGTTAAGGCTGAGTAATATTCCATTGTGTATATATACCACAATTTCTTTATCCATTCATTTGTTGAAGGGTACCTAGGTTGGTTCCATAGTTTGGCTATTGTGAATTGAGCTGCTCTAAACATTGATATGGCTGTGTCACTGTGTATGCTGATTATCCTTTAGGTATAAACCAAGAGTGGGATAACTGGGTTAAATGGTGGTTCCATTCCAAGTTTTCTGAGGAATCTCCGTACTGCTTTCCAGAGTGGTTGCATGAATTTATAGTCTGATGAGCAATGTATGAATGTACCTTGTTCCTGTGCTTTAACAAACACCCTGAGAGCCTCCAAAGTGATTGGCCTGTGCCAGGAACAGATAGACTCACCTTGCTTTGCGAGGGTTTGTGGTGTCCTCCAGGTATAGCACTGAGACATGGCAGAGTGTGGCTCAGTGCTGGTAGGTCCTAGGCACAGCTCTGCCTTCCTCTCCAGATCACTCGGGGCATTGCTGGTGGCATCACATGGCCGTGGAGGGGCTAAAGCCCAAAGGGGTTAAAAGTGAGGGAGAGGTGAGGGCATGAACGAACTCCAGCCCACATCAGAGAACCCAGCTGCCTTTCACTGCTTGTCCTGGGACACTGTGTCCCCTTCATCCCAATCAGCTGCCATTTCCTTCGTCTCCATGCCCCTTGCTGTTCCTCTGTAGGTCTTCACGCACCCTTGTGTGCCTCCCAGGATTTTCTATGGAAGAAAGTTGCCCTTTGGTGGATATTATGACCCTTTCCTTCATATCGTTTACTTAATGGATATTTGTTAGTTGTGGTCTAACAACAAGGGATTTGTTCTGGGTGTTGGGAGTCACATTAATTAACAGAACAAACAAAACTGTCTGCTTTCATGGCATTGGTGTTTGACTTGGAGGGAGCAGGCAATAAACAAATAAATAATCACACTCTTGCGGTCTGTCATCTGTTGCCAATGTTGTACTAGGAGATGAAGCAGAAAGGGGAACCTGGTGTCTTGACTGGGAGAAGGAGTGTCTAAAATTGTCATTTTAAACAGTTTTCTCCCTGGTAAACAAAACCAACAAGTCTCAACTTGAGCTGGATATATTTTCTCTGGTAGATGTTCAGGGGTTGTGTACTGGTTCCAAAGGAGGTTTGTGTAGGTATTTCTGGTTTCTGAAATCAGGGCTCCGTGAAACCAAAATGTTGCTGAAGCAGGAGACTGCCCTGCTTCTCTCCGCCCAGAGGCTCTTGTTTAGGCCTGTTGAGTGGCATCAGCCTGATCAGCTTGACTTGGGGAGCAGAGGTGTGTCCCTGAATCACGGGTTGGTCCTTGAAAGAGAATGTAAGGACCTGGACATTTCACAGGGCATCAGCAGACACAGAAAGGCCTTAGATGGGTTTTGTGCTGAGAAGTACCAAAACTCAGGCTCTGGATACTTAGGAGCCTAAGACTGAAAGATCAGAGATGCCAAGCCTTCCTCTGTGGATGTTACAGGGAAACTTTTCCTGCCTCTGTAAAAGCACAGATAGGGGGCTGGGGCTGTAGCTCAGTGGTAGAGCACTTGCCTAGCATGCGTGAGGCAGTAGGTTCGATCCTCAGCACCACATATAAATAATAAATGAATAAAATAAAAAGATCCATCAACAACTAAAAAAAATTTTTAAAAAAAGCACAGATAGGATTTGGTTTTTAGGGACTAGCAAGATATGTCACTAGCTATACTTAGACCTCTTCTTCAAGCTTTTCCTGTTCAAGTTGTTAGTGTTGAAGGGGTAAAGTCATGGCAAGTTATGATTCTTTGATAAAATAGACGAGACCTCCAAGGCTGGAAACATGCATTAAGGTGAGGGCTACCTATAAAGGGCTCAAGAATGGGTTGAGGAAAAGAGGAGAATGGCCTGAGCAGGCCCCCAGGAAGTAGGAGAGGGAGTTCCATGGCCTTAGATGGGTTTGACCCCAATCATGGAGAGATAGAAGCTAAAGTGGTCAGATCATAGTGAAGATACAAAAAAAAACGACCTCCGTCAGGAGTTGTTGAAAGATAAAGGGAAGAGCTTTCCTTAAGAACAGTGGAAGGCAAAGACTGGAAAAGTAGAGTTAAAAATCAACAGGAGAGGCTGAGGTTGTGGCTGAGCGGCAGAGCGCTTGCCTCGCATGTGTGAGGCACTGGGTTCGATCCTCAGCACCACATAAAATAAGTAAAAATAAAGACACTGTGTCCATGTATAACTAAAAAATATTTTTAAAAAAATCAACAGGAACAAGATATCAAATAGTATCAGTGCATTAGTCTCTTTGAGCTAATCACCACAAACTTGGTGACTCAGAACCATGAAAGTTGATTCTCTCTCTGTTCCGGAGGTTAGAAATCCAAAATCAAGGTGTCAGCAATGTTGATTCCTCTGGAGGGTCTGAGGGTGAATCTGTTTCAGCCTCTCTTCCAACTTCCTGTGCCTCCAGCTGTCCTTGGTGTTCTTTGGTGTTTGGGTACACCTCCCTGGTCTCAGCCAACATCTTTACATGGTTTTTCTCCTACATCTCTGTGTCTCAGACCTCCTTTTCACTCTCTTACAAAGACATCAGCCATTGGGTTTAATCATCCTAAATCTAAGATGGCTTTATCTCAAAATCCTTAACTACATCTACGGAGTTCCTATTTCCAAATAAAATCAATTTCAGATGCCAGAGGTTAAGACTTGTATATATTTGGGGTGGGGCAGGGGTCATGACTCAAATCACTACATTGACGTTAATATCTAACAAGATAATCACCAATTACAATTAATAAGAATATCAGCCAAAGAGAAGCACTTCTCCTTATTCTCCATCCATGTGAGAAAATAACTTGAGATACACTTCTCTGCAAACAGGTTTTAGAATGTGAACATTATACACCCACATGCTGAGAAAGTGGGCCTAACTAATCTATTCTTTTGCAAAATCAGCATAACATACATGCCAGATTTGCCCTCTTGTAAATGAGATGCTGCGCAGCTACCCAAGTTACAGGCCAGTCCTCATGAATAACTGTGTCACCAGTGACTAATAAGCAACTTTAATTTTAAAGTTACAGGTATTCCTAGTAACGGAAGCAGAAGTAGAGAAAGAATAAAGTAAGCCAGCATATTTCAGAGTTAAGGTTATATCATAGAGAAGATAATCCATACTTAATATCCTGTGAATTGGCCTCTTGGTACTATGGCTACTGAAGCAGAATTTTTAAATATTTTTATCCTTATGAATAAGTTTGTTTAAATGTGTGTAAAGTCAGCCTCCTTTGTGAAACTGTATTTTAAAGGGAAAGAGGCATCAGATTAGGAACCAAAAGATACGGTTCTAGAATGGATCTCACTGCCAACTGGGTGATGTCGGCAAGACCTCCCTAGGTCTTCTGCAACTTGCTGTCTTTTGTAAACCATGGAAAAGCACACTGCCAACCTATCTACCTGGCTGTGTGCCAGACTCCTGTCCTAAGCCACTCTGTGCTCCAGAGCCTGACCACATTCTCAATTCCAGGAATCAAACTCAGGTCTTCTCACAGAGTCAGGGGCTTTAGAAGGGTTGCAGAGGGTTATAAAAGCTTCATTAGCCTTTTCTGTTTTCTTTTGCTACATCACTGTGCAAACTAGCTAACCAGCAATGCTTGTCAAGTCAGCCTTACTGAGCCTGGGAGAGGAGGGTACAGATACCAGAAGTTTCTTATACAGGCAAAGGAAAGGAATGTTTCTCAGAGGTACATAAGGCAGAGTTTAAAAGGTTCTTGGACCATCTTATTCCTCTGAGTCCTGTAACCTCCCCTAGTGTGCACCATGACCTCCATATTTAACCTTAAAATGAGAGAATTTATTTTTTAGCCAGATCATCATAAACAAAAAGAGGAAAGTCCCAGCCTTCAGGGTAGAAAACCAATTCATTGTCCTGATTTATTTCTTCATCTTCCATTCATCACTACCAGGTCCTATGTAAGTAAGGAAGGAATTTTTCAATTAGGTAAATATATTCCTGGGGCCTTGGGAAAATGCTTTACCCTTACTAGATTTACCACCAATCCTGGTGTTCAAGTCGTCAGAGCAGATGTCATGGGCACTGACAGGGTCTGTGCTTGCGTAAGTATATGTGTGTGAGGTGAAGGAAGCTGGGAAGAGAGATATGTGGAGTTAACAGAAGTGGATTTTACTTGCCAGGAATATGAATAAAGACCAGAAGATTAAACGGCTTCATATGAGCCTGAGCAGTAAGCAGATGACACTCAACAACCAACAATCACAATGCCACCAACTCACTTTTGTCTCTGCATTTACCCTATCGGACAAAATACACAATTGAGTTATCACAGGCAAATATATTTAAAGTCTTCTAATCTATCTCCACACCCCTTTTATTTTGAAATTCAGTTAACCAGATTCCAAGAGAAAAATCTTATTGACTGAATCGTACAGTCCAGAGATTATTCACATCTGAAGAAATCCAGATCCTCCAGCAAGGAAAGCCTATCTCATCGATAAACATGCAAGTCTACCCAGCCTCAAAGTAGGGCTTTCCACAGGGTTTCCTAAGCCAGGCTTATTGGGCTAAGCTGACTAGGAAGTCACCAAATAAGGATTTTCAGGCACTTTGCATAGGTAGAGTTGTCCAGGGTTGAAGGTGTCCCAAGGGCCTGTCTCACCTGTTAGGAAATGATTTAGGGAGATGCTTTAGGATGAGTTAATCATTATTTTGCAGTACTGCAGCTGAACTCACAAGGAGAAAGAGTTGTACTTCAGTGGAATGATTCAAACAAAGTCAGCATGTCCTTAGGAAAGCATCAAGTGATATTAATAACCAGAGGATAAAACTACTATGAATACAGGATTATGTGAATTTTAATTCACATTATGGGGTTTGATATTGGCATATATCTTTTTTTTTTTTTAGTTAGAAATTGCCTAGGACTTTTTTCAAGCACTTGGTTTAAAAATCAAGATTTAAAATGTGTGTGTGTGCATACCCAAACATACACAGCCCTTCCAGGGACTAGTACTTCAAGCTCTCTAAGACACTTTAACTGTTGGGAATCTTTTAGTGGGAAAATTCATGGCTGGTTAAGTTGAGTCATTTATGAATAATAGTAGAGCTTCAAGCGGAGTGAAAATTCTTTGTAATTCAAGAGATGATTGAGTCGTCAATGAACCTAGGCCTTGTGCTCCATTTCTAGGAAATACTGGCTTAAAGTAAGAGATTAATCTATATTAGAGAGTATGTGATGGGGAGGAGTGGATCAGTGCTACTAATCTATTCTAAGCAAAGCTTCAATCTTTCAGTTATCCAGCCAGTTCTTTTGAAGACAATGAAAAACATTTTCATTCAGACGTTCATTAAAAGATCAAGGAAATTTTATTACTGGCAGTATTAAAAGTATATTAATCAAAGGAAAAAGATAATACTTTTCATTTTTTCAATGATATTTATTGAGCATCTCCTTTGTGCTGACTACTCTATCAAATAATAGACTCTTAGTGGATATTATAGTACAAATCTACACTCACAAATTCAGTAGACCAGTAGGAGAGACTGATTAATAAACAATCACAGTATAAGGTGATAAGATGACATCTTCTTTTCTCTTGTCTGAGAGAAGCTGCCTACCCACAATGTTGGTACTTGATGACAATGTTAAACTAGGGGCCAAATAGTCCCTGGTCTTGGTGATTGTCCCAGGGATGGGCACTCAATTCCAACTGGAGAATCAGAATCTCTTTTATGCCTTTAGGATTGTGGTAGAGAGATGAAATGCTTAAACTGAGTAAATAGTTGCTGGGACCAGTGAAGAAGAAATGGTCGACCCGGTGTGAATTATTTTTAGTCTCAGCACTTCAGACATCAAATGTGTGGGGTTTTTCTCATGGCAACAAATTCCCTAAATCTCTGGACACCAAATGGTTGTCTAAGAATTCAACTTAATTCTGACACCAACTCTGCAGATCAAGGGCTCCTTCCCTAAGACTGCTTCCATTGCAAATGCTAATTATAAGAATTAAGTACCCAGGGTGACCACACTTCTAACCTGGCCACAGATCCAAGGTCCCATAGCCCCTCCTTAGCTTTGTTGCTAAAATGGCTCACAGAACTCAGGAAGACAGTTTACTTAATGTTGTCAGTTTATTGTGAAGGATACAACACAAGAACAAATAGAAGAGATGCAGAGGGCAAGTGTAGACCATTGAGACCAAAATACCTGACAAGAACAACTTAAAGGAGGAGATATTTATTTTAGCTCATGGTTTTGGAGAATTCTATCCATAGTTAGATGGCTTCACTCTTCTGAGCCTGAGGTGAGGCAGAGCATTATGGAGGAAGGGCATGGCAGAGGAAAGCTGCTGGCTCATGGCAGTTAGTCAAGAAACAGAGATGAAAGGGGACAGAAGTAGATTAGTTAGTCCTCAAGGCCACACCTCCAGTGACCAATTCCTCCAGCCTTGCCCCAGTAGTCTATTCGAATTATAATCCTTCAAATGGATTAATCCATCCATGAGGTCACAGCCCTTATGATTCAGTCATTTCGCCTCTGAACATTGCTACACTGCCCAACACGTGAGCTTTGTAGGGGGGCAGGGGTTTCCAGATCTAAACCCCTCATAGTAACACATGGAGCAAAAGGTCAGGGAGCTTCCATGTGCTCTCTGAGCATGGCCCCCTGTCATCACCTTGATATGTTCCTTGACTCAAAGTCTCTAAACCCCACTGCCTAGGAGTTTGTATGGAGGTTTCATTATGTAAGCATGATTGATTAAATCATTGGTCATTGATGATTAACTCAATATTCAGCTCCTCTTCCCTAGAGGTTGGAGGTGGGACTGGGAGAGAAGACAGGGTGAATTATCATCCTTTAATCACACCTTGATATTTAAGACTAACAGCCTTCAACCTGATCCTATTTGGAGGCCTAACAAGAATGTCCTCATTAAAACAAAAATCACTCCTATCACTTAAGAAAGTAAGACTGTAACCCACCAAAGAGGGGAAGAGAAGGAGATGAAGCTGTCCACAGCCTCATTATCTAATGGCTTCTCAGCCACAGAACTGCTCCCCACATTTCTCGAGGCACTGTTGTTCAGCTTTGCCTCAGGTTCCATATACATTTATCTCATATTCTTTTAGCCTTGAGTTGTTTAAAATGGGACTGTATTAGTTATAACCCAAAACGGCTGAATTCTAACACATATTTCTGTGGAGTTGTGAATGTTACACTATTGGATCACCTGGGAAGGAAGTAATTCAGTCATATGGGAACATGGAAAGATTCCAAATGAAGTGCCATCTCATATGGGAATGTGGACAGTTTCCAAGTCAAGTACCATCTCAGCTGTGTTCCAAAGGAGAATAGGAATCAGCCAGACACAGAGCAGGCTTTTTAGGCAAAGGTTACAGCACATGCAGAGCCCAGAGGCTAGATAGCAAAGCTCATTTTAGGACCTACTAAAGGTTCTCTGGGTGAAGCCCAGGTAGGAACAGCATGCATGTTTGTGGGGGAGCAGTGTCAAGAGATGGCATTCCCACGTTGTTGGCAGAATTCACTTCCTTGCACCTGTAGGTTTCATGGCGGCTTATTTCTTTAAAGCCAGCAACACACAAAGGGAGAAAGAGAAAAGAACAAGCATACACACTACCAAGATGGAGTCTTATGTAACATAATGTAATCAGGGGAGTAACACTACCTTTGCTTTGCTCTTTTGGTTGGAAGAGAATCACACTCCAGGGCATGAGAGCTAGAAATTGAAGCCACTGGAAATCAAGATCACTACAGCCACCCCACTGTGTCTTCCCACTTAGTCCAGCTGCAAGTGCACAGGTGGGTTCCTTCTGGAGGAGCTTTGGCCTTGAGAAAATTCTAGGAATTGAAGAGCCTACCAGGAAATATTTCTGAAGAGTTAGCAAGTATCATATATTCTGCTTCATCACAAATATTGTGTCTGCTTTATCAACTTGTGGTCAAAGGCAACATTATAATTTAGAGAGTATGCAACTAATGCAGTTACACCTAAACATGTTTGAAGACCTTCTGAAAAGTTGCTCAGTCAACTTCTGCAAACTTTTCCTGAATTTTTGGTGAATGAAGCACTGTAAGGACTTTTTTTCTCACTTCTTATTATGTATGTTATTTTTCTGTTCATGCACTTTATCTGTAATGTTTCTACTGAATACAAAATTTTAGAGACAATACCTGCCTGTATATGGTGTGTTTTGTACAATGCATAACCCACCATTAAAGAGCTCAGGTCTCTAATGCAATGCCATCTGGTAATTCAGTGATATGTCTATGAATACACAGTGACTCTGCTGTTTCCTTGGTATGTGCATTTAATTAAGTGCACAGATTCCTACAGGCATGTGGTTAAAGGGGTTTTGGCAGATTTCCCCTCTGGAAGGCTTGGCTCTGTGTGGCTGGAACTCTCAGTGGCATTGGAATTCCAAACATGCCTACATTTGTACCAATAAGAATTGGTTTAATACTGTAGAAGTTTTTGTCAGCTTCAATTTCAGTTTACAGCACAAGCACTTTAATAACTCATACTGAAATAGAATTTAGTCAGTTTAGGTGTGCTGTATCTGTTTACTTCACACAAAATTAACATTTATGAACAACAAAAAAAAAGTAGGAACGCTGCAATATGAAAGTACCAAAACAACCTGCAGATGAGCTTAATCCTCTCAGTTGTTCTTTTTTCTGTTATTTTACTTTGTATTACAAAGCAACTTAATGAGAACAGCATTTAAATATAAAAACCTACAGATTGACCAAATTGTGTTATGTGCATGTACGGATATACCACGATAAATACCACTATTATGTATAATTATAATGCACCAATAAAAAATAAATATGTACATAAACAAAATGTTTCTAAAATGCAATGACAAAAATATGGCACCTTGAATCCAATGGAACATATTTCAGACTAATGATTTTGTGTGTGTGTGTGTGTGTGTGTGTGTGCATGTGTACTTTTTCTAGGTGGGCACATTTACCAATAGATGGTATCAAATTCCACTCTTAGGTAGTACAGGGGAAAGCACCAGGGCAAATGAACCATGAAAATATCACCTTCAACTCTGGCATTCATGAGTTCTCTGATTTAGGGAATGATTACTATTTCCTGGGCCTCAATTTAGCTCTATTGCATTTCCCCAAAAAATGCAAAATAAAAGTAAATATGAATGAGACAAGGTTGAATGTCCTGTATGTCTTGATCTTCAGACATCAGGATGTCTGTGTGACTAAATGCTTTGCTTAACTTCTCACCAACCTCTTCATGATCAGCAAAAAGTGGAGAGGAGGATTGGGAGGGCAGGGAAGCCCCTCAAGCTGTAAGCAACCAAAGAGATTATTGCGGTGGCTATGGGAACACAATGTTTCCTACAAAGCTCAGATATTGATCTGTTAGTTGTTGACTAAGAGCTCCCTGTGGAAAATCTGCAGCTATAGCTATAGAATCATAACCATGGCATGTTAAGGGGGTTGCTGAAAGAATCCCCAATTAGACCAAAGAATGAATAGAGAGTGAATTTATCTTTTTTTCTCCCTGATTACAATGAGTTGGAGATGAATCCTTTTGTCTGCTGAAAGAGAGAGATGTTGTAATTGGAACCAGCACAACTTAAAAACATATACATGATGCTTGTATTATTCCTAGTGTTTCTTTCTATTGCTTCATCTTGCTTGAGAATACAAATCCCAGAACAGATACCTTTAATGTTTTGTAGACAGTTTGGGAGACGAGAGACACCATAGGAGCTGTAACATCATTTTATCTGTTAGTAAGTTTTTTGATGTCATCTTGAATGCCAAATACTGTTCCTTAGAAGGTCAGTTGGCTTTTTCCTGTCTTAAGTCCTGTCTCCTGGTCATTACCAGGAAAGTAGGAAATATGGTATTTGCACTTGCTCAGTCATCTTTAGGAAAGTCCCCTAATTGAAGACGTTACTGCTTCCCTCCAGAATCACGCCCTTTGATTGCTCTGCATGTTGGATTGTGAGAATTTCTCATGCTCCCAGCAAACCTTCTTGGGCACCCAAATGCCACAGCCCCACCTCAGCTGGCCTTGCACTCTCCTCTGCAAACTTTTCTAATTGGGAAGATCCTTCTACTTCCTTCTCTGTTCTCCTCAAATGTATCATGTGTGCGGCTTTTCTCTGGTTGTACTCTGACCCTTCATAATCTCATCCATCCTTCTAGGACTAGGGTCTTTTCCAGGGGACTCAGAACTTTCTATCTGGGAATTCTTACCTGCACCCCTGGCACCGCGTTCTAGCCTTCTGAGTGTACAGGTAGTGCTTAAAACTCTGCATATGTCAAAACTGATCTCACTTCAATACACATCATGCACCTGGTCACACTGGCGCCAACTCCAGTCTTTTCATCTCCTTTCCCTGGTTTTCAGATTGCTCGGAGGCCATTGGAATGTGCCCGGCTGACCTCCTGATTGACAGAGGACACCAGGGCTCTCTTTGAGGTCATGGCCCAGGCCAGACTCTGCCTCCACATTGACTGAGTGTGGGAAAGGGAGATTCCAAGGACACCACTTCAAGGAAGAAGCTAAATGACTCCTGATGGCTTTGCCAAATCTTGCTTAGACTGTAGTCTAGGCCACTTCTGCCCACCTTGCTCTCTCGTGCTCGCTCGTGCGCTCTCGCTCTCTCTCTCCTTATTTTATCCTTTCACCTGATATTTCCTTAAAGAAAATCCTAAAATATTTAATCTTGTCTTTGCATGTGATTCTCAGAGGACCCAAACTCATGGAGCTTCTGTCAAAACCCAGTCCATCTTCCAGGTCCCCCCACCAAGTACTTCTTTCAAGATACCCACAGCCGGACCTAAGCTTTGTCCTCTCTGCTTTATATTTTATTATTTATATGTGTCTTACAGCTAAATTGTACATTTCTTGAAGACCAGAACAGTTTCTTTTCAGACTTTTAACCCCTTCACATTACTTACCTATGTACAAATACATATCAGATACTCATTTAAAACTTGTTTAAAAGGATTAAATTTGACCAAGTAGTAGAAAAAAAAATTTTTTATCAAAGATGGTGAATTCATTAGAACTGATACCAGGAATGTAAAATAGAAAGACACTCAGAAAATCATGGATAATCCTGGAGGGCAATGGATGAAAGTGACAGCACTGGAGAGGAATTGGTAGGAGGCAGATGCTGTGGACAGGCAGAGGTGGTGACCGAGCAGTGTTGGGAGAGTGGGATCAGCAGGAATGTGGGTCCCCACCTCCAGCTCCTATGAGTGGTGGAAAGTGAGAAATGCTTTGCAATTCTTCATGTGCTACAGATGAAAGGGACACCGTTTCTGGAGTGCCTGCCCTGTGTGAGGCACTGCAGGTAAGAAGGGCTAGACATGGTCACACCAGCCATCCTAGCTAATCCACGTGTGGAAAGGCATTTTAGTCTCTTGCTTCTAAAAGGTGAGAGCAGGAAGACGTCAAATACCAGGAAGCCACGGCCCTCTGGGCTTTGCATCTCTCTTTCCCACTACATCCTTGTGAGAATGACTCCTGAATTAAAATTGGCTACTGACTGGACCCTGGATAGTTTCTTTGGTGGATCTGACTTTGCCTGTATGCATATCAGATTTGACCTGGGAATGACTCACAGCCCCTGCTCCAAATTCCCCCCCACACACACACACACATGTAGGCTCTAACATTTCTCTATGAAACTTCTAAGGCCACCCTACCCCCAAACTGCATGCCCTCCACAACATTGTTCTGGTACCTCTCTTGTGACATTGTTCCCTTCTACTCCTTGTGTGGCCATCCTTTTTCTCTCTAACCATGAGCTCCTTGGGAATATCAGTGTTGTTTTTGTGAACGATTCCCATGCAATGCCTATGGTGCTCTTTTACACACACAAGGCATTCAACAAATATGTTTTGAATAAATAAAATGAATGCGGCAGCTGAGAATACCTTCCTGGGGTGGTAAAGGGGACTGTGTCTGACCTGTGTCCTCAGCTTTTTCCAGGTATACTTCATGTTCCATTATTTCTTTATAAATTCCATCTTGCTCTTCATGAGACTTGAGATTAGAAGAAAGACTATTCTATATTTTGAAAATACAAATGCTAAACTGAAGTAATTATTATTTATGTACTGGAGACTATAAGTACAAATAATTCTAGATGTGGACTGATTTTTACTGTGCAGTCTCTGCACTATTTTTGTTTTTGTTTTTTTTCCTTTTTGATGATGTGTAGCTGAAGTAACAAAGCCAAGGATATTCATTGTCTAAATAATTAGCAACTGGAATTAGAAGGTTCACACAAATTGTAAATGTTTACACTTTGAATAACTCGAAATTAAAAATATTTTGGCTCAAAGTGAAGCTAAAATTAGAGTGATCATTTTCTGATCACTTATCTGGGACTTGAGAGCCAAGAAACTATTGTTATTGTTTCATTCTAGATAACATTAAATGTGGCTTCACAAGCTACCTGGCTTTGTCTGATGCTGGCTGCCGATGGTCAGGCTCTGTTCCGGGGAGGTACAGCCTTTGATAACCTGATGAAATTTGCTATAAAACACTTGATGCAATGAAAGTGTTTCATTTCCTTTCAGATTCCTGTTAACATTTCCTCCTTTGTCTACCCCTGGTTATGTCACAGTGACTCAGGGAGAAATGAACTCACAGGGGTTTGTACAATAAGATTGTCACTCATTCTTCACAAAACTCCCTTCCTCCATAGATGAATTAAAACCTGGTTTCCTTCTAAAAACTTAATGACATTCATTAAGAAAATATGGCAGTCCAGGGACTAGGATAATGTAAGCATTGCTACAAATGCCTTTAAACAGCAGCATCTTAATTTCCTCATTACTTTCTTCTTTTTCCTAGGTAAGTGGTGTTTTCTCTTCGTTGCTTCAGGGAATGTGGATTGTTTGGTAAGTGTGGCTTTGTTGCGACACAATGTTACTTCAAGACTGCCTGAGAATTGCCTGTGAGAACCATAGGGCAAACCGGAAAGCGCAGGAGGACTTG
>CM053406.1:15502228-15519250 GCA_028644305.1 Xerus rutilus | reverse complement strand
ATCCTACAATAATTTTCATAATCCTAGAGGATATTTGGAGTCTGAGTGAGGAAAAGACTAAACCAGGGGCTGAAGAAGCCAGAGTTGTATAATTTTAGTCCTTCCCTCATGTGAAAATTTGAACATTGAGTGATCTGCAAATGACAGAAAATTAGTTTAAAAGCAGAAAAATAGAGTGCTTCTCCCATCTTTTCTCAGATCTCTCCTATAAGCTGAAGAATGTATAGAGATTTTAAGAGGTGTTTTGAAAGATATTTTTAGGCATCATAAAGATTATCACATGCATTTATGGTAAGAAAGGTGGAGTGCTATTCTGTCGTCTTTCATAAATGCTTTTCTAGTGTATAGATTATGCTAACTGCTAGGACTTAGTAATTAGAAGCTGTAAAAACAAAACAAAACAAATCAGTACTCCATGAAAATATTAGAAGGTATTTGTTTGTGAAGATTTTTTTTTCATGTGTGTTTTGGTTTTCTCTGAGATGACCATAAGTAATATGAGCAAGAAGCAATACTTTGGTACATAATCTGTAATAGTGGTCTAATCAAGGTGTTTGAAAAGATAGTGACAATAATAAATGTCAACTCTTGGTATTATTGTTTAGGGCATCTGTCAAGTTGTATTAAGCCTTAGATTTCCTTCATTAGTACGTTTGAGCTCTCATCAATCACAAATCATTCCCAGAGGCAACAAATAATAGCAACAATTTCTCCTTTAGGACAAAGACAAGCTTAAAAAATTCAAGTCCAGCTAGTGACAATAAAACCAAGCGTTATCAGGGGAAAGATATAGAGTATCTTTTTGCCTTCTTTTTTGGGGAGTATTGGAAATGGTCACAAAACAATTGACTTTGACTTGACAGTTTTCAAAGCTTTGTTAAGATTTTCTATAATCATTTTCTTAAATTCCTCATAATTAGAAGAACTTGCCTGTGATTAATCTGTGTTATTGCGACTTTTCCCTCAAACTTCCAAGAACCAACTTCATGTACGTGAAAGGTGGTCTGTAGTGACTGTATACCTGTCTCATATATTCCTTGTGGTGTGATCAAAGATTTTTGTCTTAGTTAGAAAACTGTAAGGAATCTTCAAAGTACCTTCATTACTCTATGAAGGTAATTTAACTAATTCCTTGATTCCCTGTAGGGCTTTATCAAGACCTTTGAGGCTTCTGTGCATAGCTACATAGATGCATAAGCCTTATAGACATGTGGTACCTCCTACCCTGTAGACACATACATTAGACACACATAGGCCTATACTTTATGGACACATATCAGCTTGCTGATAGAGGTCTATATGGTATAAACATGTATAGGCCTATAACCATATAAACTTATTGGAGCTGTGTTAGTCACCCTTCCATTGCTGTGACAAAATACCTGAGATAACTTAAAGGAAGAAAGGTTTGTTTTGGCTCGTGGTTTCAGAAGCTTCAGTTCATGGTTGCTTGACCCCATCAGTTTAGGCCTGTGGTGGTGAGGCAGAACATCATGGCAGGGAGTGCATGGTGGAACAAAGCTGCTTACCTCTGGAAGCTGGGAAGCAAAAAGAGAGGAAGAGACTGGAGTCCCAAAATCTCCTTCCAGGGCATGCCCCTAATTAGCTAAGTTTCTTCCACTAGGCCCCACCTCCTAAATATTCTGTTTCCTCCCAGTAGCACCACAGGCTGGCAACCATGCTTTAGCACATGACTTTTGGGAAACATTTAAGCTCCAAACCATAACAGAGGCCTATGCCCTAAAGGCATGTGCAGGACTTTTACTTGTATAATTTACACATAGTCCTGGAGCTTGGAGTCACATAGAAGTCTATTCCTTATAGAAATAAACAAAAGTTCCTTGAGAACATTTTAAAGGCCTAAGCACACACCATTAAGATGTCTTTACAGTCACAGGATTTTCAAACTTAGAGGTTCAACATTCTGGGCTCTGTCCATGAATATTTGGTGGACAAGGAAGCTGAGACTCTAGGTAGTCTCACATTTGATGATCAGGGTTAAAACTTGGAGTGCTCTGATTTAACACTAGTATTTGTGCTCTAAGTACATACACTTACCTTTTCTTTAAACATAGATTGTATAAACATTCAGACCATGGCATGGTGTGCTAAATTTAGAACATGATTTTCTATAGTAAATATGAACAGATAAACTGATCATGATGTATAGATTCCTATGTTGAAATTCTGGCTTCTAAGATATTAGAGGTGGGGCCTAGAGATAGGATTAGGTCATGAGGATAAAGCCCTCATGAACGGCATCAATGTCCTTATAGAAAAGCCCAAAAGTCCTGCTTGTCCCTTGTACCCCATGAGGACACCGAGAGAGGACTGCTACCTGTGAATCCATAAGTAGGCCCTCACTAGACAGTGAAATCAGCCAGTACTTGGAATTCTCAGCCTCCAGAACTGTGAGAAATTAATTTCTGTTGTTCATAAACTACCCGGTCTATGGTATTTTGTTATAGCACACAGAATGAACTAAGTCACATCATTTCTATGCAGTTTTTCTTCTTCACTTCCCTAATGCTTTGTTCCTTTATATGCAGATCATCTCAAAATGCACCACAGTGTCAAAATGGAGTCTCATAAGATCCTCTAAAGCATGCTGATATTTTTGCAGCTAATATGTTTCATTTAAAACATCACCCAGGCAGATTGTTGTCAGCTTGTAATTTATTTAAATTGCTCTTGGCTTCATTTCCATTTTGTAGTCTCTAGCATTTCAGAGGCAGAGAGTGAGTTCAGAAAATGCAACGTGTTTTTAAAATCTATGTTAAATCTTGCAAGGCCTGTAAGTACTGGTTCATTTCGAAAAATAAAAATAAAAAAACCTAATGGGAAGTTGGGTGCTTCCTTTTCAAAATAAGAAGGTGAATTCTTTAGAGAGGCCATCACAGATATTGGAAACTGCAGAGCAAGCTGGAGCAGGCTGGTCTGGTATCGATTTGGATGTCATAATTAAATGAGCTTGAGACTGGGCTCAGATAGACACGATTTGGGAAGATGGATAAAGAGTCAGGAAGAGAGATGAGTTAGGGCCTCTTTCCCTAATAGTACTTGTCAGAATTTCAAGGGTGAGAGGTTCTATCAATTGGGACAAGAACGGCGAGGTTGTGATGGGGTTTGGCACCTTATCAATTCTCTGCCTTCAAGAGAACATGTGTGTGACATCTGTGATTTATTTCCGATCTACCAGTCTGGTAAGCATGAGTCTAGAGTTTGCTGCCAAATGACTGTACTCGTCTACATGCTAAAAGGCTGCTGTCACATTTAAGAGTGTCAGAAATTCAAATCCTTCCCATGGGTGAGCTCAGAAAGCACATAGAATAGGGAATTACTTTTGTTTGTGGTGAGCCACACGTGGGCATTATGCCCTCACCAATTCATATTACACCAAATTAGCTTCTCCCTCTGGATTTCGGCGTATGTGGTCAAAACAATTTTATAGCCAAATCAATTAATAGAAAATATAATCTCATCACCCGAATGTGATCACTACCTCCCCAGCCTTCCCTAGTCCAAATACGTGCTATAATATTAACTTTATATGCAGATTATCTTTTACTCTTTGAAAAATGATTCTGGTTAACAGTATTTTATCCCCATGGGCCTATATCCCCTAAAGGTGGAGATGGGGTTATATTCTTGGTTGAATGTGAATAAAGAAGAGTGTTCTGAAACCTATGACCCATCATGGTATGGAAATGAATTAGATTGCAACAGCCCCTGAAAGGTACATGCATTTCCCTTATCTCCGGTGGGGCTTTCAGAAGTTTTTTGGTTGCTAGCTAACTGTATGGATTAGGTTCCCTCGTCTTTACATCCTTCCCTCAAAGGACAGAAGCAGGTAATTTTAGCACAGAAGGAATCAGTGATATTTTTTTTTCTTCAAATATCATCACTTCCTAGACCTTTAGCAGGGAGAAAGATTTATAAACTTAATCCACAAGTTCCTCTGGCCATTGAATCGTGTGACCTTCTGACCTGGGAACTGGCCTGAATTCATGGGATTTACTGAAAAGACCTTAATATTGCAGAACAATAGTTCTTGCCAAACATTGGTTTACCAACTCCTTCTTCCTGCTTTATTCTCATTATTAGAAGAGTCATCATTTTCAGCCAGTTACCTTAGGAGATGTAAAATGACCCTAGCTGTAATTCCCTCTGGCACTTGTATGTATATAATGTTTCTATGATCATTTGGCCTAACCTGCTCCCAAAATAAAATTCACAAAGGTTTTTTATCCCTAAGACTTCACACAAAAAGGAACTTTGCAAGCATTTTTTTTACATAAGAATTATGAATATACTGGAACACCAATGGGCTGTATTTTATTTATTGAGAAGCTAACCTCCTATCCATTTACAATATGTGGGATACCCACGTTTGAACGCTGACCAAAAAATGTACGATCTGTTTTATAAGCATTAGCAAGTAGAGATCTAAGACTAGAAAGATTTCTAGTTATTTCATTGCCTGACCCCCTAATTCGATACCTAAGGAAAAGGAGGTTCTACAAGGTTAAGATGAATATTCCAGAACCTGAAACACCTAAAGGTACATCATGGGCTTTGGAGTCAAAAGTCCTGGTATGAATCACCAATCTGCAGGAGTCCTTGAGCAATTTACTCAGTTTTTCTCCATACCTTGGTGTCCCACTGTGTGGACTAGAGAGAAGATACCTATCTCTAAAGTTGTCATGAGGATTAAATGAGGAAACAAAATCCTTTGAACCACTCCTAGCATGTTTTAGTCAGTAGGAACTACTCTTTAATCAACAGGAATGGCCCTTCAGGTGGGATATGGACAGGGTGATAGCATCAGTAGAATTCCTAAAGCCACGACATCTTTAGTCTCTAAGACTCCATCCCTTCCTCTCTCCACATATCTCTTGATCTGAATGGAAGTGGAGCCTGTTTTGAGGGAGCCCCACCTCAAAAGAAGGCTTTTTCTTGTAGTTGTTGGAATTTCATCCTCATGCCTAGATGTGAAGAAAGTGTGTTGTGCATTTAGACGATCCCTGCTAGAAAGTGTTGCCAGAAATAAACAAGCTGTCAGGAGCAAATGATTCATTTCTCATCTACGCACATGACATCTGGTTTAAGTGTGATGAATACATGCTTGTTTAAATCATATGGTGACGGTGATGCTATCTGACAGAAATGTTTGCAAATATTTTGGGAATCCCCTAAGTGCTTGCTACCAAAATGTAAGCTTATTTACAGGGAGAAAAAGCAGTATAAACTTCAGTCTATCAAATCAACACTTGCCTCAGTCTCCCAATGCTAGGAGATTTGGACTATACCTGTCACACTGTTGGGAGATCAAGAAGTGGCTATTTTGACATTTAATATGGATGCCACTAGCAATATGCTGATATGAAATAAACACTCACTGGTCATTGGGATATTCAGAAAGTAGCCTCAGAATAAAAGAAATGTCAAGCATCCCTCCATGCTGAACGAACTTCAGTACATTAATGATTTGGTTACTGCTCTCATTGCCTTTGCAAGTTTGCATTTAATAGTGATTAGTGGATTGCACCATGCTAAACACTAAGGAGCTGAAGAGGAAATGGAAGATGTATGCCTGCTGGGGACTTCACGTGGCCACTAGGGAAATAATCAGTCTTGACACAATGCTTGATTATTCCGATCCATAATGGACAGATGTGGCACATCCTGCAGGATGTCTCTGTGCTGGGCATTATCAGTTATTTTGGATTAATTCTTGCCCAGGTGATTCCTTTCCATCTTGAGTAACCTGAGAATTAGCAGTACTTAGCTAAAATGCATTGTTAGTAATTTATATGTAGGGAATTTAAATTATATGTAGAAATTCTAAATTATCTGAATATTGAAAGTTGAAGGCTTATGCATAATGCATAGCAATTGCTCAGTGAGTTAGGAATAAACATTTACATGGAGAAAATCATGTGAAACATGTGTCAAAGCATAAAGAATGCATACTTGATATACAGCCCATTTAATAATATATTTATGCAAAGAAGAGAACAAATTTCACTTTTAACTCATGACATCAATAGATACTGTTTGTATAGCACAGTATAGTTTTAAAATACTTTCCATGAATTATATTGTGTGAGATAATGATCCTATTTTATTCCAGGTAATTAATTATATTTTTCAACAATATAATCGGCATTTCAAACATGTAGTTGTTTTCCTGAAACATCAATAAAACCAATTTTATGAGCTATTTAGGTAAAGTAGGCCCCAAATATTTCAGAATAATTGATTTTTCATATTAAGTCTATAATCTCTACCATTATATTCTCTTCAAGTATTTCGTTGCTAATTTGTGTTTGGAAATATAAGGAGGTTTATAAATTGCATTATAATGGGCATTTTATGGTATAACCAAAATTATGCCAATGTATACTTAACAAAAATTACAGAATTTTTTAGGCATGCTCTAAAGCATTAATGGTGATAGAGTAAATGCACAGCAAGAAGAAATCAGATTTTCACAGCTCAAATGAGACAGAGCTGCACTGAATAGGGAATGGTTTGGTGATCTCAGATTGAACAAGGTCTTTGAGTGCTTTTCCCAGACTAGATTTTATAAAAATAAAGAATGCGGAAAAGTACACAAAAATCCATGTGTGGGAATGTGTGCACATAGATATATATGTTGCTGTTCATGTAGTATGTGTCTGTAGGAAAAGACTGGAAGGGTTTATAAAACTGGCAAGTAATTTTCATGGGAGAGCAGCATAAATGGGAAAGTTATTTTATTCTTTACTCCATATATTTCTATATTATTTTTTTATAATAGGAATATGCGTATCCATTACTTATGTAAAAATAAATAATAGACATGCCTAAAATGCATGATGATACCAAGAATCCAAGTTAGCCAACCTGGCCAGATCTGCCTTTTTTGTTTGTTGGCTTGTCGAAGAAATCTCTGATTTTCCCTCAGGTGGAGCTGGTGCTGAGCTTCTCAAGATGGAGAATCTCCAACTTTGGTCTTTCCTAACTCACTTACTCTATTTCTGATCAGTGATATACCTTTAAGTGTTGAACAACTGGCTTTGGAGATAGATGAGGAGCTCTAATGTAGAGCACAAGTGGATTTCCAGGATGTAAATCCTCTCTGGGTGGCCCCTTTCGAGCTACCAAGCTGATGTCAAACAGCTCGCAAAGTCCCTTGGAAATTGTGAGTTGGTATAATCCAGCGGCTCAAATTTTGGCATCCAGAGTCTCTTTTTTTTTTTTAAGATTTTTTAAACCTTTATTTTATGTATTTTGTATGTGGTGCTGAGGATCGAACCCAGTGCCTCACGCATACAAGGCAAGCACTCTACAACTGAGCTACACCCCAGCCCGCATCCAGAGTCTTTATTCTCCTCCCTGGGGAGATTTTCCTGGCCTGTGCTGGGGAAAGGGAAGGCTAACAGAAGCGAGGAGGCAGAATACCTATTCAGTCATTTTCCAGGCAAGATGGAACTGGAGGACCCAAGCTGCATCTCCCTGAGCCTGACACCAGGTTCAAGTGCAGCTACCACCTTCCCCTCAGGGGCAGTGGTATGTAGTAATGATACAGAGGAAAGTTAAGTTGGCCCCTTTGAGCTCTTCATTCATAAAATGGAAATCACAATTCACAGGATGCCTAAGAAGTACACGTCACGGGCTGGGGTTATGGCTCCCTGGTAGAGTGCTCACCTAGTACATGTGAGGCACTGAGTTCGATCCTCAGCACCACATAAAAATAAAATAACGATATTCTGTCCACCTACAACTAAAAATATATTTTTTTTAAAAAAAAGAAGTACACGTCACTTCAAAAACAAAGTGTTTATGTTTAAATATTTCCACCTGATATGTTTTCTTATTCAAATGAACACTTTTGAAAGCTGTCCAACTTTTTACAAATGGTACATTGTATGGTTTCTGTGGCTTTCTTTCTACTCAATACTAAAATAATTAACCAGTTTTAAAGACTAAGAAAGCTGCCCTCTGAAACTCTGAGTGGTCTTCATTTTAAGGCACAGTATATAATGAGGGCCAAGCTGAGCTCACTATATACTTTCGGCAGGGCAGAGTCAAGGACAGCTACATTGAGGAAGGGGTTTCAACTTAATGAAGGTGAGGATGTTTTCAAATGCCTGGCAATCAGCAGAAAGGAGTTTGGGGGTGGACCTGACCTTCCTCCTCGGAGGGCAGAAACTGCAAAAGGACAGTGGTGTTTGAGGTTTTAGGCAAAGAGAGGTTTGAATGACAAGAATGTCCTGCCCTGTGCCCAACCTGGGAATATCTTCAGTCATGGATGAGAGAGGAGGCTTGCTCCTTTGTGAGGCAAACTCACAGCAAGTGGGAATTGTATATATCAGTTTAAGGGAAGCCACTGATGGACTTTATATTAGACATCTTGATGTGGGTCAGGGTCATTTATGTGATGCATTCTGGGTAAAGTACATTGATATAGGGTGGTTCAGATTCTCTGTGAGGATGACTCCACCCAGTATCCTACAGTGACCTTGGAAGGAATCCGGGCCTCTTTCTGCCTGCCGTCTTTACAGCTCTCTGGGGACGCTCACATAAGAAAGTGTTTGATTTGGGGATTATGGGCCTAAGAGAGGTAGCCTGAAGAATGTCTTCATCTCCGTTTGCTTTTGTTGCTCGCTGGGCATGCCGCCTCCACAGGAAGATTAGACCTTTCTTGTTTGTTTAGAATAGGCATTCAGAAAACCCAGGGCCCTCAGCATCCTGCAGCTACCAGGCAAGTTAAAGGGGAAGTCTGGTTCCTTGCCTCGAACTAAAAGTCTTCGTTAAAATTTTCTTTTTTTCTGCCCTGGCCTAGACTGATGGTTAGTTGTATTTATTTTATTCTTTGGTCTCTGTGTCATTTTTATTTTATTTTTTCAGCAGTGATTCCTAGGGAGCATGTTGACTGTACCCAATACCACACCAGGTGCTGCTCAGAAGTTATTGACCAACTTCAGCAGCTGTTAGATCCTGCAGAAACCAAAACCAGAGCTGGGTATGTGGTGTGACACTGGACTTTGTGCATGCCAGTCCCAGTCAAACACCAGTCATCCTTCCTACCTGGTAGAATCATTTCTAAAGCCAAGCGCCCTCCAGTCAGGAAACATCAGCACAGTGACTAAAAGCTCCTAGTACCTTCCCAAATGTTGGACCACAGGGACTGGAGATTTTCCCTTTGAGTGTTGCCAGATTTGCATGTTGGTAGCGGTGGATCGAGTTGCTTCTTTTTCTCTTGTTTGGACTCTGAAGATGGCTGTTATTTTCCAGTTCTACTCACTCTTCTGTTGAATATATTTCTCTACATGCAGTTGTGCCCCTTACCTGAGGAGGATACATTCCCAGACCCCCAGTGGATGCATGCAACCGTGACTAAAACCAAACCCTTGACATTGTTTTTTTCCTGTGGCATCGCCACCCAGTACCTAGTACCAAAGTTATTCTATCCACATTTTATACCTTGGTCCCTCCTTTACATCACTACTCTCATGCTTTAGGGCCATAAGTAAAACAAGTGTTACTTGAACAAAAATATTACAATATGGCAACCGATAATCTGATAACCAAGGTAGATTCTAAGAGACTAGTAGGCAGGTGACATACGCTGGATACGCTGGACAATGGGATGATTCATGTCCCAGACAGGACGAAGTGGAATGGTGCGAAATTTCATCATTCCTCTCAGAATGGGGGCATAGTTTAAAACATATGAATTATTTATTCTTGGGATTTTCCACTTAAAGTTTTTGGACTGTGGTTGACTAAGGAAAACTTAAACATGGAAAAGCAAAACTATAGATAAGTATAGACTGCTTATGTATCTCTATTTTTCATTCCTGCATAATCCCCTATGGTATTTGAGGTTGCTATTATTTCTCCCACCTTGGGAAGGAATATTTCTGGTGTCTTGTTTGAATTCCTATAAATTGAGATTGTTGGATGGTATCTGGTGAATTGTATTAGCAATAAAATAAAGAATTGGCCATGGACTTCCTATCACCATCTATGCAATAGATGAGCTCAGTGAAGTGAATAGACTACACTTTCTACCAGGTGAATGATTGACAGGACGGTGGGTTAATAATAGTTACTATTACTGAGCCTTTTCTATACCAGGTGATAAGATAGATATTTTGCATATTTCATTTTTTGAATCTCTGAAAGTAGCTCAAGAGTTAGGCAGTATTTTTACATTTTACGTTGTGAATAAAGGTAAAATCATTTGCCCAGAATCAACACCTACTAAGTAGCAGAGCTGCATCTGAACCTGGATAGCTGACACCAGAATTCCCATTCTCTCCATCGTTCACTGCAATCTTTATGGAAAATGAGCAAGTGACAGGAAGTGGCCTGCCACATGTCTGCAGAAACACTACAGTGGAAAGGGGCTTTCTCATAGTACAATGTGTCAAATAACTGCTGGCATGTTCAGAGTTAAATAATTCCTTTTAATGGAAGAAGATGCTCCAGGGAGATAGGATTAACAGAGAAGATGCTTAGCATTCATTCCCCACATTTCAAACAGAAGCAAGAGTTGTTTTGATAAATGAATTGAACAACAAGGCAATTTCACTATTGCTTCTAGAAATACCTGTCAAAAGTAGCAAGAAAAAGTTTAGTGTTATCACAAAACTTCCCCATAAAGAATTGAAAGTCGTGTTTTTTCCACAGGCCCTGTGAGTGTTAAATTCTTCTTCTTTATAGATGGTTGATTGAGATTATTATTTCCTCTAAATATAGAAAGTGTTTAAGCCCATAGCAGCTTTTCTCAAGGATGATGGCAAGAATGTACATCCAATTTTAGCAATCAAGACTATTGAGAACAAAGAGGATGCAAGTTAAAGACAAAATGATTCTTCATTGGCTTTGGATATGGTATTCTTTCCTTTTTCTAGTTGCTTTTTTCCAATTTGGTCTTGCAGTGAGTAAAGATCTCATGCTTTAAATTGTTCAGCTACTGGAAATAATCCTATAGGGAATTTTGGAAATCAGGGATGTTTAGAAAGGAGCATTCTGGGAACCCAGCACATATAAATGCCACACATATGTGCACATTACACACACATCATCGAATCAGACACACAACATGCATGTGCACACCCACCAAGTACATTTTCACAGACAAATAGGCACACCCACACCCACCACACACAAGCTAATGAGGTAAATATACAGATAACATAATCATAGCTCCTGTGTCCTCAAGGACTAAGGTGCAACTTCTGCTATGTTCAATACTTCACATGTATTATTCTGTTGTCATTTTTTGGTCTCACACTTGTGCTATAAGAGAAGTGCCATGATTACCATCATTTTACAGATGAGGAATTGGGCTTGGAGAAAACAGAAAAAAAGGAAAACAGAAACACATTGTTCTGGGGGCTGGGGTTATGGCGCAGTGGTAGCGTGCTCGCCTAGCACGTGAGAGGCACTGGGTTCGACCCTCAGCACCACATAAAAATAAAATAAAGATATTCTGTCCACCTACAACTAAAAAACAAATATTAAAAAAAAAAGAAATGCATGGTTCTCTAGTCTGCACTTAAACTCTGCATATAATCTCAAACCCCACAAGCATGCAGCTTCAATCTGTTGCTTTGGCAACCTTTTCTTTCTGCCATACAGCCATGTTGGACTGTGCTCACTGATTATGATGCAGAATAGAATGCTTGCAAAAGCTTTCAGGACTATGGCACCTGCCTTAATTTAGGCCCCAACAGCTGCTCCCTGGATGACACCATTGTCTCTGGAAAAACTGGCTCACCTCTGCCTCTCCCCATCCCTCATCCTTTCTACTCACCGCCAGAAGAACGCCTCCTAAAACACAGGATCTGTCACTACCTTGCTAAAAATCCTGCAGCAAGACAATGTCTCCTCAAATCTTGAGCATGACTTTAAAGGCAAACTTTCTCTACCAAACAACCATACACAATTCATATCATTCCAACTCAGAATCTTCTCTATCTCCATCCCCTCCCCTTCTCTGGAATATTCCTCTTTTTCATTCAAATCCTGCTTTCACATGCCCTCTTTTGAGGTGCCTACCCCAGATCCTCTGCAAATGCACTTTACTTTAGCCTTTATTATATCATACTGACTTTGTTAATACGTGATCCCTTTCACTGGACTTTCAGCTACTTGGCAGTAAAGGCCATAGTATCTTTATCTTTGTTTCCCAAATGATTAGCACAGTGACTGGTATGTAACAACACCCAAAATACTGTTTTGTATTTTTTTAAATGTTAAGTGAGTAGATGAAGTTCTTCACCCTGCTGTTGACTCACTTCTACCTAGAACTTTCCTTGTAGTTCGTTGCATGTAGTATTTTGCAATACTTGAACTTTGCACTTTCATTCAGGCTTATTTTCAGGGTCCCTGTGCCTAACCAGGTCATTATGGCTAGTATTTATTCTTGCTGTATCCCCTGCACAAAATGTTCATATTTTACTTGCTCCTCTCTGAACAAAGGTATTTATGAAGTAGTGTTTCATAGCAGTTAGGCCCATGGCCTGTGTCATCATCTGGGCCCACTGCTCTGTGATGTGGCCAGCTACTGATGGCCATTTCTGCAGCTGTCAAGGGGCCATGGAGTCCCACCCAAGTCACACGGAGGAGAAGGAATCAGCACTTGTCTCCTTCATCCCACACACAGAGGAAGTCCTCCAAGAGTGACTGTCTGCTCTGTGTTCTCTTGTTTGCTAATAAAATTGTAATCAGATTCTAAAATACTATTCTCTTTTGAACTGTGTCACCCTTAAGTGTGAGCGTGTCCAGATGAATTTTAAGCTATGAGAAAGCAACCAGTATATCAGGAAGGGTGAAAATGACTTTTCCAGTTCTTTTAGGAATCAGGCAAGATATATTATAAATAATAAAGAAGTTATTGAGAAAGAAAATTCTTGCCAATATTATACAGCATATCTTTTCCTATAACTTTAAAATAAAATGTATTTTCAATGGCTTGTTTATCAAGTCATTTTGAAAGATAGAACTAGTGAATATATGGACTGGAATGAACTTCCATACTTAGCCAAATAACAAGTATGTAGGCATTCCTGTGTTGATCTGACCCCTTTTCACACATATGATTATAAAACTGCTTAGGCTGTGATTTGCTTTAAACAAAACCAGCACCTAACATTTAAAGGTGCTTAAATATTGATTTTCCTTCTGCTGTACTTCATTTGCAAAGCTAACTAGAAACCA
The DNA here is from genome assembly GCA_028644305.1 of Xerus rutilus. Classification (NCBI taxonomy): domain Eukaryota; kingdom Metazoa; phylum Chordata; class Mammalia; order Rodentia; family Sciuridae; genus Xerus; species Xerus rutilus. Next base: position 15,506,032 of record CM053406.1, on the reverse strand, counting down.
AATTCACACTTCTGAAGAGTTCATTGCCAAACAGAAATGGAGAGGGATAGCCTCACTGGCGGAGGGGCTGAGTCACATCCCAGTTCCACTCTGTTCCAATGGAAACTCAGATTCTCACAGTGGTTGAGCCCCCTGGGTGATGTTCATGACTAGGCTTTTCTTTTGGTCCTGTACTTGGAGGTTAATTTTAATGGCTCCATCAGAATGGAAAACAAATATCTCTACTTACAGGTCATCATAATTATGTTCCCAAATATGTCCTTTTTATTGTATTGCCATTATTAATAGTGTGTTGTCTAAATTCCTGCCACAGAGCATAGCATCAAAACATGTTTGTGCTTATGAGTCTGGAATGACCTAGAGGAGCAAGAGCAAAACAGCATATCAGAAGATGACCAGTAGTGCCTTTGTACATGTGGCGCCATGACATTGACACTCATGATGCCTTTCAAGTGGATTTCAGATGCATTTACCATGCCACTGTCTACATATTTAATCTTAATATTTAAGGAACAGAGGCTGTTGACAATTTGACTCTTCCTCCTGATGACCTATGGACAAGAGCAGATAACAATGTCCAAAGGGCCGGAACTGGCAATGGCTACTTCCTTTCTCACTGGAGATGGGGATGAGAAGAGAGGGTTATATTTCCTGGAGTGTTTTTCACATATCTTATTTCTTAGCCACCAGAAGTCCATGATTTAAAAACAATAAAATTATCGAGCCATGAAAACTATTTCTGTGGTTTACCTTCCCGAAAGGGAAGGTGTAGATATTGACTGGGAAGCATTTGTTCCATCCCAAACATTTGAATCTCTTTTTAAATTCAGTTCTTAATTCTACTTGGGTCCAAATCAACCTTTTATAAACCAATGTACCCAAAAGCGAGGGTATAATTTTAAGCCCCTGTTAGCTTCTGTTGTCAGTGGGGGGTGTTAAGAAGGGCATGGAAGCAGAATTGGAGTCCTATGGGGTGTGATTACTCTTTTGTGTTACTCTGAAAATATGTGTCTATTCCATGTTTGCCAAATCTATTTGCCTTCCCCTTGGAGTCATTAAGAAACAAAGCATGTTGCTGAGCAAAGCAGAAGCAATGTGAGGTTTAACAAGATTTTGAGGTTTGCAGATCCCCAAATCCTGCAGGCCTGGGTGTTCCTGCAGGTAACTTTAAGACACAAGAAGATTTAGAAACATAATGAATGGACAATTGTATTTCTCCATCCAGAGCATCACAAGCCCTGGTGTTACCTTTAAGGGAAGGAAAAGCACAATCTGAGTTTGAAACATGATTTATGTCTGCAAAGTAACCAACTGTGTGCGAGGTGTAACTTCTGTGTGTGTGCATGCAAGTGTGTATGTGTGTGTGTGTGTTTTCAACCCCTGAGACAAGATGGAAACACAAAGCTTCAGTCCTAAGCAAGGTTTCTAAAAAAGGAAAGAGTAAAATCTATTCCTGCACTTCCAGCTTGCAGTTCCAAGGGAACTGATTGAAAAATCTAAACAAAACCAATGTGAAATTCATTGTGAAGCCAAGGCTTTCTATCAGCACGTCTGGTTCAAAAGTGAGTTGTTATAGCAACAGGAGAAAAGTAAATGAGCATTTCACGTTGTAAAATTACCCAGTCTCTACTCTAAACAGCGCTGTCCAGGCAGTCAAATGAGCCCAAGTCATTTAAAGGAGAAGAATTCCATTTTAATTGTTGAGGCTTGCACTGAATTTACCTTTAAAACCAAAAGTTCATTTCAATTAACCTTCTTCCCCAAATCGATGTAATAAATTCTCTGGCAGGATGAGACCGAGCAACGTCCTGTCTGATGAAGATGACCTCAGGAAAATATGGTGGCAAGGATTTCAGCCCTGAAGAATAGCCCGAGTGCTGAGTGGCACTGAGCTCCTGGCCCGGGCAGACAGCCTTTCACCTCTAAATCATTGTTTTTAATCCAGTAAAGATTGGAAGCAGGCGAGAGACCTTGCTTTTTAACACTTGTTCACTGACCTGTGTTAAATTGGATGTTGATCTGGGTCTAGCTTCAAACAGGCCTCCGTACAGTGGACATTTTCTGATCCCCCCACTGGTTTCAAGAAAGGAGTGAACGGCTGCATGAAACAGGAGGATTTTTTGTTTCGGTTTTGTTTTTTACCTGCCTCTATAAATGGCCCCTTCAACACTGATGCGGTATATGGCAGGGATTTCTTAGATTGCTGAGTGTATCTTCTAAGTAGCTCATCTCCAGATTGACACGTATCTATTTAGTAAGCATTTATAATTATCGATGTTGCAGATTATCACATTTAAATTAATTTGTAAATATGTAAAACAACAAGGGAAGGAGAGCCAACCCTTAGTCCCTAAGAGCAAACCTCCCACAAAGCCTAAGGCACATTTTAATTATTAGCTATAACTGATCTGTATAATTAGCCTTAGCTAATATTCCCTCACGACTTTCTATTTAAAGAGACACACTATTTACAGACACAGACACGTCCATAATTCCTAGAAATCATCTCCATGTTGGGAACTAGGGGCACTAAGTGAGTAAAGACTGGCTCTTTGGGAACCAAGACTCCTAAAGCCCTCGCCAGAGAGATGCAATTGTACACCAGAGGGAGGGAGAGGAAGAGAGGCAGATTTGGAGCCTCAGGTCCTCGCCCAGCAGGAATGCCTTGGTCTCAGGTTTCCTGTTGTGAAGGGAAGTAGTGCTGTCCCTACCACCTCCATCTCCCTGGCAACTGTAGACCCACCTGCTCCTCTGCCCTGCATGGGGGTCCCAATATGACTGACCATTTGATCCTCTTGGATGTAACAGAAAGTAAGTTCTCTGACCCCCATCACTGTGATTTTGATTCAGCAAGCCTTGGATGGAAATTAGGAATCTGCATTTTAAAATATGTTTTTATTTTTAATTGACAAATAATAATTGTACCTATTGATGGGGTGCAGTGTGACATTTCAGTGCATATTATGCAATACATAATGATCAAATCGGGGTAATTGGCACATCCATCACCTCAAACATTTATCATTTCTTTGTGTGGGGAACATTCAAAATATCTGCACTAGCTATTTTGAAATATAAAATTAATTGCTGTCAATCGTAGGTATCTACTGTGCACTAGAACATAGAACCTGCATTTTAATAGGCTCTCTGAGTCATTCTGATCAAGAGTTGGAAACCACTGCTGAATCTTATCACCCTGGTGGGAGTGGAGGGCCAGGAAGAGGGAATTTCTTCTCTTCATCAGTGAAATTAGCCCCACACAGTCCAGAGTTCTGTATAAGGTCCTCAGAACATCCAAACCCATGTGTTCCTTTCCACCAGTAATCTTCCAGGATGTCTAATACTTAAGACTTTCACAAATTCTTGAACAATTTGATATACTTCTATAACTTCTAAAAAGAAAATAAGAATAGAAGCAAAACTCTGAATCCTGGACACGAGGTCCTGCCGCAGCCTCTCCTTGTACCCTCTTCTGATCTTCTTTCTCCTTCACCAAACTCTTGATTGCTTAATGTATCTGTGCTCTTCTGTCTCTGATATTTCCCCAGGAAGATCTACCTGGCTGTGTCTTGTCCCTCAGATCCTAGCTCATAGCTCGCCTCTAGAGCCATCTTCTGAGATGCCCTGTGGAGTGGGTTCCTGACCCCCCACTCCACTTCCCTCCTCCTTCCAAGGGACACTCCACTACATGACCACATTTCTTTCCTTCCAACTCCTTAAAATATTCTGCAGATATGTGAAATATTTTTTTGTTCTTATATCTGTCTTGTTGCTCTTCCCTTACTGAAGTATAAAGTCCCTGAT
>CM053406.1:15475129-15501728 GCA_028644305.1 Xerus rutilus | reverse complement strand
AAACTGTTCTGAAATTTACAATTAATTGTTGTCAACCACAATACCCTACTGTGCTGCAGAACATTACAGGATGCCTGTCCTAACTGACCCCATTATCTGCCAACCATCCTCTCTCCATTCCCCTGTGCCCCACGCTTCTCAGCTTCTGGTAACCAGTATTCTACTCTCTACTTCTCTGAGATCAACTTTTTTAGCTTCCACACATAGGTGAGATCATGTTATATTTCTCCTGTGCCTGATTATTTCACTTGACCTAATAATGTTCTCCAGACTCATCCATGTTACCACAAAATAACAGAATTCCATTCCTCTTATGGCTGCATACTGTCCTATTATGTATATGTACCACTTTTTCTTTATCCTTTTATCCATCAATAGACACCTAAGCTGCTGTCCTGGCTTTTGTCAATAGTGCTGCAAAGAACATGTGAATACAGATGTGTCTTCCACGTACTGACTTCAGTTCCTCTGGATATATACCCAATAGTAGGACTGCTGGATCAAATGGTAGTTCTATGCTTATTTTGGGGGGAACTTCCACAGTGTTTTCCATAATGGCTGTGCTCATCTACATTGTCCCCAACAGTGCATGAGATTCCCTATTCTCTACATCTTTGCCGGCATTTGTTATTTTTTGTGTTTTTGATAATAGCCATTCTAACTGGGGCGAGATGATATCTCTTTGTGGTTTTGATTTGCAATGCCCTAGTGATTAGAGATGCTGAGCATTTTTTCATATGCTTGTCAGCCATTTATATATCTTCTTTTGTCTTCATTTCTAAAGGGCCAGCCTAGAAGCCAGCAAGACATAGGAGAAAAGGGTCACAAAAATGGAAATAATGTTTTAAAAAAATCTTTAGGATTTTTTTTAAAGCACTGTATAGATTTAAATGCACAGAGAGTGAATGCAAGCAGATATGACATCCCATTTAACTTTTGTGACTTTCTAGCATTGAGAACCCACTTTTGCCCTAATGCTAGCTGATGACCTCACCCAGCACCTTCCAAAATCACTAATTTGGCTGGACAGGTACCCCCAGTTGTGTAATCATGCTGGGCCAAATTAGCAGGAAACCTTGAAACTGGAAGGAAGAGAAGAGAGGCTGATAAATAACTTGGATCAAGATCCACATTTTTCAACTTGAATTGAGTACATAAATTAGAAACTTGAAAGTGGAGGTCAATGTGGTCTAAGGACAGTTATTAAAATTCAGTTTTCAGCATTCTCCTCTGTAGTATTGCAAAGTTGTTTTTGTAGGAAAGAAAGCAATTCGTGTTTTCTGTCTGCTGTCATTATAAAAGAAGTCACAGCTATAAGTCTAGACTTTATGATTATTTCACAAGGACTTGTCCTTATGAAATAATCATTGCTTTATGTCAGCCATAGTTTATTGATCTGCAGAATGCCTGAAATTATTAAGATAGGGAAAATAAGACTTTCTTCTCTTTCCAGCATGCAGAGAAAAATGGTCCTAGGCGCCTGAGAATAAAATAAGCATCTGATATTGGAAACACATTGGATTCACATTTTTTATTTATTAAGACTCATTTAAAATACACTCCATATTCAAAGTTTTTCCTACCATCCCATTAAGAAAAGTTGTTTTTCTACTTTCACTTGCCAGTAGTTTTTGTTTTCACAAAATAAGGAGAAAAAGGGAAGGGAAAAATTCGGAAAAAGGAAAGGCAGAAAGAGAAGGAAGAAGGTAAAAAAGAGGAGAAAGGAAAGTGGGAGCGGAGGGAAAGAACAGAAGGAAGAGACGAAAGTCTGTACAGTGATCTGGATTTTTATAGTCCCTCCTTGAGCAGGTATCTCCTCTGAGGAAGCACGAGGGTTAAATATTTATGGCAGTGACTGTGGGGTCACTAGCTAATGTGTCCTGGCCTGAAGGGAAATTTCTTAGGTCCTCTAGCCTCAGCTTGTAATGGTGTCTCCATGATTCATTGTCTGATAACCAAATAATTTTGGGAGTAGTTCATGGCAGATATTTCTTTCTATATATCATTTTTACATGCTACAGGAATCACTTCTTTGTGTTTTTACAGATGAAAACATTAAGTGTAGTGTTCAGGTGCTAATGTACAACAGCTGTTCATATTGATGGGAAGGTATGCCCTATGCGACTCAAAATTAACCTCCAATATTTCTTTTATTATTTATGCAGGATAATTCAGTGAACCATGTTTCCTGCTGATGAGTGTTGATTGCATTTTTCCTAACTTCCCCTTCTGCAAATTATCCATGTCAGAGAAGGTGACCAGGCCCACTGGACTGCCAGAAGACCTCTGTAGAAGAGGCCTGTGTTGGGTGTTCTTCTCCCATGCTGTCCCCAAACACCATAATTAGTCCAAGTTAGATTTTGAACATTCTTTTTGCCCCACGTGGAGTGTCTCTTTTCTTTGATTACTTGGTAGCATAGAACTGTAAATGGTTACTATTTCAATGCCTCCCGATGCAACTTCAGAAGTGTTCTGTGTATTAGATTAAAAGTCTACCCTCAATCCAGGTCAGAAATATCATTTCTTAGGCCATCTTCTAGAATTTTGATAATTTTATATTCTACTTGAAGTCTGATTGATCATTGTTTATGATGTGAGGTAAAGATCTGATTCCATTTTCCAAATGACTAACTTAAAAGTTGGTCCCAGACCTATTTATTGAAGATTCATGCTCTCCCCACTGATGGGTAGCACAGTTCTGAAATAAGTTGTGTCTCCCAGTTGTACACTCCCATACCACACACTCCTAATCCTTATATTCCATAATAATCTCTCATTTCTGGTAAATTGAGTTCCCCTCTCTGTTTTCTCTTTTTAAGAAATATATTGAGTATTCATGACCCTTTGTTCTTCCATATACATTTTAGAATCAGTTCATTTTATCCACAAGGCAACAACATAGGCAGACAGAACATGTTGGGGTTTGTCCCTGGAAGTTTAATTGGAATTGAATTAAAAGATCAACTCATTAAGAATTAGTCTTATGATAATTTGAGTCATCCTATCTCAGAACATGAGATATCTTTTATTGGGAGGAGGGGGAGTCCTTAAAGTTTTTCAATCAAGTATTAAAATTTTCTCTATAAAGTAAAAGTAGGTGCATTTATCCTTGGGAAATTTACATTTTGATGCTATTATAAATATTATCTTTTTAAATTAAATTTTCTGATGTGTAGAAGGACTGCAATTTGTATCTGGATAGGAAATTACCCAGAAAGTTCATAAAACTTTCTGTTAAGACATCATATAATACTTTATCTGTAAATTCTCTAGTCTTTTTTAAAAATTAATTAATTTATTTATTTAACTGCATTTCAAGTCATAGTACATATATAGAACTCAATTTTTCCATTTCTCCAGTTGCAAACCAGATAGAGTCACACCATTTGTGTCTTCATACATGCACCTAGGGTAGTGATGACCATCTCATTCAACCATCTTTACCACACCCATTCCTCTTTTCCTCCCTCCACCTCACCCCTTCCCCATTCAGAGTTCCTCCATTTCTCCTATGTTCCCCATTCCCGCCCCCCTTATGTATCAGCATCCACTGATCAGAGAGAACATTCGGCATTTGGTTTTTTGGGGTTGGCTTACTTCACTTAGCATGATGTTCTCCAATTCCATCCATTTACCTGCAAATGCCATAATTTTATTCTCTTTTATTGCTGAATAATATTCCCTTGTGTATATGTACCACAGTTTCTTTATCCATTCATCTATTGAAGGGCATCTGGGTTGCTTCCACAGTTTTGCAATTGTGAATTGTGCTGCTATAAACATTGAAGTGGCTGCATCACTGTAGTATGCTGTTTTTAAATCTTTAGGGTATAGGCCAAGGAGTGGAATAGCTGGATCAAATGGTGGTACCATTCCAGGTTTTTTAAGGAATCTCCATACTGCTTTCCAGATTGGTTGCACCAGTTTGCAGTTCCACCAGCAATGTTTGAGTGTGCCTTTTTAACCACATCCTCGCCAGCACTGACTGTTGCTGGTATTTTGGATAGCTGCCATTCTGACTGGGGTAAGATGAAATCTGAGAGTAGTTTTGATTTGCATTTCTCTAATGGCTAGAGATGTTGGACATTTCTTCATATATTTGTTTATTGATGGTATATCTTTTTCTGAGAGGTTTCTATTCAGCTCCTTAGCCCATTTAGTGATCAGGCTGTTTGTTTTTTTGGTGTTAAGTTTTTTGAGTTCTTTATATATCCTGGAGATCAGTACTCTATATACTTATCTTCAGTAAATAAAGTTTTCTATTTCTTTTCTTTACCTTACTATGCTACTTCCACTTCCAATAAAGCATTTAAAAGAAGTTTATGTAGGTACTTTGTGATTTGTTTGTTTGTTTGTTTTTTGGTATTGAGAATTTAACTCAGGGTTGCTGAGCTACATCCCCAGTCCTTTTTTTTTTTAAAGACAAAATCTCACTAAATTGCTAAGGGCCTGGCACTTGTGATCCTCTTGCTTCAACTTCCCAAGTCACTGAGATTACAGGCATGCACCACGGCACCCAGCTCTTAATCTTAGAGGCAATATATTAATTTGTCACACTGAGTATTGTGTATAAGTTTTTGTACCTATACTTTTTTGAGTTTTGTCTGTCCTTACTTTGATAAAAAATTGAACATTACCCAGTGCTTTTTTTATTAAAACATTGGGACCATTTTATGCTATTTTTGTTCTTGGATCTGCAAATGTGATGAAATATCTGAATAAAGTGTCTTCTGTTAAACTACCTTGCACACTCTGAGTTGAACCCAATGTATTCATCTTTTGTCTTGCTGAGTTCTTCGAGTTTGTTAATATATTCAAGATTTTTGTGCCTGTTTTGTACTAATTAGTCTAGGAACCAAGGTGCTGTAACAAAAAGACCCAACATATATAGAATACATAAGACAGACTATACTTCCTGTCTGGTAACAACCTGGAGTAGGAAGTAGTCTGTGGCTGGCCAGGCAGGTTTGTGTATTATGTACTTGGCTTCCAAATCATCACCATTTCTCAGCCAGTTGAAACAGAGACAAAAATTTCTGAATATTCTTCCCTAAAAGATTACCAGGAAATTTCCTTCCACATATCCACTAATGCTTCATTTATCCAGTTAATTCCATGATTAAAAATAGCTGCAAGAGAAGCAGAAAAGTATTTTCTCTGGCTAGGTGGCTATGAGCCTGGATTATACAAACTTCCATGTGAATTTCTAGTACTAAAAGAACAAAGGAAGATTTTGGAGACAGTTAATAGTCTCCAAAACATATAGCCATAAGTAAATACAGACTATAATGTTTTTGTAATGTCCTTGCCTCAAATTTTGACATCAAGATCATGTTATCTGTCCCATCAAAAGTTTAGTCAAATATTCTCTTTTACTATCCTTTAACATAATTTGGGCAATGTGACTAAAAATATTTGGTGGAATTGACGGCTAAATAAATATTACCCTGAGTTTCCTTTTAAGAAATGCTTTTATTTTAAATGTTCAACAATCAGGATACTCTTCAGTGTTTCCATTTGTCTCCAAGTCCGTTTTTGGTGTAATTTTTAAAGTCATTTGTCTATTATTATCAAGTTATTAAAAATGTTTGCTACATTTGTAATCTTTTGCAAAAGCATTTACATTTATTTCATCCTTTCATTCTGATTGTAATTTAATAATCTTTTCTTTATTCTTTATTTATTCTTCTCTCCCAATTTTTTTTCTCAAAACATTTTGTAAATTTTATTCTTGTGTTCAAGAATAACTTTTATCTGTCTTCACCCTCCCTGTTTTATGTTTAGTTTTTATTCTAGTCATCTGTTCTCATTTCCTGCTTCTTTTTTCTCTGTTTATTTCTACTCTGATGGTCTTAAACCTTCTTGAGACACATGCTTCATGTCCCTATATTTTGATATTCAGAATCATCATTAGAATTTAGTCGTATATATTTTCTAATTTTTATGATTACTTCGTTTTTAATACTTGCAATTTTTAGATTAAAAACGCTTCCTTAAGAAGCAAAATTAAAAACTGTATATATAGTATACTACCTCTCGTATAAGAATAAGAAATGTAAGCCTAAATAGAACAAATAAATAAAATATGAAAAAAAAGAAATGAAAAAATATTTATATACCTGCAACTAATTGCAAAAACAGATAGGAAGAATAAATTAACAATGTTTTATGTCCATAGTTAGCTACCTATAACTGGCAGTGGCAATTACAGAGGAAGAAATTTAGAGAGGAATGACATGTCTCATATCTTTTTTTTTCCTTTGCTTATGTTTTATTTTTAAAAGCATGTCAATCAGCTTCGACTATTATCTTTGCACGTGTTTAGTGATAAAATATTGACAAAATATTTAATGCTATTTAATTTTCAAATCAGATTAAAATATGATGTTTTTCCAGTTTTCTAAATGTTATAGACATACATTCATGCACTGAAAACCCACTTTAGAAGAAATGATTGTCTCTATGTCATAGATGGTCGACTTTTGTTTACTTCTTTATGCTTTTCTTAATTTTCCAATGTGGTTTTCAAAGTACAAATGATATATTTTTTTCTTTTAAGTATTTTACATTTTAAAATGTCTTTTATTCTTCTATAAGGTTTTGAATAGCATAAAGAATACCAAAAGCCATCTTAAAATTTTTTTTGTTAAGAATAGCATTCAATTACTGAGTTTTAAATAAATATTTAACAAATTTTTTTTAAAAAGCATGTTAATGTATACATATTCAAAATAATAAATTCAACTAGGTTGGAATGAAGAGAAAAACTAAAATTGAAAGCAAACTAAACAAACTAACCCCAATTGTATTTGCAATGAATTCCATAACCACATGGAAAGAAAATTTTAATACACTAATCCAAGTACCTTACAAAAATAGTACTTGACTGTATATGCTCTTTGTTTTGGGAAAATTGATGACACAAGAATTGCAAAGAGAACTGGAATTATTATTATTATTATTACTTTAATTGGCACATTTGCTTTATTTATTTTTAAAACAAACTGGGTTTTCAATTTTTTTTTTTTTTGCCCTTTTGTTCATTCCATCACATTGAAAATGAGGAAAACTTTGAATGCACTCAATATTTTGGACTCCTCAGATAAAGAGAACGTTGCACATAGACTTGGATCAGAGAGAGGACAGTGGACTCTCACAGGCCCACACGCACCAGATCAAAACACTGGGATACAATGCAAGAATTTCCCCAAACGACTGGATCGTCATTACCAAAAGCCCACCATAACAACACCAAGAAACAAGAATGTTTAAGTCACAGTGTTTGAGACTTTTGAGATTTGGAACCTTTCCTGCCTTTTTTTTTTTTTTAACATTTGCCACACAGAGAAAAAGAGGGCTACTGGTGGGAGACGACAGACTGACAGACGTGAGCAGGACAGGAAGGGAGACTTCAGAGTGGAGTTGAGAGGGGGCAGGAGAGACAGGCCTCAGGAGAGAGAAAGCCATTTCTCAAAGGTCAGGCATGTTCCTGGTCAGCTCGCATTCTTCCTCTCTGCCCTGACCTTGGGGTCACTCTCCATAGGCTGGTTTCATCTGGACCTCTGTCTTCTCTTGGGCTTGGCTGCTCTGAGCAGTCTAGGATGGGGGCCAGGCTGTGTGGAGCAGGGTGATAGCGGCAGGCACCATGGGCTTGTTTAGGCTCCTCCTTGGCAGGCTCCTCCTCTTGGGCCTTGCAGGACAAAGACAATAAGTTGTAAGTGGAGGCTTTAGTGCGCTCTCTGTCTCAGCAAAGCTGGACTTCTCCTCCAAGGGGGTGGGGTCGGGGTGCCCTCCACCACCTTCTCCGAAGGGTAGCTGCTTTGCCTGGCTGGTCAGGCTGGAGTCCAGTGGCTGGGCCCACTTTGGGGGTGGGATCGAAGTAGGGTGGTGGGATTTTCTCCCTCCTTCTGCCCTTTCAAGCTTTGTCTTCTGGTCTGATTCTTTCTTTTTCAGCTTTTGATCCTCATCATAGTTTTCAGCCTATTTGATTCTTCTCCTGCAGCACAACATGGTTGTGTGGTCCCTTGCTTGCTTCTTGCCTTCTCTTCTTTCCTCCTCTCTTACAGCTGGAATTCTTTAGAGTGGATTTTGGTTTCTCTAATGGAATAGGTAGAGAAATTTTGGAATATTGGGATGCATTATAGGATCAAACAAGTGAGTAAATGTGTCAACATTAGGAGCTGAGTTTATTACTGAGAAAGAAGGGACATACAAATATAGAAAGAGGGAAGGCAAGAAAGTATCCTGCAGGGATAGATTGAAATTGGAGCAATTGATGTACATTTATAATTTCTACAATATGTGTACTCATTTGTACGTGTAATTTATGTGACATGAGCATGTGCATGAACATATGTGTGTACTTACATACTTATTTGCCTATGTATGTGTGTGCATATGTGTGTGTATATGTGATTGTGTGTGTGTGTGTGCATATGTGTGTGTGTATACATACATACAGATATCGTCTGAATAGCTTACTGAAGGGGCCTGGAAGCAAAGACTTATCAGTAACTATGAGAAGAGCACCTAGCATCCTGATCTTAGATTTGAATGCCATGCCTAACTAAGAGGATTTGAATGCCATGCCTAACCATGGAATCATGGTTCTGCTGAGCATGGGTCTGATTTTCTTTTTCTTAAGATGTCTTTACTGTGCCTTTGTTTTTGAAAGGTATTGTCACTGAGCCTACACATTTAGGTTGATGCATTCGTCTTTCTCTATTCACAGAAAAAAATATCTCATGTTGTTATTCCATTGTTACTTTTGAAAAGTAATCTCTTGAATAAAAAACCTTTGCCAAATTCAATATAACAGAATTTATCTGAGCAAGGAACAATTCATGAACTGGACAGCACTCAGAACCAGAAGAGGTTCAGACAGCTATACTCTGCAACCCCAGCAGTGAGTGCTTAAGAACAGATCAGAAAGCAAAGCATACGAACAGCTGGACTGTTCCCAGTGGGGCATTTGTCTCATCTGGACATGGTCTTCAAATCAGCTGCCTGTTTGTGATTGACTGAGACATGGCTATTGGCTATTTTTAACAAAAATTAGACTCCTAAGTTGGGTTTTGATTCATTCATGTACTAACTTAGGTTGCAACTAGTTATGTAGGAGACAGCCTCGGGCCAATGGCCTCCTGAGGGTTTAATCTAACAACTCTCAATGGAGTTGTTATTCCTTTGAAGGTAATTTGATCTACCACTCACTCTCCTGTTTTCAAGATGTTTTCTTTCTTTGGTATTCTGGAATTTGTTATTCTGTGATTATTGAAATTATTTATTTATACTATTCAGTATAGAGCATATAAAACAATATATGAATAGTGTAGATAGTATGCAACTGAGGAAATTTTTAGTCATTAAATCTTCAAATCTTGTTTCTCATATTCTCATTTCCTACTAAATTTCCTGAAAGATATATTCTTTACCTTTCCACCTTATTGTCTAGATCATCTGACTAGTTTTTTTGTATTTCTCATCTCTGTCTCTGCATTTTGTTCTGATAATTTCTATAGATCTAGTTCCAAATTCATTGATTCTCTCTAAGCTATACATAAAAACTGAGCAACTGAGATTTAATTCCAAAGACATTCTTTGTAATTTCTATAAGTTCTATTATCTTTTAAATAGTTCATCCTTTCTTAAATCTCTTTTCTTTTTAGTTATATTTTTAAACTTGTTGGACTTTTTGTGTATTAAAAATATTTATTTTATATTCCATGCTTGACAATTCTAATATCTGAAAAGTTGCAAGTATAATTTTACACTCTCTTCTTTCTGAGCTCCTGTGTTCCTGAAGCTCTCTGTTTTGTGGCTTTTTCTCTTCTTTATCATGAAGTGAATGTGATCCTTGATGCCCCCTTTCCCTGTGCATGGAAGCCATTCAGGCGCCTTCTTTTGTGGGACTCCAAATTAGAGGCCTTGGCTGGACTCTGCTTGTCTTTGTGTTCTGCCAGGTGTATCCTTAGACTGTGAAAAATGATGCTCAGGTTCACTCTGATGGTAAATGCCCTCAGAGCTAAGGTCATCTTTAGTGCTTAGCTTACCTGTTTAGTTCCTGCTTTCACTTGGTTTTGGCCTTTCAGTCTTAAGTTATTTTTATTATTTTATTTTGAATTGTTGGCTGTTTTCCTGAAGTGGGGGTGTTAGTCAAGGTATCTGGTCCATCAGACTACTAGAAACTTCTAGAAGTTTCCTGTATTTATTTTAGTCAATTTTATGTAATTTATATTTCACATATTATTTAATTTGTAAAAACTTAAAATGAAAAGCAGGAGGGTTACTGACCTAATCTAGTCACCTAAAAAGAAACAGGAATGGCAGTACCAAAGTGAGGTTCCCATCTTATGATGCCTACTCTAATGTCTTTCTGTGACTGAGACACAGGCAGTAGAAGCAAGGAGATGTTAGTCTGGGGGCTAAGACTTAATATTGTTGGCATAGCAGAGTTCGTGACTATAGCCCTTTTGGGGCGTATAGATCACCTTCTATCCATGCACAACCTCCGCTCTCCTGAAACTGTCAGACTCAGCCTTCACTGCATTCTCAAGACCAGCAATCCTGGAAATTCACCAAAAATCAGTTTCACATGCATTCAGACACTGAGTTCTACCAATTCTAACATTGGGTTAGATTCCCTTTTCTGTTAAATAATATCTCCTGAGCACTAAGCAACACATCCTAAGGACTTCCAGGCAGCACTGTCCTTCACAGGTGTAGGTGAGCCATTGACTGGTTCTACCATATGTGACCACTGTTTCGTTTTTAGCACATTCAAGTTGCTTCTAACTCCTTGATCTTACAAACTGATCCACTGTGAATGCCCCTCTAGTTCATCTTTCTTTACTTAATATATTTCGTTATCTTCTTAAGCTAAATTCCCAGAAGTGAAATTGTGAGTTCATAGAGCATGTGTATTTTTAAGGCTGGTGGTATTTTCATAATTTGCTTGAACTAAATAGCAATGTCACAGTAAATGAGCACACTACTTTCCTATGACTATTTCCTTCACTTATTGTTTGTCCACAGATTTGGTGGTGGTAATTCACAGTGAGTCCCCTGTCACTGATGTGCATTACTGATGGGAAAGGGTTTTTTTGACACAAATTCTGCTTGGATTTGATCACATAAGAGTCAAGCAATACCGTTTCTAGCAGAGACCATTGAAATATTGATCATATAAAGTAAACTAGAGTCTGGCTACACAGCATGGTTTTAAATTTGTTTTCCCTTAATATGAGGCAGGATTTTCATTCATTAGACCTCTTGATGGCTGAAAGTCAAAGGCCACTGTCTCACCTCTCCTGTTCTTGTGATTATGCTGTATAAAATGCCATTTCTACATTA
This sequence comes from Xerus rutilus, assembly GCA_028644305.1. NCBI lineage: Eukaryota > Metazoa > Chordata > Mammalia > Rodentia > Sciuridae > Xerus > Xerus rutilus. Next base: position 15,490,376 of record CM053406.1, on the reverse strand, counting down.
AAGCTGTGGGCCAGCAGGCACCAGACCAGCTAGAATGTATCTGAAATGGCTGTTTCTTTCTCCCCACAATGGAAAGATATTTAAACATCTATAACTCTTTTATCAACTAACCTCCATCAGTTGTGAGATGTACAAATTCACCAGCTGGGAATTGGAACCTGTTCATAAAACGCCTGTTTGCAAACTTCTGTCACTGAGACTGTTCAGATTATAAGTTCTATTGCAAAGAGAAGACAGGGCCAGTGTGCTAAAGACAGCCTCAAGTTTAAGTTACATTTAAATATGGAGAGGGCGTAGCTACCACACAAAAGCCACTTTTCTGAGTGAAGTTTAGAAAAATTGACTGTGCAGCTGTCTTGAGTCATTACTGATCTTATCAAAGCTTAACTCTTCTCAAACACTGGATGGATTTTCCTGGTTGTTTGTGTTGCTCATTTAGTTATAATGACAACCTTTTACAAAGATTTTATGTTGATTTTCCTTTTTGGCTGAGGCTCACAATATAGAGGATATTGAGTTTGGGCAGAGTCAATCTCATAAAAACTGAGTCAGAGAAAGAAGGCCAATGATTACCCTTAATTTGGTATGAAATTGGACAGACTCACAAACAACTATGTGACTGGTAAAAATGAAGCAAGAAGAGAATTTATGCACTGGAAACAAAATTTTAGAGAACCTGTATATGCATGTATTTCTATGGACACTTAACCAGGTTATTTGTATAAGGGCATGTCTTTATCACAGAATTGACATCTATACATTTTTTTTAATTCTTTGGATGCAATGGAGTCATTGTAATTCTCAGGGCAAACTTAGAATGTATTTAAACTTTAAGAATTACAAAAACTCACAAAGATTATCTGGGAGATTTATTTAAATAGCAGATTTGGGGTGCTATTTCCTAAGATTCTAATCTAGTATGCCATGAATGGAGCCTAGGGATGTACCTTACCAAAAAGCACCCCAAAATTCTGATTTGATTGGCCCCTACAACAGGAAAACACTGTTAAAAAATACAATTTTAGGAAAAAGATAAAATTTAAGGGAATAAGAATTGGCTTTATAGAAACTGTAAAAGGGGAATCTTGTTTTACTGGATAATTTATTTTTATAAACAAATTTGTGTTTACAATTTTTTTATTTAGAGTCCTGATTTCTTAAGCATCAAGGCCGATACACTGTGGTTAGTATACAAGTTTGCAGGATCCAGTACCAAAGACTCTTTGAAGACCACCCCTGCCTGAGACCTACTGGTGACTTCACTGTGTCCATGCTGCTTTGTGCATCTTTGCCCTCCCCTCTAAGGGAATGGGAATGGGGAACAGAACCTTTCAACTACCTGTAGACACTGAATACAAAGAAAAACAGCCATGTGGTTGCTTTGTAAATTCAAACTGGTGTCAATATATTCAACACTTGGTGAATGCTTAATTCCTTCCAAGTTGTTGAATATAATATCCCATAATCACAAATGTATACACTCTAAAGTCTGACCCTAAACTAGGTAACTGTAGCCTCTTGGAAGCTTTGAAGGGTGATGTAGGATCACAGTTGCATCCAATGTACACTAACCCTGAAAAACAAGATCTTTTTTTTTTTCTGGTACTGGAGATTGAACTCAGGGGTACTGTAGCACTGAGCCACATCCCCAGCCCTATTTTGTGTTTTATGTAGAGACAGGGTCTCACTGAGTTACTTAGCGCCTCGCCGTTGCTGAGGCTGGCTTTGAACTCGCTATTCTACTGTCTCAGCCTCCCAAAGTGCTGAGATTACAGGCATGCGCCACCGCACCCAGTTGAAAGACAAGATCTTAAAGGCCAACAAGAAAAGACATTTCACAGCAAATTTCACAGTGAGGCCTGGCAGTTGTGTGTTTTAGGCTTTGATACCTCGCAACACGAATCCTCTTGTGGTCTCACTCCAGCCTTCTCCAGGTCTACACCTCTAAGCTGCATTCCAGCTTGTGCTTGGGGAAAGGGAGGGCTAGACTGACCAGTGGATAGCTTCCATTTGTGTTGTCCTTGTTGCTTTAATACAGAACATAATGCCAGTTCCTTTGGCCTTTTCACTTAAGGCCAGAAAAAATACGCCATCTATATATTAACCTTTGCTTCTTTTCATTCCAGGAGCTAAAAAGTAATTGATGTTGACTAGGACTGGCTCTTACATGGGGAATCTGTCCCTGAGCTTTGTTTCTATGGTGGAGTGAATGTCCATGGAGACCTCTAAAAAAACCTACTCAGTTCATCAGGACATTTCTTCATTAGTCAAATAGCAAGAGTGTCGCAAACTCGGTCCTCAGTTTCCTTCAATGGAGGGACTTGAACTAGATGCTCCTAGTTTTGTCCCAAAGCTTTGGGAATTGTTTTTTACAGCATTTGATGAGGTTAGCTCGGAGTAATTAGAGGGCAATAAGTACTTTTTAAAAAAATGTAGCATTGTTGACTCCTTACCCTTTTTGAGCTTTTGAATATAACATTATTTTTCTAACCAAACATCTGATGATGAGGAGGGGGGACTCTTGGTCTCTGGAAGGAGTGAGAGAAAGAGAGAGAGAGGAAGAGGAGAAGGTAGAAGAGGAGGGAGTAGAAGAGATAGGAATGAAAAGAGAAATAAAGAGAGAAAGAATAAAAAGAAGAAAATAAAGTAGTAGCCAGAAGTCATAGCAACATGTAGAAGATGGCACCAATGCAGTTAAAACTCAACCAAGCTTGTTTTTAGTAGCTGAACATCCTCTGCCTGAGTGTCTAATAAATCATAGTGCATGGGACCAAGGTTTACCAGACCCTTCATGGTGTGGGACCTAACTCACTGCCCTACTATCTCCTAAGATACAATACTCCATGGTATTTCTTTCAATTATCCTTTTCTTAGCATATGTTTTTATTTATGGATTTAAATTTCATACACAGAATTAATAGCCTGCTAAGAGATTTTTTTTCCTTCATTACAATTCCATCTTGCTCAGTGGAGTAACCCTGGGGGCTTTATTGAAGGCCAAACTGTGGGATCATCTTCTGTGTGGAGTTCCCTGTGTAGCCTTTAAGGACCTGCCTTGGCTTAAACTTCTTTCATGTTCCTGTGTATTTTAAAAGACTCTCCAGTTATACATTCCTTCTCACACAATATAAGGAAGTAGCTTCTTGTCTCTGTGTCCTTCACAGGACAGTAGATGCTCTTGCCAGAGATGGCAGGAGAGCTGAGGGTGGCATGGTGGGAATGTTTGTGGATTGGAACAAATATTGCTCCCTGCTTGTGCTAGAGAGGTCCTTCTGGTGCTTTGCATCTAACGTCAGGATACTGAAAAGCGATTCTGAAGGAACACTTAACACTTTGATATCAAAACACCTGGAATTTCTCTGGTCTCACCAATTTCTGTTATGTGCCTTCAGAGGACTTTGATTAGTGAGAAATCTTGGCAGCAGTTCTCAAGAAATGGTCCAGCATGGGGCCTCCTGCTTCTCACCAAGGAAGGTGGTCCCTCTAGTGTGACTTAACCACTGCAGTCACATCCCAAGCATCTTTTATAGGAAAGTCAGGCATTGGTTATTTGACCTTAATCCCTGAGGAATTATTGGAGGTCTAAGATGAAGGAAAACAAATTAGAACCCACAAAGGCTCAGGGAGACCCATATGATCTTTCTACAACTCATATTAGAAGCCAGAAAGAGTGTTCCAGTAGATAGAAAAAGAAATTTCACAGTACTTTTTGGGTTAAAAAGCATGTCCTTTCTATTCTCACTGGCATTTTCCTTTCCTAATATCTCATGCTGCTCTGGTTTGTAGTTGAAGGGTTGGATTTATGTCCATATGCTCAATATTTTCAAGTCTGGCTGCCTATTTTACTGAAACCCAACAACACAGATTCTAGTAAGATCTCAATATGTTATAAATGCAAAGTTTCTTGTTTCAGGAAGAGGTATGCAATGGGGATTTTAAGCTTGAAGTTATACATAAACTCTTAGTTGGTTTTATTATTATTATTTAGTCCACATGTAAATTTTTTCCTGGTTAATTTATTCTCTGTAGAATGTGCTAGGAAAAAAGTTAGCAATTTATGAAAGCAAGAGCTATAAATCAACTGCAGCTTCCAGAATGTCACAGCAGGGTAGTATATCTAAATTTTTCATTGTTTTTTAAGGATTTGCCAGACAGCTCCTATTCACTTTAATAAAGGTAACTTCATCATGGTGGAAAATTCAGGGTTAGACAATGTCAAGTGCCTCATTGACTACACAGAACCCAGTCAAAGCTATGATTGGTTTCCACATACCTTCTGTTGTTATTTTTTTGTACGTATCATATCCTTGTTGTCCTCTGTTACATTTATTACCAGATTGCTTTTATGTTGTCTCCTTTATCCAAAACTCTGTGTCCAAATACATTTGAAAGGAGGTAGACTATCCACCTTTTCTCTTTTAAAGTGTGGAAGAAGGTCTTCATCGTGGTGTAAAGAAAGCAAACTATGTTTTCTAAGCTGTACATCCTGTCTTGATTAAGTATTAATGGACATTCCTGTGATCTCCCGGGACTCCACCTCAGAGGATGGTCAGGAAAACAGAGCATTCTTACTTAGAGCCTGAAATATTACAGAGGTAAACTTGAACTTTCTCTAATATTTATGTTCTCCTTGTTCTTAGGAAAAGTAAAATAGCCAAATACATTTTTGAGCTCCCATGTAGAAAAAATTGGAGTATATAATTATTTGCCTTAGGCTATGTAGAGTCTTGTTTAAAAAAAAAATTATATCTCGATTAAACTTAAGTCAGATGAATTCCCTACCTTATAAAACAAATTATTTTAGACTCTTCTTTGTTCAGTTCCATATGGGGATTGCTAAGATTAGATCTGTCATATTTTTATGTATATACCCCCCCATTCAAATGAGGAAGTTGATGATTCCGACTCTGGCAATAATTTAACAGGAAGTCATCCCCCAAGACTGATCACCAACTCAATGCCTTTTCTACACTAAAGTTACTCAAACGCTGTCTACCATTTTGGTAATACTGCTGTATTGATAACCACATTTCTAATTAACTAAGCATGTAATCTGGATGGCTTCTTCATACTTTCAAAGGAAATACTTGGTTAAGATGCTAAGTTCCATTTGGGCTTTAAAACCTTATGATTTTGAGTTCTATGAGATAAACTGGCATCTTGTCTTCTATACAATCTCACTTGCTAACTCAGATATAGCCTTTCCCCAATTCCCAATAAGAAGCATCCAAAATATTTTATGAGTAGAATATTTTTAATCTAATAAAATGAAGACATAAAGAAGAAATCAACTCAGTTTTCAGTGAAAGTGAGTGACAGTGAGAAGATATTGCTAACTTGAAAAGATTTAAGTCACCTTGTCTATAGAGATTTTGCTCCTAGAATGACCTAGTTTCTACTCTGCCCTATCACATGATCTGATACCATCAGCCTTGTGAAGTATTACAGTTCCAATGAAATGATGCCATTAAGCCAATAAGGCACTTGCTCTTTGATTCTTTTGTTGATATGAATATGAATACAATGCCCATCCATTTCAGCACTCACCTAGTAAGAATGTGCCGGGAACTATTCTGAAATCTTAACCATAGTTCTAAACTAGTGCTATTGTCATTTCATGTAAAAAGGAAGGGAATAAGTGGAGAAGTGTGATGAAGGGCAAGGCAGCCTTGCCCCCCACCATTATGAAGGGAAGGTCTTTCTTTAGAGACTGATCTATATCATGAGTACATTTCATTCATTCATACATGCAAGCATTTACTTTTAAGCACAGATTAGTAGAGCCCCTCTAATTCCTCACTGGTCACTTTCTGGAATCACTCTCCATTCTAATACCTCCTGATCCTTCCAGGAAAATTGATCAGCACAAAGCCAATGCATGGGAATCTTACCCCAAGGCCACTTTTCCTCCATCCAGACAGTCTGTGGCATCCTCATGGGCATTTTGCATAAGTACCCTTTGAAGTGAAAGTTGAATTACCTCCTTGGATTTCTGTGCTCCTGGGAACTTCATATTAAACCACTTTTTAATTAGGCTGCCTTATTCCAGGTGTTTCTGAAACCCCACTTCTTGGAATGGCTGGGATTTTTGGGGGGCACACAGAGATGGCTAGAGAACTACCACACAGACTTCTGCACAGATTCCTGCTGATTCCATTGACCCATTCAAGACCCAGTGATTTCCTAGCCATCTAGGTCTTTTCTAAGTGGACAGCCAGTCATACGGAAGGTGACGTTTAAATGGAGGGCAACTGTCCACCTGAGACTAATACAAGGTTATCAAATCACTATTTTTCTGCAACCTAAGGTGAACCCAAAGACCAAACCATAGAAAAGTCTTTTTCCTAGTTCTTTAGATTATTTATTACATCCTTCCCCCTCACTGGACCCAGCTTATTATCCTTTATTTCTGGAACTGAATTAAATAACGGCTACTCTGTCAAGGCATTTCCATAAGGTTAAGATGAGGTAACCTGTTTAACAAGTATTTCATTAGGGAGAATAAAAAAGGTAGACTGAGAAATTCCAGTAAAAGTTTGTTATATAATTTTAAATGCTTTAGAATAACGTCACAATATCCTGCTTAAAAAAAGATCGGTCCTTTGTGGGAGATGTTATTAGTGAAGTCCTTGAAGCAAGTGGTGGAAAATGGCTTTTTCATTACTTCAAAGGCAATATTAAAAAACCATGAAATTCAAAGCTCCTGGTTTTATCACAGACATTTTTATGTCAGAATTTAAACATTTTCCAACTCAACATTCTGCTAGCAACTCTAGTTTTATAGGAAAGAATGGTTCTAATTGGCCTGTATCATAGTATGATTATTAAATGATAGACATCAATTAAACTTATATTTAAATTGAAGATATTCTTGTCAGATAAGAGGAAAGTATGATTATAATTAAATGCGTAAAATGTATAATCTGCTTTGAGAGTACACTTTAAACCTATTAAGGGGATAAAATGTGATTATTTGTTGGAATATAAACTGTCACAAAAATTCTTCTGCCTATTTCCCCCCTGCTTACAGTCACTAAGCATAAATAAAATGTCTCATACATATTTTCCTTAATCTTAATATGATTATGGGGTACTTTATGTAGATTACCATGTTGAGGCCGTATCATTTAAGGAATAAGAAGAAACAGACAGTGAGGAAATGTTGGAAATAATAACACAGTTTTGCTCTTGCAAATCAAAGTTGTCAACACACTTGTGTTCCCCAAATTAACCTTTTGGTTCCCAGAACTTAACCACATGCCATTATTATAGCCTTTGCATGAATACAATAATATGATAACAAGGAATTCAGCAGTTAGGAGTTCAGCAATTGCTTGTATTTCTTAATGTGGAAATATAGAAAAGTATAAAACCTGCTAAATAGCGACATGTATAAGTTTAAAGTATTATTTGTTCACCTACTGGGGATCAGGCCTAAAAAACAAATCAGATTGAGAGATTTTTATACCTAATACCTGCTTAAAGCAAACAAACAGAAAGCTCACTGAGACCACAAAATGACTGTCTCAGAGTTTTCATATATCTTTTCACCTGAAAACTCTTGAAAATAGGAGAGTTCTTCACTGACATTCTCTCTCTTCTCAAAATGCCTTTTTCTGTTCCTTCCTGGTCCCTCCAGGGCATTGACAGCTATTTATTGGTGTTGACCCTACTCCCGATATGTTAATAAGGGATGGAAGGCCCATCCTTCTTGCTGTAGTTGTTGCCCAGACATGACTATGTGATCTGGTCTTATCCAACTAAGTCAGACTCCAGATTTTTGTTTAGTGATGAAGACATCTTCGCCTACCCATGTAATCCCACTGCACATGATCTGGAGAAGGAAGTGCATCTCTTCGATTCCAGCTGTAGTCATCTAATGATGCCAGGTGAAGCCAGCCTGAGGCTGAAGCAGAAGAGAGAATGGCAGGGATTGGACCCAGACCTCTAACTGGACTGCACCCTCCTCCCCAGCTCTTCACTCACAGTTTCATGAGCCAATTAATTTCTTTCATGACTGAGCCTGATGGTAGTGTCCTTCTGTTACTTGTAACTCAAAGCATCCTACCAGATACAGAATTTGATACTAAGAGTGGTCGTATTTTGCACCTACCAAATCCTAAAGTTTTGAACTAACTGCATCTAGGTAAGCAAGGCAAATGAGGAAAGATCCTCTTTTCTTTTTTATGGTTGGAAGTTGGTAAATCTTATTATACAGTCACAAAATGACTGGCTGAATGATTACCTCTTGTACCTTATATAGAGTTCAAGTGCCAACCAAGATGGTAACATTTAGTCATTTAGTAGGAAAAAAATTTAGCTTTCACTAACATCCTTCAGAAGGGAGACAAGCCTGCCTTGAAACTAACCAATCTGAAAGAAAAGAAGAAAGTATGGCTTTTCTAAGAGAAGCCCTTAGAAATGACTTTTCTTCCTCAACAGATAAAAATCTGTTTATCTAGAGACTGACAAATTGAAAAGAACTGAATTCTCAAAGAATTCTCAAGCCAATGGTTTGACTATTGTTGATCCCTAGGACAATCTCCAAGGTCTAATAATCACATACATAGGACCTCAAAATAATATAGGCCAAAAGAGAGAGCTCTTTCAAATGTCCATCTTTAAAGTAACCCTACAAAAAAAAGAATAAGGAAGATCTTCCCAGACGGTAGGAGTTAAGGTCTATAAGACCAGCTCGCTAAATCATTTACTCTTCATGTTCAGTCAAAGATCACATACGAAATGTGTTATGGACCAATGACCACTTCATGTTGCTTCACATTCTTCGTAAAAAATCATGTTGTGGCTTGCCATTCTGTTTCCGCTACTGTATATTTGAGAGTGTAGGTGATGTGTCATTTATCATTTATCTACTGGTTACTGGCCATTAGATGTTATATAAGAATTTGACTAAAAGAAGATTTCACCCAGGAATTCTTCACTTGATCTCTTGGTAACTGGAAGAGAATTGTTTATCTCCTTTGAGATGGTGGTTGCACAGCTGAACCACCAGGAAAGTATTAGAAATTCTTCTGACCAAACTGTGCCTCATATTAATTAGGACTCTCCGAGGGCTGGATCTGGGGCATCAAGTGATTCCAGAATATAACCTAGAGGAACACTACTTCCATTTGAAGGCTTGCATTTGGGGAACTTGGTATAGAAGGAGGATGTGTATGGATATTGATTGGCAAAAGATGGCAGTGGCCTTCAAATCATTTTGCCTCTCGCCCATTGGGTAGCGGTTCTCAGTTGGCCCCATGCTAGCTTTAGTCAGTTATAAGAACAAGCACACCTTGCCACAGGAGAGGACATTTGATTTACTATGTCCCCATTGGAGTAAAATTCCATATTTTGTTTTACTGTGGGGAAAGAAAAAAGTATGAAGGAGGAATATGGAATGCTATTTGCTCCTGGATAGAATGAATTTCCAGAAGAGACCAGACCCTGGAGTACTACAAGAAGAGGTTGTTAGAACCCAGAACATACCATATCTGAAAACTGACCTACCTTTGATTGGAACTAGTAGATTTATTTTATTGATTAGATCACTTTGAATTTGTTTTCTTACATGTAACTGAAGGCAACCTAACTCATAAGATCTGTAATAAACATAGTCTGTGCTGTGCTCAGATCTCTAGACTCTTTTTTCCAGTTTTCTCCCTCATTTCTTATACCGAAATTTCTTCCAATAGCTTATACTTATAACATACCTCAGAGGCCCACTGTTTCACTCTGGAAATCTGTTGGAATTTCATCCTCCTCAGAGTGGGACTTAGCCAACCACCAACCAGTACATGAGTATGAAGTCCAGCTTCCTTTCCTGGGTTTGACAAATTTGAGCCATGTTTTATACTCCAGAGCTTTCTTATAGAATCTGCACTTTTGCTCGCTTTCTTTCATTCTTTATTGTCTGGTTCATGTCTCCTGGGAGCACTTTCTTAACAAATGACTTGAGTAGAAACCATGAAATTAAAGCCTATGCTGATACTCACTGGGTGCCAAGTTCTGTGTAAAGCCTGGGATTGATTGATGTGACTGATTGGCTCAGTGACCAATCTCCTTTTCTAAAAACATTGACTCCTTATATGTCTCCTGTTTTTCATTTTCAATGCAACACCAAAACATATGTAGAATAAGATGCATGGTGGAATCTAATTTTAGAGGTGAAGTCCAGAGAGATCATGTGATAAACCAGTCATGTTTCATTTAAAGAAACTGAGGTCCAGTATGGTTACAGGACTTTTTCTAACCCTCATGATAGATTAATGGCAAGGCCAGTGCTAAAAGTCAATATATTTTTTGTGTCATAGGCTACTTATCTATTGCTGTACCTAACTGTGGATTCCAATCATTTGTTCATATTACATTTTCTCTACGTAAAGACAAATTCATTGCCTTTGTTTATACAGAATTGTGTCTCAATGGCTGAATTATTAAAGCTGAACATGGCATCTATGAATATGATAAATGTAAATCAAGGATCCTTAAACATATATGAACCATGGGGTTAGCTAATTCTTGAGCCACAAAAGATTCTAAAACAGGAAGATATGTGACTCAAGGAAATAAAGAGCATAGACTGTATCCTTAACTTATTCTGGGCATGGAGTAGGTGTTCAAGAAACACTTGTTGAGTGAAGTATAGTGAGTTCCACAGGGCATATGGAAGAGTTATTTCCAGTGTCAATGGAGGAGAAGATGTAGACACACTTAGTAAAATTGCAACAGAGAAAATAGACCTTGTATGAAGAGATGAAGGCATTGGTTGCTCTCTTATTAGAGGTATAAAACTCAGGATGTTGAAGAGCCTTAAGTTTGTTCCTGGGTGATTATGTTTGGCATAAAAGGACAGGTATTCACCCCTGAGGTATGTCCGTGGCGGGGGGGGGGGGGGGGTGTAGTGTACCCTTTTGTTATTCTATGATAAGGTCTTACGTAAATGTCTGAGCTGAGCCATAAGTAATTAAGAAAGAAACCACCTGGCCTGTTCTGGATAGCATTTTAAATGCAGGTTCTCACCCCTAGAAGCCAGCAGAAACATGATGCATAGGATTTGGGAAAGATGTTCAAGACACTGATGAATCTGGGGAAAACAGTGGAGACCATGGTCTATTCCACCCTTAATCTTATACTTACTCCACCATTATCCTGGAGGACCTGCTAATATTTTCTTTAAAAATTTATAGATGTTTCTTACACAAGCCTAGAAGGATTTTTATTTAAAATAAACAAATAATGCCTTGAACTGCAGGGCTTTAGCATATACATTTAGCAAGCACTTCATTGTCATCCCAGAGAGTTTGTTGATCTAGCTTAAAGGGGTTTGATATGATTTCTATTCTGTCTCTAAGGAAAGATCATTCTAAAGCATAACTTTTAATGGAGGATAACCTGGGGAAATTCTGTTTTAAAGTGATAGAAAGTAAATTATTTACCTACACATGGAGTATTCAAGATTAAATCGATATGAACTTATGAACTTGAAATGAAATTCTAGAAATGTCCACTTTTTTCTTTTAATGCTTTAAAACCCAGAGACAAAAAAGATAAAATGCCCAGATAATAGCATTCTAAAATTCTCCTAGTAGTCCAATCCCCATACTAAAAGAAAAAAAAATATCAAGAGGAATTAGGGAAGTTTGCCATGAAATTAAGATTTGTTAAATCACCTATTATATTCCATGTGCTTTTTACCTGTTTTAAACCTTTTCTCACTTAATCTTCAGTCTACTTCTAAATAGTAACTTGTATATGCAGTAAACAATTATACAGTAAGGTAGAATCACTTTCAGAAGGTAGCAACTATGGCTTTAAACCCACATTAGTCAAGCTCAAAGGTATAGGGGGAAAATGAATCAGTTGCAAAGTTTAAATAATGATGAAAATTTGCAAATTTTTGATAAAGTGTGTCAGTCTACTTTTGTTACTATAATGAAAGAACTGATTTAAGCTAACGTTGTTTTTAAAAAGAAGTTTATTTAGCTCATGATTCTGGAGGTTGACGGGTATATTGTCATCATCAACTTGGTCGTATTCAAGATACAGTTTTCATTGGGGTTTAAGATATGGAGATGAGGAAAGACCACCAGTGATGTCATTTCTAACCTTAAGAAAATATCTGCCTTTACTTGATGACAGAGGAATCACTTTAGCCTCTTTCCCAGCCATTTCTATCTCTTCTTGCCAATACCTTAAACATACTCAAACCCTTGGCACATCATCTTCCTCTCATTCTCCATCTTTGATGTATCCATAAACAGGTCCTATGGACTCCCACAGGTAAAATATGAGAAATTCAAGATTTAAGACTTCTTGTTAACATTTGCTTAACACTTAACTATGTGCCAACAAATTACGTCAGTTTTTAAGAACGTATTTACTCATTAACTTCTCATAAACAACCCTCTGTGTACTTTTGTCATTGCCATCTATCTATAAAGAAACTAAGATCCTATGATGTTATGGTCACGCTCTAAGGAGGAATAGGGGCGTTTTGTTTTGGGGTGTTTTTTTTTGGTACCAGGGATTGAACTCAGGGGTACTGGACCACTGAGGCACATCCCCAGCCCTATTTTGTGTTTTATGTAGAGACAGGGTCTCACCGAGCTGCTTAGAGCCTCGCCATTGCTGAGGCTGGCTTTGAACTCGCAATTCTCCTATCTCAGCCTCCCTAAGTGCTAGGATTACAGGCGTGCACCATTGCGCCTGGCTGAATAGGGGCATTATTGATGAAACAAAAGGCAATGAAGTTAAGTGGGGTAAAGGTATAGGCAGATTTTTAGACAGAATGAAAAAAATTGAAAGGAATTATTTTTATCTTCTCCAACAAATCAGAGGCAATCTTCAGAGAGGCTGGTGAGAGAGAACTAAAAATAGAACTGGTGTTACTATGGCTAGTCACTTGGATATCAGGCACTTTACGTAAAACTCTTACCTAATTCCTACTACAGGCCCTCCAGAAAGGAATTACTCCAGTTCATACCAAAAAAAGGCACCCACCTAAATATTCAAGACCTTAAATGGTTTACTAAAGGCCACACGGTCCATACTTTCAGCATGGCTTGCCATCAAATCTTAGTTATCTCTTCTTGTGCTTTTACTTCTTAATCCTCAAGTTTGTGGAAATGAGCTTGGGAAATTAAGAAAAGCAGGACGTTTGGAACAGAAAATGTAAGGAATGAAACTCACAGTCAGATAGAAGTGAGCAGAGAATTACCCAGCAAATGCAAGCACCAGATCTGGTGATTCAGGGTCATAAAGTATGATATCCAAGTGGAATCTCTTTGATGACTTGACTGATTACCCATGCAAGGCAGTGAGCTCAGTGTGAGCACACTTTAAACCGCAGAGACACAGAGATAAATACAGTGGTCCTAGAAGCACTTACGATACTGATGTACATAATACCTAGAATACAAGACAAAGATTATATGTGATATGTGCCATGAGAGATGAACAGAGACAGTCAAATTCCCCTAACTCTAATTCTAAAATTTCAGATTTTAATGCCTTAAAATATGGATGTGTATTTTGGCAGTATCTTTTCATTCATGGCCAAGTGGCCATCTTGACATAGTTGCAATCTTATGCACACTCTTGACCTTGATCATGGTTGTTCTTTATTTCATTTGCATTATATTCATGGTGGGTACTACAGGTTCCAAGTTGTAGCACCATTTAAAATGTCTTCTAAACATATGATTTCTCACTGGAAAAAATTATTATATAATAAAAGCATGGAAATAGTGCTGAGGCATGTATAATATGTTAATAAAGCAAACAGTTATATTAATGAAGTAAATATGACCACAGGTCCATATTTTGTGTGTGTGAGCAGCAACCTAAGTATGTTACATGGCCAGCAACCAGAAGTAGATGCAGATGGTTATGTTTATTCCAAAGATAACTGAAAAAGAATTGCCTAATACAAATCAAGGAATGTAACTATGGGTATGAGAAATAGCCAAATTCATTGAAATAGATATATTTCTAGTTCTCTCTTGTTACATATCAGATCACTCTAAAACTTGATGACTTAAAACAATATCAATCATTTTATTATAGCTTTTTGCTCCAGGTCTCTCGTACACTTGCATTTCAGTGGGAACTAGAGAAGAGACAGTTGGTAGGTGAAGAAACTGGAGGCTGGTACGGCAGCTTCCTCTCTATGTAGTTATGAGTCTCTCCCTGTGGTCTCCCTGCACGAGTTACTTTGAGCCGTGAAACATTTTGACAGTCCCAGAACAGCCAGCCTGTTTACATGGCAGCAGAAGACTTCCAGAATAAGTATTCAATGGAGCAAAATGGAAGCTGATCACCGTTTACGCCCTGCCCTGGCTTCTAGAATCATGGGATGTCACTTCTGCACTCTCTTTGCTACAAGTGAGTCAAAGGCTGCCCAGATTCAAGGGGAGGAAGATTAACTTCACCTCTTGATGGGGGCGTAACAAACTTCTAGAAAAGCATATGGTCTACAAGCTATTGTTGCAGCTGTATTTAGAAAATACAATCTGCCACAAGAAGAAATGTCAAAGTGACAAGAAGCTGGCATTACCAATTCATTCATTGTGCAGGACTTCACACTACAGCCCTGAACTTCTATTATAGTTTTGCTGACTAAACAGAAGCCATCCAACTTCCAGCAAGATGTGATTGAGTCAGGGTAAAAAAAATAAAGATGAAACTACAAAGTTATGCTAATTAAACCCTGATGTTCATGAACATGTTGTCAATGTTAAAGGAATTACAGAGATCAAATTCATGATCACCAGTTACATGTCTTCCATGTCTACATAACTCTAGAGCAATTCGAATAAAAAATTGAAATGTTAAGAAAACTCCGTGCAACATTTTTTTTCTTAATGGTGCATAAAATCATGATGTGTCTTTCAGTATCTGTCATCTTCCACTTTGATGAAATACAGTAGGTGAAATATAATAGGTGCCATGATAGTGTGAAGTCACAGAAATCTTGGATAGTCAGATAAGATCTCAGGGAAGAAACAGTACTGGGACTTCCTAGACTTTGGAAGTGGAAATGAGACTTGAAGATACAGCAGAAAGTCAAGGAGTATGTTTGAAAAGCGCTTTAAATGGAGCCCGACCCCCTCCACTCCACCAGCTTTACTTTACCATTCTGCATATTATTCCTACTCTATTCAGTCTTTCCACCTTCCCTATGGAATTCTTGCCAGTCCAGGGCCCCTGCCAACTCCATATTGACTAGTTTTCTCCTTGGCCACTG
>CM053406.1:15382312-15474629 GCA_028644305.1 Xerus rutilus | reverse complement strand
TGGAATTTTAAGCTTATTCTTTTTTATTATTAAAGTTATTTTTACATAACTTCTGTACATAGGTTTTTTTATGTCACTTATGTGTTATGACTATTTTCTCCTGTTCTGTGGTATGCATTTTCATTTTCTTTTTTTAATTTTTAATTTTTAAATTTGATATAATTAGTTATACTTGACAGTTGAATGCATTTTGACAAATTGAACACAAATGGGGCACAACTTCTCATTCTTCTGGCTGTCCATGGTACAGAGTCATACCAGTAGTGTAATCATACATGTATATAGGGTAATAATGTCCATCTCATTCCACCACTTTTTCATTTTCTAATGGTGTGCTTTAAAGAGTAAAGCTTCACCTTTCAATTAAGTCTAATTGATAAATGTTTTCCTTTCTTGTTCATGTTTTTTGTGTTACATTCAAAAATTAGTTACTAGGTAGGCATGGTGGCACACACCTGTAATTCCAGCAGCTTGGCAAGAGGATTGTGAGTCCAAAGCCAGCCTCAGCAATTTAGCAAGGCCCTAAACAACTCAGCAAAGACCCTGTTTTCAAAATAACATATAAAAAAGGGCTGGGGATGTGGCTCAGTGGTAGGAGCCCCTGGGTTCAATCCCTACTACCAAAAAGAAAAAATTTTTTAAGTTATTGGTTAACACCAAAGTTACAAAGATATTATTTTATAATTTCTTCTAGAACTAGTATAGTTTTAGACTTTACATACAGATACATATCCATTTCCGGTCGGTTTCTAATATGAGGTAAGATGACAGTTAATGGTTTTTAAATTTCCTCTTACTCATCAACTGACACCACTTCCTCCAATTACTGCACCCCTATGTTCAGGCTGATTCTAGTTCTAGAAAACCAGACAATCAAGCTCATTGGAAAAGATAACCTGGAAAAGATAACCAGCAAAAGACTTGAGCCAAACCTAGAGAATACTATTTCTAAATGAGGATTGAGGATTAAAGTGTCTGTTTCCGTAACACAGAAGCCTGGCTTAAGGGTCTTATGTATTCAAGATGGCCACATAATAGGGCCTTCGGACAAGTGCTGGTTGAGTCCTTGTGCTGTATTATTTGATTTTATTTCATTTTTATGGCATGTAGTTTATTTAACCATAGGCCTTATATTTTATTCTTAGTAATTCTACATACTATATACTGTGTCTAGCATAATGGCAGTCACATAAAAAGTATTTGATAGTGTTGAATATGTTTAGTGGTTGACAGCAATCAATTACTAAAACATATTTAACACTACAGTTTTTCAGACACTGTTTTCCAGACCATTGGACTTGTTTTGTTTTGTTTTATTGGATTCTTTTTTTCTTTTTTCTTTTTCTTTTTTGCTGTTTTTGTATATTTGGGAGGGGGTACTGGAGATTGAACTCAGAGGCACTCGACCACTGAGCCACATCCTCAGCCCTATTTTGTGTTTTATGTAGACACAGGGTCTCACTGAGTTGCTTAGCGCCTTGCCATTGCTGAGGCTGGCTTTGAACTCACGATTCTCCTGTCTCAGCCTCCCTAAGTGCTGGGATTACAGGCTTGCACCACCGCGCCCGGCTGTTTGTATATTTTTGATCATGCATTCTCCAATGATTGTATGTTTGCTTATTTATAGATTATATACATATAATATCATCACAGTGGCACTTTTCACTTATAATTTAAAAAGTAGAAATTTCAAAGCATGAAATAAATCTAATAAAATCGCCAATATTTTCATCTCACATTCAGTGAATTATATTATGATTTTGTACTCAGAGACATAACATAGGATTGCTAAGTTTTATATTGGATTCCAAAATTAAGCACTAGTGTGTGAATATAATAATGAAACTTCCCACATTGGATTGTTGAATACTCAGCAAAGGGACTATGTTTACTATGTTTACTATTATCTTTAGAAACCATATATCATAATAATAAATAAAATTTTCTTTTGTAATGATATAATTAATTATTAACAGTAAAATAATCCTTTAAAAATATAAAACATTACATTCTCAGTTTTGGCCAATGGTTATTTTTGCTTAAAAAATAAGCATTTCTAAATTTCTCTGCTCAAAGCCACCACAGAGTTGTGGAGAGAATTGCTGTGCATTTCTTAAGAAAACATTTGGAAACACCCCCACTCTGTACATCTGTACAATTCTGATATTTATAATCATTCATATTCAGTACGCGCCTTTTAAATATGCCAGGGAAAAAATAAAATGATTACTTTTCCTCAAATGTTCAGCAGGCACTCTAAATTAGCCAGCTGGTCTCTTGTCATGGCTGAAAATATATAGTCTTTTTATAAAAAGTGACAGTAAATACGTCCGTGGCACCAGTCACTTTATATGCAAAAGGAAATTCCATCAGTGCAATGACTTATGATTGGAGAAAAACAAAAAAGTATGTAAAAATGTAGAATCGATGTGAAGGAGGCTTCGTGAGTCTTGCAGTAGCTCACAGAGGATCATATATTTTAAGAAAGTGAAATTACCTTGTTTTATAGCAAGACAGTAATCTCAAGGTCCACATGTTAAGTTTTTATTATTATTATTGATGATTCTGAAGTCATTTAAAAACCTGATCTATTAGAACAATTTGATGCACTAAGTCTATTTGCAAAAGCCGTGTTATAAATTGTGATTTGTGATGTGACCGTAATCAGCACACGGGGTGAGAAACTCATCTCTCGATGTGGACCTTTTTACGGGCTTCCCCTTATACAAGGCAATAGTTCCCCCACAGTTTTATTTATTCATTTTCTTCTCTTTTTTTCTCTAGTTTGTTCTGGTATTTTATTCTGCCTTTTGTTCTATTTTAAACTACCTACCTATCTTTTGAACTCTACCTTGCATCCAGTATTATAGAATGTACGATAGGGACAAAACACATTTGTATTTTCACCAAGACTTTGGGCTTCAAGTTTCTTGCAGATCAGGAGATAGTAAACAAATGAATGGCTGGCTATTGGAGTCGGGGTGGACTTTATAGATTTTCTAGGCTCTTCTCCATCTGAAAGACTAGAAACTGAACACCATAGAGGCAAAGGATCCACCCATAATTCCTCCACAGTGACAACCTCAGACTCACCCTATTCACAGACCAGCATTTCCTCTCCTCTGTCTCAGTTTTCTTTGTAATTAAAAGCAAATGAATTGTTCTAGGTGGTCATCATCTTGATGGATAAATTATGTATGGCATTTTTCACTTCCGTTGAAAATTCATTTGCCCAGTACCTGTGAGTACTGGCTCAGCACCTGCCACATGCCAGGGACCATGGAGGATACGGAACTCAACTTCCTGCCAGACAGCCCAGCCCATAAACCGCACAGATAAGTGCAATGTACAGTATAGTAGATGGCTCACAGGCCTAGAGGAAAAATCAGGCAGGGAAAAGAGGTAGGGCATAAGTTTCAATTTTTGTGTTGGAAAGGAAGAGTGGGAAGGATGAATAAAATTTTAAGTAGGGTAGCCGTAAGAAGTCACAGAAAAAGTGACATTCAAGAAAAGGTTTAAGGAGGTAGAGAGCTATGTGATCCATTTCCTTCAGGCTATAGGAAGTCTTGACTTCTTCACAGAGAGGAAAGTCAAAATTTTCCAAACATTACTCCTGTAACTTCCATAAATATTCAGCTGTACCAAATGAACATCCTGATCTAGGCATTCTTTTCTTTACTCTAAATGTTTGCAGCAATCAAAGAGTTTCTTTTCTGGGCCATGTCTATATGTAAGTGATTAAGGTAATTATAGCTCTATTATAACACTGTCCATGGAAAATGTAAAATACACTTGGCTGGCCTTTCAGTGCAAGGCAGGGAAAACTGTTTGCTTCAGGTGTGTCCTGGCTACTCCTCTGTTTATTCCCTGCCCATCAGTTGGGCTTAGTTTGCAGGGCTCAAGTAAATCATAGCCTGCAAGGTCACTGCTGTTTGAAAACACTTTATCCTGAAGCCCAGAAACCAGAGTACAGGAGAAACGTCATCTATGAACTTGAAAATGAAGCAGTTTCTGACAATGGCCATAGCCTTGAATGTCTTTTGAAGAATAGGGTTCTCAATGTACTTAGGAGTCTTAGCTATTAACTGACATTTACTGCAGATAGAAGAGTATTAACTTTGTGATTATGAATTTTCTCACATTTTATATGATGTTAAAAGAAGAAAAGATTTGTTGATTTTTTTAAAAAATTTCAAGTATTTCTGTGTCACCATAGAAAATAATAAATGCGAGATTTGTGAGCCAAAACACTTTCATATATGGATACATAAGCTGTATACCTATATATAACTAAATTTGCCTACGAAGCTTACAAATTTTATTTATATGTCTTAGTTACAAAATTTTCTTATTTTAGAGGGGGAAATGTTTTCATCAAATTCCCAGTGCCATCTGTTTATTCACTCATTCACTCACAGATATTTACTGAGTGGATATTGCATGCTAGACACTATACTAGCATAGGTTATGCATGAATTCTAGAGTCACCTTTTCTATAGTTTGTGTATTTCCTTATTCCTTAATATCAAAGTTGGGTATAATTAGATGCTTGTTGTACAACTGCCTTTCTAAATTTATATATTAATGCATTATAAAATATAATGAGGCTGAGGTTGTGGCTCAGAGGTAGAGCGCTCACCTAGCACAGGTTAGGCACTGGGTTTGATCCTCAGCACCACATACAAATTAATAAATAAAAAAATAAAGTTAAAAAATATATAATGAGATATGAATTGTGTATAGTACCATAAGCTTCTAGGGGGAAATGATCAAATTTGAATTAATTTATATTTTAAGGCATAGAGAATCACAATACAATGTTAAGTGTGCCTTATACAGACTGTTTAGAGAGCAACAGGTCAGTTAAAATAATAGTGATATTAATAAGTGATAAGACAAGCTTCAAACATTTCAATCTTCTAAATATATCTTTAATGGTAATGCGATGCCAATGGAGATATCAAATCTAATTTCAGCCAACTCATGGATATTTAGAATCTTTACAAATTCCAATGCCACAAAAACTTCTACTTTTGGAAAGGTGGAGTGGACATACTTTTTAATATTTCTTCTTCTCAATGCAATTAAAACCTCTGGATCTTATATGGGAAATAAATATGAGAAGACTTTGAAAAGTGGAGAGAAAAAGATCAACTTGGGACACTGAGACCCAGGGAATGACACAGCTCAGCAGTGAAGTTGGTGACTTTTATTTGGTGCTTACATATCTTAGATTTACTGTTAATGAAGCCAGCAATCTAGACATGCCAATAGGTACAAGCAAAAACAGCCCAACACATCCTGCTGTCTCTAGCCAAAGGACCCAAAAAAGAAAGAAATCTTTTGACAACTACTGTATTCTATACATACACCCATCAGAGAATTGCAGCCTCTGCTAGTCTTCATATCTCACTCAAGCAAGGGGAAGTGGAGGAATACTAGCAAAAGTCAGAGCCCCAGGGGCATAGACTCACTACAAGACTGAATGAATCAAAACATTATCAAAGGCTTCTCCTCTTGTTGTAAGGGTAAAAATGATAAACTGGAAAGGTGATATTGACAGATCTACAGTTATAGTTGGAAACTTCAACACTGCTTTCTCAATAATCATTGGAACAACTAGAAAGAAAGTCAACAAGAATATGGAAGAACTCAGCATCATCAGCCAAAAGGATCAAATCAATATTTATGGGCCAAGTCTGTCCAACAACAACAGAGTATCCATTCTTTTCAAGTGCCTATGGAATATATATCAAGATAGATCATACCATAGACCATAAAACAAACCTCAACAAACTTAAAAGAATTGAAGCCATATAGAATGTTTTCTTAGCCAGCCGCGGTGGTGCAAGCCTGTAATCTCAGCACTTAGGGAAGCTGAGACAGGAGAATCGCGAGCTCAAAGCCAGCCTCAGCAATGGCAAGGCGCTAAGCAACTCAGTGAGACCCTGTCTCTACATAAAACACAAAATAGGGCTGGGGATGTGGCTCAGTGGTTGAGTGCCCCTGAGTTTAATCCCTGGTACCAAAAAAAAAAAAAAAAAAGAATGTTTTCTTTAACCACAATAAAATAAAACTAGAAATCTGTTACATGAAGAAAACAGGAAAATCTCCAAACACTTGGAACTAAATAATATACTTGTGAATAATCATAGGCCAAAGGAAGTCTCAAAGGAAATTAAAAAATAAATCTTACTGAATGAATATGAAAAAATATCAAAATTTGTAGAAAATGGCTAAAGCAGTACTGAAAGGCAAATTTATAGCACTCTACATTACAGAACAGGAAACATTTCAAGGCTGTATTCTAAGATCCCACACAAGAATGTGAAAAAAAAGAACAGCAAAATAGACTTAAAGCAAGCAGAAGGAAAGAAATAAGACCAGATATTAACAAAACCGAAAGCAGAAAATCAGTAGAGAAAGCCAATTAAATAAAGATCTAATTCTTTGGAAAGATAAAATTGAAAGACTAATAAAAGAAAGGGCAGGAATGAAGGTGTGGATGTTACTTGGGAAACTGTGTATTTGTTTTCTAGGACTGCCATAACAAAGTACCACACAGTGGGGAGTTTAAACAACAGAAGTTTATTTTCTCACAAATTGGACTTGAAGTCCAAGATGAAGATGTTAATAGAGTTGGTCCCTGCTAAGGAAAGAATTGTTCCAGACCTCTCTCATTAACTTACAGATGGCTACTTTGTTCCCATGTCTCTTCATATCATCTTCCCTCCATGAATAGGCCTGTATTCAAATTTCCCCTTTTTATAGACACTAATTTTACTGGGTGACAGCTCATCCTGATAATCTCACTTTAGCGTGATTTTTTCTGTAAGGAAAACAAATAAGACTATATTCTGAGAACTAGGGAGCAGTACTAAAAATAAGAATTTTGGTTGAATCCCATTCAATATATAATAGTCTATGAATAGCAACAGGATACAAAGGGAAGGATATAAATAAGAAAACCTCTACACACATAGAATTTGTAACTTAGATGAACTGGGCTAATTGTTTGTAAAATGCAATCTACTATAATTCACCCAATATGGGGTAGATCATTCGAATAGCCCCCTAACTATTAAAAAAAATGAACCCATTATTTAAAAATTCAAAAACCAAAGCAACAACAACAAAAGCAATTTGCAAACTTGGATGGTTTTACTGGTGAATTACATCAAACATTTGAAGAATTATAATCAATTCTGTACAATCTCTTACAGAAAATAGAAGAAAAGGGAATACTTCCCAAGACATTTCATAAACCTGGAATTACCTTTATACCAAAACTGAACTAATCATTATCATAATGACTAAAGACCTATTTTCCTTATGTGTGGAGATACAAAAATCCTTAGCAAAATATTAACAAATAGAATACAGGAATACAAAAATAATACTCCATGAACCAAATGAGTTTATTCCAGAAATATAAAGCTGATTCAGGCTAAAGAAGAAAAATAACAGAAAAGGAAAACTATAATTGATGCAGAAAAAGCATTTGACAAAATTCAATACCCATTCTTGATTTTTAAAAAATATTTCAGGAAAAGTAGAAATAGAAGAGAATTGACTCAACTTACTAAATAACATCTACCAAAACCCTGCAGCTAAAATCATTCTTAATGGAAAAAGACTGAATAATCCCCCTTTAAGATCAGGAAAAATTTAAAGATGTCTGAACCATGAATCAGAACAGAGAATACAGAAATAGATTCACATGTATATGTTCATGACTTTGAAAAAGGTGCAGGAACAATTCCATGTAAGAAAGAAACCCTTTCAATAGATGATGCTGAAGCAATTGGACATCCATACAACAAGCGTGAACCTAAAGTCTCACTCTTTATAAAAATTTAACTCCCTAGAACCACCATTTGACCCAGCTATCCCACTCCTTGGTCTATTCTTAAAATCAACATACTATATATAGTGACACAGCCATATCAATGTTCATAGCAGCTCGATTCACAATAGCTAAACTGTGGAACCAACCTAGATGCCCTTCAACAGATGAATGGATAAAGAAACTGTGGTACATATGTACAATGGAATATTACTCAGCATTAAAAGAGAATAAAATTATGGCATTTGCATGTAAATGGATGGAATTGCAGAATATCATGCTAAGTGAAGGAAGCCAATCCCAAAAAACCAAAGGCCAAATGTTCTCTGATAAGTGAATGCTGATCCATAATGGATGGGGGGTTGCGTGGGGAGAATGGAGGAACTTTGGGCAAAGGGGAGGGAAAGAGAGGGACATGGGGGCAGGAAAGATGATGGAATGAGATGAATATCATTACCCTAGGTACATGTATGACTGCACATGTGGTGCAACTCTACATCGTCTACAACCAGAGAAATGAAGAGTTGTGCTCCATTTTTTGTGTACAATGAATCGGAATGCATTCTGCTACCATGTATAACTAATTAGAACAAATTTTTTAATTTTTTTTTTAAACTTAACTCACAATGGATCATGAACTTGAACATAAAATGTTTAAATTGTTAAGAAAAAAATAAGAGAAAACTTTTGGCATCTAGGGCTACACAAAGAGTTCTTAGTTTCAGCACCAAAAGTACAACCCATGAAAGGAAACATCAATAAATTGGATTCTATGAAAATTTAAAATTCTTGCTCTCTGAAAAACCTTGTTAAGAAGAAAAACCAGTCTACAGTGTGGGATAAAATACTTACAAACCACATGTCTGTCAAAGGATTAGTACTTAGAAAATAACAAAGAGTTCTCAAAAATAAATATTAAAAAAATTAGAAAATTGACATGAAGAGACACTTCCTCAAAGAGGATATATGGATGGTAAATAAACACATGAAAAGGTGTCTGACATCATTAGGGAAATGCAAATTAAAGTCACATTGAGATACTCTTTACACACCAATCAGAATGACTAAGAGAGACAGGGAGAGCAGCAAATGCTGTTGAGGATGCTAAGAAACTGGACTACTCAGAAACTGCTAGTGGGAATGTACAGTGGTACAGCCACATGGAAAACTGTGCAACAGTGTCTTAAGGTTCACCTGTCAAGTATCATTTCAGCTAGTAATTGCCCTCCTACACATTTATATCAGAGAAATGAAAACACACATTCCAGAGAAATGAAACCCAGACGTGACAACTTTATTCATAATAACCAAAAACTCAAAGCAGCCCAGGTGTCCATCTATAGATAGATGGTTAAACAGTGACACATCCATACTGTGAAATGCTTCTTAGAAATAAAAAAACACCAAACTATTGACATGAACAACCTGGGTCAATCTCCATAGAATTATGCTGAGTGAAAAAAAGTCAATTCTAAAAGATTTTATTCTGTACAGGTCTATATAACATTGAAATGACAAAATTACAGAAATAGAGAACCTATTAGGGACTTTCAGGGCTTAAGGGTGTAGTGGGGGTGAGAGGGAAGTGGGTGTGGCTATAGACAGGCGACCTGAGGGATCCTGTGGGGGCACAAGTGTTCTGTACCTGTCAATGTCAATATTCAGATTGCGATAATGTGCTACATATAGTTTGGTATGATGTTATCTTCGAGGAAAACTGAGTGGAAGATATGTAAGATTTCTCTGTGAATTCTTACAACTATGACTCTACAATTACGTGAAAATAAAATTTTAATTTAAAACATTCTACTTCATTCAAAATGAAGTCACCTCTTCTTACATTTACCATTTAGTATTTTCAGTATTATAAGGGGAATTCTGAGAAAGACTGAATAGATTTTAAATTCTGTAATTACCTTCTTTAAGAAGAAATTGGTAAATTAGTAAAGAGATTAGTTAATGACTGTAGGGATTTATATTTCATAGTATTGATTGGCTTATTAGTAAGCTACATGTATCACAGAAAATAAAAATGAATAGGTCCCAATTTTTTTTTCTTTTTAATCCATAGTTGTAGTCTCCCTTAACCAAATCAAATAGAAATTATAAAATTGTCTTATGGTTCTTGCTCCCATAGGGAATCATCTGTTTCTTTGTATGAGAACTGTTAAAATACACACTTTATAGTTCTCTTCTAGAACTTGAGAAGGCAGATAGTTAACTGAGCTTGATATTCTGTCACTCATTCCTCTGTCCAACATTTAGTGAACACCTACTATGTGCTAAGCACTGCTCCAGACACTGGGTTTCCCGAGGTAAAACAAAGGCCTGCAGTCCATTTTAAAGAAAGGAAAGAGCAAGGAGAGTGAGTTCTCCCTTCTCCAGCCCTCGTCTGCTCCCAGACATGTTTCCTGCAATCTCTCAGGTTTGCATCCGCCTATGGTTAGAGGCGAAGCAGTGATGGGTTCTGGGGAAACCAAAGGAAGTCTATTGTTTTACAAGTTTTCCTTGTTTCTCAATAGAATAAACAACTGATCAGTTCTCCTTCCTTTGTGCATGTGTGAAGTTCCATGTATAAAATTTCTTGTGATCTTGCTTTACCTTTACCATGGGTCATGGTTCAAGCAAGGTTCATTTTGGGTATCCATTGGGCTGGATGAAGGAACACCTAGAAATGTGGACATGTCCAAAGGAAGTTAGCATGTGAGCCTGAGTAGACAAGGTGGAGAAGATCCATTCTCCATGTGAGCAGTTGTGTCCAATCATCTGGGGTTCTGGGGAGATCAAATACAGAAATCAAGTTGATATCTCTGCAGAGAACTTTCCCCTGCCTTGGACATCAGAATTCCAGGCTTGGCAGCCTTTGGACCTGAGGACTTCTCAATAGGCTGTCCCCAGGTACCCAGGCTTTTGGCCTTAAACTGAGTCCCACCATCAGCTTCCCTGGTCTGGGCCTTTGGGCTTGGACTAAGCCATACCACTGGCATTTCAGATGCTTCAGCCTGTAAACAACCTGTCACGGGACTCCTACGCATCCACACTCATGAGCCAATCTCCTAATAAATCCTGTCTCATATATCTGTGTACATATCCTATTGGTTATCTCTCAGAAGGATCTTAATATAAAGTACAAGTCCCATTTGTTTTTTAGAGTCTAGACTAAAATCTAAATCTTGGTGATGGACTTCAGGTTCTATCAACCTCAATAACATGCGGAGAAAGATTCTCCAAAGGTTCCTAAGTTTACTTGGGAATAGCAGAGCATTGCAGTGGGAATACACAGGCTGAACTCAACTATGAGCACATTCCAAGAGGGGGAGGCCAGGGTAAGACTTTAAAAGCAAAATAAGGAGGATTACAAAAGATAAAGCAATGATCTTTAGCTAGAAGGATAGATAACAAAGGGTGGTGCCAATCGAACATTAAACAAGCAGTCCTTACAGTCCTCTCTGTAAGGTTGGATGGGTCTTTGTGCAAGGTTGAAGATCCAGCAGTCTTGTGAACAGATCTTGTCATCTTGTACACATGTTTGAGATCCCTTCCTTCAAAACATCCCAGTTTGTTTATTTGTTTGTTTGTTTATATATATTTTACTTCTTGACAAATGTGACTCCATTTTGATTGTGAAAACTTTCACAATTCATTCTTGTTCTGCTGGAAAATATGATGGTAGGTTGTTCAGGATACTTTGGATTTCATTTCTATTTATAACATACTGGAAAACAATCCAACTTTTCCAGGAACATTAGGGAAGTCTAAAGGAAACAATACAGAAAAAGAGTTAATAAAAATCCTGATTCCCCATCATCTCAGCTGTGATAGCAAAGGCTTGCACTATGGATTGGAAGGCTAGGTTAGCTGTCTCCTTTTAGGAATATTTTACTTTACATTTTTACTAAATGTAAATCCTGCAGATGCTGTATTCATTAAAGCTGCTTAAGTGATTTTTGTGATCTAGAATTGGATAAGATGTCTGATTATGAATAAGAATTTGCTGCAGAGTGGAGTAACAAGGCTAATGAGGTAGACTCAGGTCACTGAATTCCACTGACAGGGCTAAGTAAAGAACAGTAGATAGATAGAAGCAGTGTGCAGCAAGGAATTTGGTGCCTTCTTCCACACTCATGGTGTACCTTTGACAAAAACAGGTTTCCTCCTTTGTAGTTAAAGTACATGAGTTTTCTAAGCAGCTGATACCCATGTGCAGCATGGAATCACCAGCAGAGGGGAGCATGGTGAGCCATACCCACCCGTCGCAGCAGGGCAAGTTGGAGCTAGGTCTGATACATCTAAAAGTGACTCATAATATCCATCCTTATGCCATCCTTATCCTCCTTCAGCTGCACAAAGGCACCAAACAAAACCTTCTCTTGGTAGGAGGTGAGGGGGCAGGGCAAAATACCCCTCCTCTCTTTATTCTCCCTCCAGCCAGGCACAGCTCACTAGGTTCCATCCTTAACCCCAGTACTAATTCTCTAGGTCTTTATCTGAACTACTTTTAAATTAAATTTAAGCAACTATTTGCTCCATTAATCCATGCAGCCCATTAGCACACTGTGTGCATTTACTGTACAATATTTCAAATGAAGTAAAACTTCAAAGCCATTTGATAGGTATGGGAAAAGAGGGGCCTGATATAGCCAGAAGGAAGTACTAATCTCCCAAGGATTTCAGCAGGAGAGCTAAACTTAGCGGCAGACTTCACTTTCCATTTAACTTTAAATGCGTAGCTCCCTGGCAGCTGGGAATGCTGCCTTGAGTTGCAGAAAAAGCCTTAGGAGTGTGGAGGGGAATGACATACCTGGTCACAATGACGATTTCTGATCATCTTCAATTCTCTTTCCTTGCCCAAGTTACCAAGGAAACCAAGTTCTTGATGCTTCACTTGAAACTCTATGTTCTTTACCTTGAAACAGAAGCTGTACTGGGAAAGAAGCAGGGTCAAAGGACAAAAGCTCAGGAGTTAGTTCAACATCTGGGGTCTGGCTTCTGGGAGATTCTCTGGGTTAGAATTCTCTGGGTCACCTTGTTCCTTGCCCGGTAGGAACTCGAATGAACGAAAGATACATGCATTTCTCTATTTTGACTTTCACTCTTAGTAATGAATGAGACCAAAACAGGTCTTTCTTTCCAGGCAAGCTGGAAGTGGATCAGCAGGATTTTGACTTCTACAGCCTACCCATGGCTCCCAGTCACAGAAACCATACACACACACACACACACACACACACACACACACACACAAATTTAGCAGTATAGCCTCATGGCCTTTACAACACCATTTCAGACAATGGTAGTCCCATAAGATTATAATGGAGGTGGAAATTTTCTATTACCTAATGATATCATAATATTGTAGTGCAACTGACTCTCATTTGGAGTGATGCTGGTATAAATAAACCTACTGTATCCCCATGGGCGTAAAAGTCTAGCACATGCAGCTTTGTGTAGTATGTGATACAGGATAATGGTAATAAATGGCTATGCCACTGGTTTATGGATGCACTAAACTATACCTCTTAATGTTACATTAGAGTATATGTCTACCCATAAAATAAAAGTTCACTGTAAAACTGTGCCCTGTGTTACACCAGCAAAGCCTTATCTATCTCCTTTTGCTACGTCTCTTTATTACATTGATAACCTTTGAGTGAGTGACTGATACCTCATAGGTCTGTGTAAGTACATTCTATGACATTCACACAATGACAAAATCATCTAATGACACAGTTCTCAGAATGTCTCCTTAAGCAACATATGACTGTAGTCCAGCTTTCTCCATTTGCAACTCATAAATGTGAATGTTGACTGTCTCTATAATATGATGCAGAGGGCACATAGTTAAATCCTACATGAAGGAAAAGAAAATGTTGTTCCAGTCTCCCTCTCTACAAATGAATTGTCTCTTGTCTAGGCACTAGAGCCTTTGGGCTCTAGTCAGGGCTCTAGTGCTCTAGTCAATAAGTTCTCTTCTCATTTTTAAAATAATATTAATTCAATAGGAATCCCAGGGTCTTCCCAGAAAGACGGAGAGCACCCCAGAAACAATTAAACTAGAAAACAGAGTACTAGATGATGGATAATGAAGTGCTAAAAGGAATATTCAGATGCAGAAAAAAATTGTTTCAGGCAGTGTTCTGGGGCTGGAATTCAGGGATGTAATTAGGGAGTGATAAATGAGGGTGAGTGGCAGGTTCTCATCGCAAAGTGTAAACAGTAAATGGATGCCTGTTTTAGAGACCTATGTGTGGGTCTCTTCAGTGTGGCCTTATGTCCCCCTGGGTGAGTCATCTGGTTGTTCAGTTTTTAAAGCTGAAAGTCATATTTGTTTGGGGGTCACAGTTAGTTGGTGAAGAATAGCACAATTAGAATGCTCATGTGAAAAGCAAGTATCCCCCTTCCCAGTGAGTTTGCACCAATGTGCTGAGTAAGAAGTTGCTATTGGTTACCTGTTCTCTTGACCATGCTTTAGGTGTGGGTGTGCATTGTGTTATAATTACTCACAGAAATTGCCTATCTTCAGATCCATGTGTAGCCTTATATTGCTGAAGTTGTAATAGCAGTTTTTCTTCTCATATAAAAAGTGAGTTAGATGCAGATAAAGAGAGAAGCATTTGATTACCCTCAATCAGGCTTTGGCTTTGGGTTATCATTAAATCAGAGGCTTATTCAAAATCTGTTATTGACAGTAACACATTCTTAGCCTGCTTGCGTGATTCTTGAGTTCATGTGTAATTTCTTGTTTTATTTGTTCTTCATGCGCTGCTTCTGAGATGTGCTCATTGTTATGCTCTGTTTTGGGGGAGTCTCACCTTGGAGCGTGCTTAGAAAGCTGGCAAAAAAAAAAAACAATACTCCATCTGAGAGTTAGCCATGTGGAAATGACAGTATAAATATCAAATTGAATTTAGAAGTCAAGTTCTTCATTCCTGGCTTAAGATTGTGACGGCATTTTGGAATGGCATTATCTTATCATTTTTTAGTTTCTTTACAGACAAGCTAAGTCATGCTCAGAGTCAGCTAAAATCATTAAACCTTTTCCAATTTCCATCACAATTCTCTTTGGGCTTAAAAAAAAAATGTGACTACCTCAGGCTGAAAGTGCACTGAAATCCACTTGTGAAACTAGAGCTTGGAGGTGTGTTGTTCCACTTCCGTATGCATCATTGGTGATTCTAGAAGAATGTATCTTATAAATGTATGTATTTGTGCCCATGAATGCAGAGATATTTTCATATTGAATTATTTCTCCCCTCCTAGCCTCTGTGCCTGTTAAATCTCGTTCAGGTAGTAATATTCATGTCATGCATTACTGTAAGTAAATAAGTGTGTATGTTAAGATCATTTCTTACCCATATGTCACCTCTAACCTTTGTGTAAAATGTCTTTTACATTAGCATAAATATTAAGAAGATGCCATTTCTGCTATATATAGGGACTGCCTTCAGCTAATCAGTTTTTCATGCATTTAAATAGGAATATTAGAATGATGGTAATTACTTTAGTTTTCCATGAATGATCCATCAAGACATCGCCGTTCACTGTGTGGTATTGCTCAGGGTAAGTAGGACAGAATTCAATTGTTAGCTAGGTTGGACTATCTTCAGTGTTTTGTTGGTGGCTTTAAAACAAATATTCTTAATTCTTATTCTTATTCTTAATTCTGTTATCTTTTCTAAGAGTAAATGCCCAATCTGAAGTGCATGGAGACCAAGAGAAATTGTAATTAATTGTAAATACGACCTGTTTATTAAATTCATAAGAAACAAAAGATTTTCAGGCAGATAACAAAACCTCTCCCTCTTAATTTCCCCTCTTTGTGTCATACACACACACACACACACACACACACATACACACACACACACACCACTGGATGAATGTGAAGAAATTCATGTTTTTTTAAAAGTATCTTTTATAAAAATAAAACTTTTTTCTTTTCACAAACACATTTCCGATTTTACAAATTATTTTCACACATGAAGTAAAACTTTACAAGTGACTTGAACTTTTGTGCAGTCTATACACATCCTTAAACTACCCTTACTCTGCTAGAGTTAGAAGTCACTGATGGGGGCTGGGATTATAGCTCAGTGGTAAAGCGCTTGCTTTGCATGCGTGAGGCACTGGGTTCGATCCTCATCACCACATAAAAATAAATAAATAAAAATAAAGATATTGTGTTCATCTGCAACTAAAAAAAATATTTAAAAAAAAAAGAAGTCACTGATGAACAAATATTTTAAACCATTTTACATTAGCACTGCCTGGTGGCTGATGGTTTTCTTCTGCCTTGCTTCCCTCTGTCTGCCACAGCAGTATTTGTTTGGACCAAGATATTGAAATAATTGTATGCTTTTCTTTATTGTTTCATAAAAATTAGTAGAAAATTGGAGAAAATTATTGGTTTGAAACTACAAAAAGCTTAGTCTTTCAAATTCACAATCCAGATAGGGAAAGAAAGCTGGACACATGCTGAAAGTTGTGAATCTTTATTTCAACAGGATAATTGTCGGACTTAACAAGACAAAAATGTATTTAACAAGAAAGAAAAGAACAAAAATTGAACATGATGCTTTTATATTATAAAAAGTCTTTGACAAAATTGTGTGTTTGTACATGTTTGTCTATACTTGTATAGAATTGTATTGTTTATTCTTGCAAATGCATAGAATGGAGTGTACCAGACTGATAACAGTGATTACCTCAAGAGATGAGAGTGGGGTTGGCAAAGACAGTAAAGAGCCTTATCTGAGTACCATCTGTGGTTTTATAATGTATATACCTATATTTATAGATATATGTTTCATGGTAATTAAAAATAATAATGAACAACTAAAAGAACATATATAAAAAGCTTGAAATATATTGGTCATGTTTCTATCTGAAGGTGATATTCGATCAAAGATTTTAGAATGTTTTTATAGATTAGAAAATTTTAAAAAGTTCCTTATAACACTCCAGTCTCTTTGAGAAGTTAGGCTCTACCATTTTCTCAGGAAAGTAAGTTTCATGCACAAAAACTCTGGATTCCCTATGTAGGCATGGTGAAATTGAATTCTCCTCACATCTCCATGGTGTCCACACAGCAAGCACAGTGATTTCTTATTTATCAGCCAGGTGATGATACTGAGACTCAAGAAGGTTTGCAAGCAATATGTCCAAGTTCATACGATCATGGGCATTATGAACATGAACCCGCAAGAACACCTTTGTGTGAAGGTCCAGGGTGCCTCACTGGTGGAAAGGCTCTTGTCTTCCTCAAGCACAAAGTCAACCCAGCATCGGTTACCCCAGAAAAGCTTTTTCACCCTACCAAGGAACAAACTGCATTATCTGCCTTTTTAAAAAGGATCAACCAATATTCACTTGAATAGAGTGGTCTGAGGCATGTTTTTAGAGCACAGAAAATAACAGTGGGTGCAAAGGCAAGAATAGCACAGGGGACTGTTAGCCAGCCTTAGACAAATGCCTTGTCACACTCTTAACAAATTCCAAATGGCTCTGTGAACTCTATGAAGGTAACAGTTGGGGGCTTTTTTTTTTTTTTTTTTGGAGTCTAGGTCTCACAAAGTTGGCCAGACTGGCCTGGAATTTACAATTCTCCTGTCACCATCACCCTCAACTTATGTTGGGTCTTTGTGTCTATAGTGGCATAGAAAGAGAATGATCTTTGCAATCAGACAGACCTGGACTCAAATTCTAGCTCAGCCACCTAAAACTACGGAATTGAGTCCTCGCTCAGACCTCAGTTCTATAGGAAATATAGTTGTGCTTTCATTTTGGCTTGTACCTAACAGAATTGTGAGAATTAAAAGAACAACACACATTAAATAATTCCTTCCACTCGTGGTACAAGCTAGGTAGGTACCCAGGAACATGTTAAGCCCTTGTCCTTTTCCTTTTTTATTTTTTTCATATGCTTTGGCCTCATTTCTTCTTTTACCTTGTTTCTTTCTATCCTTGCTTTTTTTACAAAAGCAAAAAAAAATGTTTTGTTTTTATTTTGCAAGTATGTTGTACAGAGCTTAAACCTATGGACAAACTATGATACTTTACATTTATGTGGTGGTTTGATTTTAAGAAAATAGTTACACATAAACTCCTCTTATTTTCTTTTCTTAAAAAAGGTATTATTAACTATCAGTCCTTGTTATTAACTTTCCTTTTGATCAGCCAGTTGCTCCTGTGTCACTGGAATCCAGAATATTAACTTCTGGAGATACAAATTTAGTGTCAACATAAAGCTCGAGAGACTGTTTTATGTGCTCCCATGTCTCATGCCATCAGCATATTATAACAACACTTTGAAAAAAGTTTAAGTAGATATTGGCTTTTGTTGCCGATACCAAGATTTATTGGCTCAAGAGTTATTGATCATGGGCAAATCTCGGCCATTATTATGCCTTCAGGACAAATAAATCTTTATCAGCTGAACATGAATCAATATAATTATGCTTCACTTATGCACATCTTTTTCCTAACCCTATTGGGTTTTCAACCAAATCATGAAATATGGGAGAAACTACTTAGGGAGGCAGCTGTGAGGAATTAGGCCAAGAGCGTTCCTGTGTATGGCAGCAGTGCCCACACTAGATAAAGCCCAGCTTTCCAGCTCTTGCTGACAGAATTGAGGTGGTCTAGGCAAAATGTAGAAGTTAAATTTTTGCTAACTCAGATGCACAAAAAAGCATCATGGGATAGAATAGAAGACTTGTAGAGGAAGAAGAAATTGTAACAACTGCATCATATGCTAGAATAGGCATCAGAGAGAAGTCTAGAAAGGGTAACCAGAAAAGCTGTGGAAAGCTTTTTATTTATTATGTATGTTAATCCTTTCCCAGTGATTCTAATGTCTAGCCTTTGGAGGATGACTTACTCCTTTATAAAATGCAAAAAAAAAATCTCTCTTTCAAAAATTCCTTTTATTAACATAGACTAATTTTATATCTTTTTTAGTTAAAACAACCATATCACTTCTGATGACACTGAAACTTTCAGCTCTGTATTATGTGATCTTTGGCCAAGCTAGTCCATAGGCCTTTGCTTATGACCTACTCGGCATCTACTCCAAATGCCAGATTTTTTTCCTGCTAAGTCAGCTTGATTTGGGTCTGGTATTCAAGCTGCCAAATACTTTTGTGTTTTGATTGTCACATGAGTTCATTACCCTGCCCAGTTTTGTTTCATTTGTCCATTTGATCAGCATCCTTCCCTGTCTCGGTCCAGATACTGATAGAAGTTGGAGAGCAGGAGCCAGCCACTGAGTCTTAGAGCACCCCCAAATCTATACTTTATTACAGTTATATAGCAACTGATGGGGCCTCCTTTTAGCCTATGACTCATCTTATGTACATGGTTTTATGTTAGGCTTTATAAAATGAAATGGTGAAGCTTTTTTTAAAAAAAAAAATTTAACAGGACTGATGATTTCTAGTTAGCACCAAGCTGCCTGCCAAAATACAAGCACAACATTAATTGTGTGGGAGTATGATTAATATCAGACAGAGAACTCTGAACTCTTAACTACAACAAATCTCTCTTTTATTTTCTTTTCTACTGATCCCACTGTCAAGTTCAAACTAGCTTTGTCGTTAGTGCCTTTTGATCTCTTATTGACCCTACAGCTAACTCCAAAACCAAAGCTCACTGGGCCAGTATTGCAAATGGAGACTGGAAGAGCTGCCTGTTGTAGAAGTCTATTCTTTTTCATTGTTTCGCCCATGATCCAGGCAGATGTATCAAAGCAAATTGAGCCAATTATGGATGGCCTGGTAAATCTCATGGGGTGTAATGGAAAGTTCTCGGAATTCAATAAAGAAAGAAGCAAGAGAGGAAAAGAATCATTACACTTCCTTAAAATTTCTTAGTGAAAATATTGTTTCTGTCCTATCCATAAATTAAAACCAGGCACCTCAAATGTGGATGGTAGTCATTACAGGGACAGAAGCCTGAGCTGTGGGTTCCAGTTTGATTACTCAAAACATACAAAACAGTAATGGTATAGAACAGCACAAGCCATATGTCACATTTCTCAAGTGACTCATCTGGCATTGGTCCCGTGGCTTCACAAGCTGGTCACCTACTTGGAGAGCCTACTTGGAGAGCAGATATAGAGGGGTCTGCTGAGTCCAAGCCTTTTTTGAGAAACAGCTTTACTACTGGAATGGTTGGTGCTTTCAAGAAAAAATCCACGGTCAAGTTCCACAACCATAGAGTTTCACTCTGTCCTTCATTTGCCCTTGACTGTTGCACCTGCTCAGTGATCAGCAGAACACTTGTGGATACTCGGGCCAACTTGCTCCTTTACCCCACTTGGGGTTGCAAGGCATTGTGTCACTTCTACAGCAGACACCAAGGTCCTGAGGTCTTTAAACTTGCTCCAGAACTTCTGCTTCTCACGAGAAGGTGGGAGCTGTCCCTGCACCATTGATGGAAGTTTCCAGCTCTCTCATCCCTGAAATCCCTGTCTATTTCTGCATACATCAAAAGCCATCAAGACCTTCTGCATACCTCTGTCTACTTCAAGGATGATGGCAGCCTGGATTCTGATATTCTCTCAGATACTTGTCCTGTCTTTCTCACCTAATCCAAGTTCTTCCAGAAAATAATTTTTATCGCAAGTGGGTCACACTCAGTGCCTACTTGCATTGAATACTTCTTCATAATGACAACATGAAGTCCTTTCAGGAGCTATTATTCTGTTTACAGACTTCATTTCTGAACTTTCTCTTACTTACTTAGTGGTGTGTTTATCTATTTGCCAAGTTTAATGAACTCATACTAGAACATTACTTTGCTTAGAAATGAATGTTTGTCTCATGGTATGATAAGAAGATCCCCAAAATCATAGGTTTGATCTGTGGTATAAACCTATATCTACTGTTAATTTGTGTAACCATATGTGCATCTTTCTAAGCAGTTGGGGGGGGGGTGTGCAGACCAGAGGAATACCTCCAGGGAGGGGAATCCGGGACTCCTGGTATCATACAGCACTGGAGTAGAAGTCCGAGAACCCAGGACCCAGAGGTGGCTGTGCTAGTCTTGCACTGTGGGACTCAGACTCTGTGAAAACAGCCCATGATGTGCTATAGAAATTTAAGATAAAATTGCCATAGTGTGCAAATGTTCTGGAAACCATAAGAAGATATTTCCTTTGCAAATGCTGAATCCAGCTCTTAAAATATATGCCAGAAAAACGTCTTTTAGTATAGACTCACACCATTCCCTATGACTACTGTTATCACTCTCAAATAAGAAATATGGCAACACACATAATATTCACAGATCTTGGGTAGACATGATTTAAAGGGAGGAGTGCTCTTTGCCCAGCTCCACCTGATTCCATTCCGCTCTAGCTGACATGGGTAAGTGCAGCTCAGGCAAGGATGACATTTCAGCATAAAGCCAACCAGTGTCTACTGGGTTAGCTCAGGGTGGGTGCTTGCTTCACTCCTGTTCGTGTTCCTGCCGTTGAATACCTATTTCTTTGACGATTCAGAGGTGAGTGAGCAAAGGAATCTCTTAAAAAGATTTTTGAGGCAGGAAGTTGAAACATGTCTCTGTTCTAAAAGCGATCAAGAGCTATCCAACCGCTGTAGCAGAGCACAGGAGTCATCGCTCTGAAAAGGCTGCACACATTGCAGGAAATCAGGACTGGGAAGGGGGACAGAGCAACAACGAGAGTGGACAGTGGACGGCGATAAGATCGCATGACCACTGCTTCATAAACAAAAGCTCTTCCGCAAAAACCTGTGTCAGCAGAAGGTGCACTTATTCTTGCTTTACTGAGCATGAAATGGGATTGAAAGATGGTATTAAATGGATTATTAAACTGAAGAAATGATGTCTTGTGATCTTTCACACCAAAGCCCCCACTTGAGACGTGCATTGTCTGTCCCTGAAAAACTCTGCAAAGACTCAGGTCATTTACATGGAACCTGAGCCTTTTAACCATTAAAGTGAAAGTTTCTCTTCTCATCTCCATGCTGGAACTGTGATCCCCTGGGGGAGATTATTGTTGCTCTCAGTTATTTTATTACTATGTGAACATGTACAAAAGGAACGTTTGTGGGAACTGATTAAGTTCAAACTCAGAACTAACTCTTTTTCTGTTCCAATAATGGAAGAGGAAGTTACTTTTAAATACATACAACATTTTTTTTAAATCTCTAGCATTTTCTTCACTAATTCTATTTTAAATTCTAACAAGTCCCAGGTTAAAACATGAGCAATGTGTTTAAAACTTTGACTGGCTTTAGATTCTGAAAACAAGTTATGCAATGAAGTATTGATTACTAAAAATTTAAAGAATTAAAAGGATAAAATAATATTAACTTATTTTTGTTATTAATACACATTGATTGTTCAAATTAACGGGCTTCACTGGGACATTTCCTATGTGCATAAATCATGTTCGCCTTCCTTTACACTCTCTCCTCTTCTTCCTTCCCTTCTCCCCAGTCCCCTTCCCATTTCCTAATAGTCTCTCTCCTTTTTTCAAGTCATCTTCTTATTTTTTTAAGTTAAGTTTCTACCTGTATGAGAGAAAACAGAAAACATGTAATGCCTGTCTTTATTCACTTAGCATGATATCCTCTAGTTCTGTCCATTTTCCTGAAAATGACATGATTCTGTTCTTTGTTATGGCTGAATAATACTCCATTGTGTATATACACCACATTTTCTTTATCCATTCACCTGTTGATGGAACCAAGGTCAATTCCATATCATGACTATTGTGAATTGTGCCGCAATAAACATGGGCATGCATGCGTCTCTTTTATGTTGATTTTGATTCCTTTGGATCTATACCAAAAAAAAAAGATAGATATAGATAGATCACATGATAGTCCTCTTTTAAGGTTTTTGAAGACCCTCCATACTGATTTCCATAGAGACTGTACTAATTTACATTCCTACCAACAGTATAAAAGGGTTCTTTTCTCTCTACACCTTCATCAGCATTTGTTATTTTATTTCTTTTTATAATAGCCATTCTGACTGGGGTGTGATGTAATCTAAATGTGGCTTTGATTTTACATTTTCCTGATGGCTAGATATTGAGCATTTTTTATATCCTTATTGGCCATTGATACTACTTTCAGAAGTTCTATTACATCATTTTCACAAGATTAAAATAATTATAATTCTTTATTCTTATGCAGTAATATTGACTTTCTTATATATCTAAGATCCAAGTCACAAAATGAGGTTAGCAGCAAATATATACTTTATTGTTTCTGAAAGTTGTGATTATTTTAACATGGTGTCTCAGCTAAGCAAATTATGTCAGTCTCAAATATGGTTTTCCCAGGCTTCAAATGGACTGCTAGTTTTGTTTTTGGTGATATAATAGATAATCATAAACTATACAATTTGAATAGAAGCTACCTCTGAAAAGGACTGAAATTATTAGACTTTCAGAAAGGCTTCAGATGTTTATATGAAATAGTAAAAATGTTAAAAATTCATGAAGACCAAAAAGAAATCCACTAGAAGTGGTACCAGAGATGTAAACTGAAACCAACATCTAACCTGGTGTTTTCTCCAGTTGATTTTGGGCTTTTTAGTCTCAAGGTGAACAGGAGATACAGGCTAAGGGAATCTCTCCCAGGACGTTGAGTCCAATAGAAATTCTTCCTAGGATAAAATGTAAAGATAGACTAGAAATAAACCAGCCCTTCGATATGCATCCGTTCCCTAGGAGAAGCAAAAGAAATTGACTAACTGGGTACAGAAGGAAAATTGTCACTAGGAGGAAAATATTTCCCTGGAAAGCTTCTATAATACCACCAGACATCAGATTGGTTTACAAACCAAATTTGTACTCTGCAATTGCCCAAAAACTTGAGTTGAAAGTGACTTTTACAGTATTCCTGGACTAAAGATTCCATCCATAACCTCACAGAGTGAAATCAAATCCTCTATAAAACCCACCTGCAATTCAGGCCTCAAAGAATTATCATAGATAGTGTGTGAAAGAGCAATGAGCTTACAACGGAAAACTAACCACTTAGGCAAACGAGGTTCTATAAGTAAGACTTAGGGATTGAAATGATGAGAAACAATATAAAATGAGCATATTTACTATATTTAAAGAAACTAAATATGGGTTTGAAAATAATGTCAGAAGCAAGAGACTGTTTCTTAAAATGACCAAGGTGTTTTGCAAAGGAATTAAGTAAAACCTCTAGAAATATATAATGTATGAAATTACAGTCAACAGAAGATTGGGCATGGCTGAAGATAAAATTAGAAAACTGAAAAATAGATTAGAAGAAAATTTTCAGATTATAGCAGAGAGGCAAAGATATACATAGTATGAAGAAGAGTTGAGAAACATGTAGTAAGATATAAGAAGATAACATTAGTATAATCAAAGTCCAAGAAAGAAAATGTAAAGAATGGAAAGGATATTAATCCTCAGAGTCCAGGAGCCCTACAAATCCAACTCAGAATAAATGAATACAAAGATGTCTGTACTGAAAAAGTTCATAGGGGAGCTGAAAAATATCAAAGACAAAGAGATTATAGACAAGGAGGAAAAGTCCAGTTATAATAAAGGAACAACACCTATACTGATAGAAATTCAAAAGGATGCACTTCAGGGAGAGGACCTGAGATGCAAAAAGGAATGATGATCAGGAGGGGGTCAACCTTTGTTAGTTGATTATGTAAAATGATAATAGTAATCTCATGTGGTAAAGATAGACTAAAGATAGGCTAAGATACATAATAACATCATACAGGTCTAAAGTAGTGTGATCAGAGAAGGCAGAAGGGCCCTGAAAGGTAGAAAATAACTTCATTATTTTTGTGTATTGATCAATGCAGTTTGCCTATAAAAAATGCCTAGAATGATCACTGAGAGATTAAATGGAGACAAAGAAAATAGACAATAGAAAAGTGTGCTTCACTTCCAAACAAATCTAAGGGTAGAAAGACATAAGAAAAGCATTTTAGACAGGCAGGGAAAGAGAGAGAGAAATAGACAAAGGAGACAAAAATAAAATGATAGAAATAATTTAATCCTAATACTATAGGCACTCTTTATCCATGGGTTCAATCAACCATGGACTAAAATATTTGAAAAAAATATGGTCTAGTATTAGATGTGTGCAGATTTTTTTCTGTCATTATTCACTAAACAATGAAGGATAGCAGCTATTTACACAGCATTTACCTTGTATTAGGCATTATACATAATCTAGAGGTGATTTAGAGTATATGGGGAATGTAAATAGGTCATATGCCATTTTATATGGGGAACTGGATCATCCATAGTTTTTGAAATTTCCAAGGGGTTCCAGCATCAGTCCCCCATACTGAGGAATGGTATCATATCATTAGTTTTAAATACTGTGAGTGCATTAAATTCTCAGTTACAAGACAAAGATTGTCAGACTGTCTATAATACTGTTTAGAAGAACAACTAAAGCACGGGCAATCAGAATAGTTACAAGTCAATGGATGGGAAAATGAAGTAAAAACACACTAATCAATACAAAGACTGTGCAACTACATTAATATGAAATTAATACAGCTTTTAAGACAAATTACATTTCTAGAGATTAAAATGCTCATGACAAAATATTAGAGGACTCAGTTGACAGACTCTATTCGTAACTGATAGATAAAACGAACAAAAAAATTCAAGCTGTAGATTTATACATAAGTCTGATCTAATTAATTATATAAAATATTCTTTCCCCAAACTTATGAATATGTATGTGTCCTTTTGAAACACTCAGAGAAATTTTCCATAACACAAAACTGAAGAAAAAAAAAAAACAGTCTCATGATTGGGACCATGAAGGCCACATTGTTTGATAACATTGCAGGTCAAAAGTAAAACAGAACACCAAAAAATCCTCTGTGTTTAGTCAGTAACTTCCTGATATCTCATAGATGTAAGAATAAATACTAGCAGCATATAAGTATGCAGATTGCTAGATTAACACAGGGACTCTTAGAACAAAACTATAGATAATACTTGTGACAACTTATGAGACATGACTAACATGGATCTTAGAAAGAAAGAATTATACTTAAAATTCCAGTATTAGGAAAGAAAGGCTGAGGGCTAGGGATATAGCTAAGTGGTAGGGTGCTTTCCCAGCACATATGAAGCCCTGGGCCCAATCTCCAGCACCTCAAATAAAAAGGCTAAAAATTAAGGAGTATCTAACTTACAAAGTTAAAGAAAGAACAACAAAATAAACCTTGTTAAGGTAGATTAAAGGAAACAATAAAGTCATGAAATAGAAATGAGATATAATAAAGAAATAAGATACTCCAAATTGATTCTTTGAAAAATTAATAACTTTGGCAAGCTTATGGCATTTTGATTTTTAAAAATGACACAGAAAGGAAACACGTGTAAGTTTGAGAATTTAAAGGATATTATATAAAACTATGACAAAATTTAAAACTAATAATATGGAACATTAAGATTTTAACACCAAAAGATCGGACCAGTAAAGCAAAGCAAATAATACAATACCTCCTTCCCCAGATAATTTACTCACTTTCTTTTTTTTTTTTTTTTTTTTTTTTTTGGTACCAGGGATTGAACTCAGGAGCCCTCGACCACTAAGCCACATCCCACATCCCCAGCCCTATTTTGTGTTTTATGTAAAGACAAGGTCTCACTGAGTTGCTTAGTGCCTCGCTATTGCTGAGGTTGGCTTTGAACTCACAATTCTCCTGTCTCAGTCTCCCAAAGTGCTGGGATTACAGGCTTGCACCACCATGCCTGGCTAGTTTACCCAATTTCATTCAATGAGATAGGAACCTGAATACTTCTATAATTAGTAAAGAAAGTGAGTTAACTAGTAAAAATCTCCAAAGAAGGAAATTCAGCTCAAACGGTTTCAACAGGAAATTTACCAGATATTCAAGAAATAATTTCAATCATACATAAATAATTCACGAATAGTTGTACAAAAAAAGTGACCTCCCTAGACATTTTGTGAAGCTATAATAGCCTTGTTACCAAAATCCTGATAAGGATGGTTATGAGAAGGGAAAAATTATACAGTAATCTCTCTCATGAAAATAGATGCAAAAATCTTACACAAAATAGCAATGATCTTAATCTAGCACTCCACAAAAAGACAATACTTCATAAGAATGTTTTGTCCTAGATATACAAGCTTTATTTAACATTATAATATCTACTACCATATTTATGATCTCAAAAATAATCCAATAAATTCAAACACTGTAGAAAAAGCCACATACACTTTCCAGGAATCTTAGTGTCTGAGCTACAAATAGTAAAATCCAAAGTTATCCAAGTATAGCCTTTTAAATTTTTATACCTCCTCTTACTTAAGAAAGGGATGTAGCATCATATAAGAAACATTTACACAAACAATGGAACCATTAAGACTAAGATAATGGGCCCTGGATACTCAATGTAGACCCAATTTCAGGTATTTTTAATGACCACTCAAGATCTTACATTTTCTATTGTGTGTAGAAAGGAAATTAAGGAGTTGGAAATGGGAATTTAAAGAAGTAGAAATATTCATTTCTGAATATTTCCCCATAGTTAGCTTGACAATAAATTTTATTTACAAATCAATTAAAAATCAACAAAGTTCGTCAAAATATGGGGTTTTTCCTCTTATCTTTTAATTGAATTCCAGAGGATCACACACTGCATCAATGATGTCTTTGTAAAATGACAGGCTAGAACCAGAGAAGAGTTTGCAGGGCCTTTAAGGAAGCCATGTGATTTAAATAAACAATATTCTATGTTGAGAAGTGCATGAAATAAACCAGCAAGGGAAAGAAGGTACCTACGAGTGGGCAACTCATTGCTTCAAGGTAAAAAAAGGTGCCCACAGGGCTGGGATTGTGGCGCAGTGGTAGCGTGCTCGACTAACACGCGTGAGGCACTGGGTTCGATCCTCAGCACCACATAAAAATAAAATAAAGATATTCTGTCCACCTATAACTAAAAAATAAATAAATATTAAAAAAAGGTGCCCACTCTTAACCTCTGATTTTCTTGTACACAACTGACAAGTTTAGAATAGGAAAAGATACTAAATTTCCCGAGAAAAAGCAAATAGTTCAAGTCAAACTACAATGGAAACTACTCTCCCAAAAAGCAATTTAAAAAAAAATAAAATAAAACCTGGGATATGACTATATGCTTTTTTCTCAAATCTCAAATTCTCATGCAATGCTTAAGTGGAAACAGAACAATGCTAATGGAAGGCAGTGGCATCATTTCAGTTTGCATTTTTGCATTTTTGACAACTATTCAGTCATTCTAAAGCAGAGTGGCAATTTGCTGAGAGGAGACCGAGGATGGAAATGGTGACGATTTTTAAAGAGAGATTGATGTATTCCTTTCCTTGAAAAATCCTTTATTTTTCTTTAATTCATAAAGAATCCTGCCTTAAATGTCCAATTAGACAGTCAGCTACAGGATTTTTCAGATTCATCCGTTGGAAAATTCATCAGTTGGAAATTTGGGTTGCCTAAATGTTGGCATTCTAAATGTTGATGAACTACTTCTGAAAGTGCAGTGGCAGAAGAAACTAATAAAAGATGTCTTAGCAAGAATTTAGTCTAAAAAGGAAGCATTACTTTTCCCCTTTAAAATAATTTTTACCATTCATGTGAAAAAATCATTGGGAAAAAAAAAATCTGTGTTCTATGGTGCTTAGCTTCTAAGAAATAATGAGCTGTGAAGCTGAGTGAAGTCACCAGAGGACGGGATAAGGACAGAGTAGAAAAAGAGGTACAAGGCGTGAATTCAAAGTGAGTCCAATAAACACAGGTTCTGTTTTCTGTCTACACGCAAGTGTGGAATACATAGGATTTCACAAGCCTCAGGTTTTGTCCTGCTAGAAAATCAAAATGAGAGAAGATGAAGATATTAAAGATACATATAAATATACATATAAATATTCTTTTTTTAAAAAAGTTTGTATTTGTTCTTTTTAGTTGTATATGGTGTAGAATATATTTTGACATATCATACGTACATGGAGTATAACTTCCCATTCTTGTGCTTGTACATGTTATGGAGTTACACTGGCCCTGTGTTCATACAGGAGTTATGTCTGATTTATTCTACTGTCTGCTAATTCTATTCTCATCTCCCCTTCCTTACCTTCATTCCCATTTGTCTAATCCAATGAACTTCTATATCCCACTCTTATTGTGTGTTAGTATCCATATAACACAGAGAACATTCCATCCTTTGGGGGGGGATGGGCTTGTTTCACTTAGCAGGATAGTCTCCAGTTCCATCCATTTATTGGCAAATGCCATAATCTCATTCTTCTTTATGGATGAGTAATATTTCATCGAATAAATATACTACATTTTCTTTATCCACTCATCTCTTGAAGGGCACCTAGGTTGGTTCCATACCTTGGCTGTTATAAAATTGAGCTGCTATAAACATTGGTGCAACTGTGTCACTATAGTATGCTGATTTTAAGTGCTTTGGGTATATACTGAGGAGTGGGACGACTGGATCAAATGGTGGTTCCATTCCAAGCTTTTTGAGGAATCTCTATACTCCTTTTCAGAGTAGTTGCAGCAATTTGCAGTCCCACCAGCAGTGTATGAGTGTAGCTTTTTCCCCACATCCTCGCCTACATTTATTGTTACTTGTATTCTTGATAATTGCCATTCTGACTGGACTCTTGGTTTATCCTGGAGATTAATGCCATATCTGAGGTTCAAGTGGCAAATATTTTCTCCCATTCTGTAGGCTCTCCCTTTGTGTTCTTGATTGTTTCCTTTG
The DNA here is from genome assembly GCA_028644305.1 of Xerus rutilus. Lineage (NCBI taxonomy): Eukaryota > Metazoa > Chordata > Mammalia > Rodentia > Sciuridae > Xerus > Xerus rutilus. The sequence goes on along the minus strand of CM053406.1, from coordinate 15,445,005 downwards.
CTGTGAAGAAACTTTTTAGTTTGATACCCTCACATTTATTGATTCTTGATTTTACTTCTTGTACTGTAGGAGTCTTGTTGAGGAAGCCTGTCCTGAGCTGACATGATAGAGAGTTGGGCCTACTTTTTCTTCTAGTAGATGCAGGGTCTCTGCTCTAATTCCTAGGTCCTTGATCCACTTTGAGTTGAGTTTTGTGCAGGGTAAGATATAGGGGTTTAATTTCATTTTGCTACATATGGATTTCCAGTTTTCTCAGCACCTATTGTTGAAGAGGCTATATTTTTTTCAACGTATGTTTATGGCACCTTTGTCAGGTATGAGATAACTGTATATATCTGGGTTTATCTGTGTTTTCTATTCTGTACCATTGATCTTCATGTCCGATTTGGTGCCAATACTATGCTGTTTTTGTTACTGTAGCTCTGTAGTATAATTCAAGGTCTGGTATTGTGATGCCTCCTGCTTCACTTTTCTCACTGGGCCTACTTACTTTTCCAAATGAATTCGTGACTACTATTTTATTTCTATGAAGAACGTCATTGGAATTGAATAGGAATTAAATTAAATCTACATAATGCTTTTGGTAGTATGGCCATTTGACATTAATCCTGCCTATCCAAGAACATGGGAGTTCTTTCTACCTTCTAAGGTCTTCTTCAATTTCTTTCTTTAGCATTCTGAAGTTTTCATTGTAGTGGTCTTTCAACCCTTTGATTAGATTGATTCCTGAATATTTTATTTTCTTTGAGGCTATTGTGAATGGGATAGTTTCCCTAATTTCTCTTTCAGTTGATTTATCACTGATATATAGGAATGCAATTGATTTATGTCTGTTAATTTTATATTCTCCTACTTTGCTGAATTCATTTATGAGTTCTAGAAGTTTTCTGGGGGATTTCTTGGGTCTTCAAAATATAGAATCATGTTGTCATCAAATACATATAGTTTGAGTTCTTTCTCTACTCATATCCCTTTAATTTCTTTCTTCTAATTGCTCTGGCTAGAATTTCAAGGACTATATTGAATAGAAGTAGTGAAAGAGGGCATCCCTGTCTTGTTCCAGTTTTTAGAAAGAAAGCTTTCAATTTTTCTCTATTTAGAACGATGTTGGCCTTGGGTTTAACATATATAGCTTTTACAATGTTGAGGTATGTTCCTACTATCCTTAGTTTTTCTAGTGTTTGAACATGAATGAATGCTGTATTTTGTCAAATGCTTTTTCTGCATTTATTGTGATAATCATGTGATTCTTGTCTTTAAGTCTATTGATATGAATTGCATTTATTGATTTCTGTATGTTGTTGCAAATTGCATGCAAAAACATATTAAAAAGATAGTGCACCATGATCAAGTGTGGTTTATCCCAGGGATGCAAGGTTGTTTCTATATACATAAAGGAGTTATTCTGATGATTGACCATGAGAAAAGGAGGACATGAGGACAAGTGAGGACATGAGGAAAGGATGAAAGGAGAGTGAGAAGGGAAGAGTGATGAATTATAGAAGCTTATAGGGCTGTAAGATTGGAATTGGATTCTTAGAGGATGAAGGAGAAATATGTGAGATAGTGATAATAGATGCTGGCAGTAAAGATAATGTAGTGGTTACTAGAAATGATAAGGTCTAGGTATGACGACCAGGGCATAAGTTGCTGAGGTAGGTAGAAGATAAGATAATTGGAAAAGATGTCAAGAAACTGAGAGGTCAAGATATTGAAAGAATGTCCTACACAGATATAAAAATTGCCAACAATTATAACAAGAATGAGTCAGGCACTAAAATCTTTAAGAAGAGCAAGTGCCTGGTGCTTGGTAGGTGTTACTGTTCAAAGACATGAAACTTAAAGGTGTTTATTTTTTAAGTGAGAAAGAAGGAAAAGTGATCCAGAAGGAGCAATGAAGATCCAAGGAGATTTCCACCACACCTCTGAGCCCAATGAAAAGAAGTTATGGGGGAAAATGGTTACTATTTGGAAGGGCATCAGGAAAAAATTTTCTTATGGGGGAGCTATCAGTTAAGGCAAGATGCAATGGGAACATTCAGAAAAGAAGTTAAGGGTATGAGGAGTTTGCCAGTGATTGGTCATGGTTCCAGAAAGCCCAGCAAAAGTCTCCCCGTGCATTCTGGGAATCCTGTGCAGGACAGGATGTCCAGGGCTTTGTCTGGTTGCTGGCATGATCAGGGTAGCAGCTATAGTGACATTAGTCCTGAAGCCTCTAGGGAAAAAAGTGCTGAGAATACTATGAATAGCATCAGGCAACATCAGGTCACTCACCAGAGTGTGCAAGATTCTGAGGGTCCCTTTGGCCCCTGATGATGAAAGCAGTGTCACGCTGGAGATCTCTGGATCAGTATTAGACACAGTCAAATTGTTATCAAATCTGTGTGTGCTTGACTTTCCAGAGAGGCCGCAAGTCTGCCATTGTGGGTTTTACACTGCCCTTTCTTTCTGTACTTGCTTATCATGCCTATTATGGGTTGAACTGAGTGTACCCTGGCCTCCCAAACTTGTATGTTGTAGTCCTAGTCCCCAGTACCTCAGAATACCACCTTATTTGGAGAGAGAGTGTTCACAGAGGTAATCCCATTAAAGTGAGGTCATCAGGATGGGACCTAATCCAATGTGGCTGGGGTACTTTAAAAATAGGGAATTGGGGTACAGAGACTTGTTATAAGGAGAAAGCCACATGATCAGGGAGATGGTCCCCCTACAAACCTAACAGAGGCTTAGTATGGATCTTTCTAGCACAGCCAACACCTTGATCTGGGACTTCTATCTGCCAGACCATGAGATGATAGATTCCTGTTGTGTCAGCCACTCAGGTTGAGGTCCTTTATTACAGCAGCGCTAAGGAACTGTCACAGTCCTCCTATCTGGTGAGCCTGAGACCAAGAACTGAATTTCATGTGCATTTCCAAGGCCTCACAACCCAATACACACCTTACCCGCACTCAGATTTAATGGCCATTTGTGTCTTGCATGAGTATATTTTTTAATTTATTTGTAGAGCAATGAGAGAAAGAGCCAGTGGAAACATCTGAGAAAGTAGTTTATAATATTAAATGATTATGAGAATCTGAAAAATCCTTTCCAGGAGCCATGTTATGGCTCTGCTGTTATATGCAGTCTGGAGCCAGCACCAGGGACCAAATGCCGTTGACTGGCTCCACCTTCCCACATCCACAGGTCCTTAGTTGTCTTTCCCTCCTGCTATTTAGTTGACTGAGCCCAGCTTGCACCAATACAAGTCTTTCCTCGGGATCCAGTTCACAGGATTTGTGTTGAACCTATGTATGACTTTGCTTGTGTCTTCAAACCAAGTAAGTTGAAGGCATTTTAAAAAATCTGCTTCTATTGAGAGAGGGTGGGGACTGAGTCAGGTATACCTTTGATATATTCCTAATTATATTCTGATAATTTATTGAAAGAAGAGAGAATAATTTTGGGAGCTTTGTCAACCTGCATGAATAGAATTGATGATGGGGGAAAACCGTATTATAAATAGCCTCGGGAGTGGAATATATTTGAATGGGATTAAAGATATTTATCAGCAGTAAGGGTGACGGTTCACAGAGTGATTTGCTTGGCTATTCAACTACTGAATGTGATGGGATCCCTCTAACTCAACTTCCACAGCTGCTCTCCAAATTCATAGTTCAAATGCCCATAAGCAATAAGATTAACATTAAAAACCAACTTCAGCAAAAAAAAGAAAGATAAAAAAAAGAAAAAGAAACAAGAATGTCAGCAGAAATGCAAAGTTCTAAAATTAAGTTTGAGAAATTATTCAGGATTTGGAACTGTCTGAAGTGAACATTCAGATGTCTCACTCTCTCCCTCTCTGTTTTTGTTTCTCTTCATACATATGTGGTCATCCTTCATATCTGGGGGTTCTGCATCTGTCAATTCAACCAACCACTGATCAAAACTATTTGGGAAAAAAATCATGTTATTGCTGATTTGTACACAGCTAAGCCTACAATTGTTACTTCTGTACTGAACATGTACAGGCTTTTTCTTTTTGTCACTATTCCCTAAACAACACAGTATGACAACTATCTCCATAGCATTTACATTGTATTAGCTATTTTAAGTAATCTAAAGTGATTTAAAGTCTGCAGGAGACTGTGCATAGGTTATATGCAAATACTATGCCATTTTATGTAAAGGCCTTGAGCATCTGCAGATTTTAGTATCCTCTGGGGATTCTGGAATCAATTCTCCTCAGATACTGAGGGAAGATTGTACATATATATGTACATATATGTACAATATATAATAACATATAATAATATGTTAGAGGAATAAACTTAAGGAACTTAGCAATTTTTAAAGATTTTATGCATCTCTGACCTCTTCTCATAGATGATATATACCTACATGTTACACACGGCAAAACCACCACTGGTGTCGGGCAATGAGAGTGAACACATTGCAGGTTGTGAGTGAACTAGTTATTCTAGTTTTCTACTGCTGTATAACAGATCATCTCAAAACAAAGTGGCTAAAGTCCATGTTACCTCTTAGGGTTCTGGAGTTGTTTGGTTTCAGCTAGACAGCTCTCAGTTGGGGGCCATAATTCATTTGCAGTCAATGGCTGGGTCTAGAGTCATTCCAAAGGATTTCTTACTCACATATCTGCAATTAATATTGGCTGATGTGGGATCTTAGCTGGAGTTTTCAGCAGAACACTTCTAGGTGGCCTCTGCTTCTTCATAGCATAGCACCTGATTTCTAAAAGCAAAGATCCTAAAAGAAACCAAGTTGAAACTCCATTTTCTTGTATGACCTTACCTTGGAAGTATGACCTTTCCTCTGCAGTCACATGCTTGGCTGAATTTAAAGGCAACATATCAAATTGTAAGAAGCATACATAGGATGGGAGACTTTGTTGTGGTCATCTTGAAAAGTACGATCTGGCTCTCTGCTTCTGGGCTGCCATGAGCTGAGCAGCTTTGTTCTGCCATGCCCCCACCATGATGTTCTACCTCACCTGAAGTCCAAAGCAATGGAATTCACTGACCATGGACTGAAAATCTAAAACCATGAGCCCAAAACGAACTTGCCCTTCTTTAAAGAAAAAGAAAAAAGGGGGGACAAAATAAAGGAAAGATGCAATCTACTAGTCTTCCCTCTTCTGAAAGAAATCACATCTTCTCATATTCATTCCCTTCTCTCAAGACCCCAAAACTCAATGTAAGGCACAGGACTAGGACTGATCATCATCTACATCGTTTATGAGGCTCCTTGAGGGTAGCTCCTTGGATACAGTCCCATAGGTACCATTCCTCCTCATCTGAAAACCTGTGAACTGGCAAGATAAACCCTCCTCCCGCCCCATGCACTCGACATCTAATGGTGACACAGGCTGGGATCACTACTACACTTACCCTCATCCCAAAAGGTGAGAAACCAGAGATACACAGCAGTCGCTGTTTCTGTTCTGAAATCTAGCTGTGCACATACTGCTAGTTCCTCCTCTAGAGCTTGGAGCCCTGCCTTGCTGTTCTTCACTGCAAGTGCTGGCTCTGTTCTCTGGGCTCTTTAGTTCTGCTCTCTAAGCCACACAATCTGAGTAGCTTTCTCATCCTGCTTTGAGTCTACAATACCTGGCGAGTCCAATAGCTCCACTTCACTTATTAAAGTCTCTATCCCTTCTGGTGCAAGATAATGGTGTTTCTGCCAAAAATTATTTTCTTTTAAAAATCATGGTTTGTGCATATGTATTCATTTATGATCTCTTCCATTAGAAAATGTCACACCTGCAAATCTCTTAGAGATGAGCCTTTCTTTATCTTCAGATCGTGGTCAGATTCCTGTGGGAAAATGCCCTTCATGTGTTGTCACGGAAGGATTTTTTTCCACTTTAGTTTGGTTTTTTTTTTCAAGATCTTAGGGAAGTATTTTTATAGTCTCACTTTTGGCTTCATCCTCAGGACACTTTTGGCTAAAACTTTTTACCCCAAATTTGATCTCATAGAAGGCATTTCTTGGCTGTAGAATCATTTGCTGCCTAGAGAGATTGGTGAAAAAGAGCATTATTTCATATCCAACAAAATTTGTCTCCTTTAAAGAAAACAGTCCTCTCTTAAATGTGTCCCCATCTTTTTGCATTTTATCTTAGTCCACAAGAAGCCAGATGGCAATTTCATTAATTCACCTGGGACTCTTTCTACTCAGATGCTGACAGTTGATGCCGGCTGCCTACTGGAGCCTCAGCTGAGGCTGCTGCCTGGTGCACCTGCCTGTGGTCTCTCCATGTGGCTGGCCTTTCCTCACAGCACAGCAGTGGCTTCCAAGAGCAAGTACCATGGGAGAGACCAGGTGGAAGCTGTATCAGCTCTTCTAGTCCAGTCTCAGAAGTTACATCACATTTGTACCTCTTAGTTGCAGGCCCACTCAGATTCAAGGGACAGGAACATAGACTTCCACCTTTCACTCAGAGGATTAGCAATGTGACAATGCAAAAAAAAAAAAAAAAAAAAAAAAGCCTGTAGGATGGGAGTCCTTTTTGCAACCATCTTGGAAAATCCAATTTGCCACACCAGTGGTATCCACAAAATGCAGCTATAATAATTTTGGGGAGTTACCAGGGATTGAACTCAGGGGCACTCATACACTGAGTCACATTCCCAGCCCTATTTTGTACTTTATTTAGAGATAGGGTCTTACTGAGTTGCTTAGTGCCTCACTTTTGCAGAGGCTGGCTTTGAACTCTCAATCCTCCTGCCTCAGTCTTCTGAGTCACTGGGATTACAGGCATGCATCACCACACCCAGCAAATGCAGCTATAATAATTGTTGGATCGAAACCAACAGATCACTCTAAGAAGCTGGCAATATTAATAAATTTTAGTGAATGATAAATTTTAAATGATATATAATAAATGATAAATTTTAAGTGGCTTATCTATCACCACTTAAAAATTTATCAACAGTACACTAAATAAAATTTAGATATTTGCTGATTTTCAGCCTGTTGTACCAAGCTCTATATTAAACAGCTTATATTTTAATATCAGAAAAAAATGGATGAAATTAAGGAATTTCTTTTTCTTTTTTGTTCTATGGTCAGAAAGGCCTATCACAATAGATATATCCAAGGAAAACTTATCACATGGTAATTTGGCAAGGTGGGCAGTGGAGAAACTTCCTTAACACAACTGTGTTCCACATACCTTCCTCCAAATCACCCATGATGAACTCAACCCATACTAAAGAAAGCACCTGACCTCTTACGTTTAAATCCTGATCAAGTTCTTGAAATGAAAATGCCGATCAAAATAACACAGCCAATATGTGTGCTTTCCATGATTATAGTTTTTCAACATGAAAGTTACATGTATTGAAGCCCACTCTAGAAGAACCAGTTGAAAGAGGAAAACCTACTGCAGGCAGACACTCTGTAAGCTGTGAGGCATCCAGGCACATCCAGGGGCCAGGCTGGGGCTGCTTCAAGTTTTCAGGATCTAGAGGTACATTTCTCATCAAGCCACTGGCAGCATCACAGAAATTGGAGTCAGAAGACCTCTGTTCTGTGTAACGTCTGGCAAGTTACTAAACCCCCTTTTAACCTAAATTGCTTTATAATGAATAAATACTAATTATTAGCACAATGATAATAGTATCTTTCTCATAGATTTTTTTTTTTTACTAAAAATATATAGTATGGGCTCAGTAAAATGCTTGGCACAGCACCTGGTACATAGTAAGCACACAGCAAGTGTGAATTTTATCGTAACGTTGTAGTGGTGATGGTAGGAGTGCTGGGGAATGCCTTGTAAATGTGCAGTCATAGTGATAAGGTACAGCCAGTCATAAAAGAGTATTGGGCTGAAGATGTAGCTCAGTTGGTAGAGTGCTTGCCTTGCATGCACAAGGCCCTGGGTTCAATCTCCAGCACCACAAAAAAAGGGAGGGGCAGCGTATTGGTAACATTAGGTAGATATAAAGCCTATCATTCTCTGCCCACTTTCCAGTGCTTCCAAATTCCACCTTTTGGCTACTTCTGGAAGTCTTGGGAGGCTCTTAAACTTTTGTGCCCACATGTCTTCCTTCCTCTCTCTGGACCAGAGCTGACTTCAAAGGCCATCGCAGCTCTGCATTAGTCCCTTCTCTGAGTCGAATATGTACCCTACCCTGTATTCTCTTTGCACTTTCTCTACATCATGTTTCCAGAATGGCTTGTCTTATTCCTGTCTGCATCCCGGTGCCCAGAATAGTCTTTGGCACATGATGAATGCTGAGGTTGACGCAGTAGAAGTCTTAATGAGAATCCAAGGAAGAGATGTGCAGCACAATTGCCTCATGGAAAGAGTCCTGACCTTGGACCGGGTTGTAGCTGACTTTTCCAGACTTGCTGGATGACTTTGAGCATGTGAATTTTAAAATGCACTGAAGAACGTGGGATTTTTCTCATCTGAAAAAAAATAGCCAACGACAGCCAAAAACAATTGCAGTGTGCTACAAAACCCTCATAACTCTACAAGGCAGATATCACAGTCCCCAGCCCCTTAGCCATGGTTTTGCTTTCTATGGTTTCCATTACCTATGGTCAACCACAATCTAAAAATGTTAAATGGAAAATTCCAGGAATAAACAATTCATAATATTTAAATAATTTTTATTGTAGTCTATTGTTAAAAATTGTCCTATTTTAAGTCATCACTGTTAATCTCTTACCATGCCTAATTTATATACTTTATCATAGTTATGTATATACAGAAAAAAACATGGCACATGTAAGGTTCAGGACTACCTGAGGTTTCAGGCATCCACCCGGGTCTTGGAATATATTCCCTGAGGGTAAGATAAGGAAGATGACACTCAGAGACACACTTATGTGTGCTACAGCTTGATCTGTCCATCTGAAGTCTGAGTGCATGCTGCACCTTACTTTATCAGAACAGATAACATCTGGTTCTTTTTGGCTCTGAATTCTCAAATATCATGATGCCGCTCCTCTCTACCTCCTGTTCTCCATTTTTCACAAAGAAGCCATTCCAATCCTGTGCTATGCCATTGTTTAGTGATATTCAAACTAGACTATTAACCCACGGAGGTCAAAGCCATTAGTCCACCTCATACTTTCCTCCCCAAAAAGCAGTTGCTGCAGCTGGTGGTGGTGCTCAGCGGTGATTCCCTGTACTTTAAACAGCTTTCAACCAGCTGAGAGGTCACGGGAGTCAGATAATACCCATGCCAAAAACACAACTACTGTGCTTTTCATTTTTGCATTTCTCTTGGACACTTGTCCCAAGACAATCCCCTAGGCATTTAAGTAGCATTTTGGTGAACAATTTCAAATGAATTCCAGAAATCCTGTTTCTCAACCTTGGCATTATGGGCATTTTGGATTGGATAATTCTTTCTGGTTTTACACTGTCCTATATACTGTAGGATGATTATCAATACCCAGGATCTCTACCTACTAGAAACATACAAGCATCACCACATTTGGTCACGACAGTCCAAAATGTCTCCAAATATTGTCAAGTATCTCTTGGAGGGAAAATTCTCCCATCCTCCTGCCTAACAGCTTCCCCATCATTTGAGAACCACTGAACTAGACTGCATTGTCTGGGTGGGCTGGCCTTCATTTATTGTTGCAAAGTGAATGTTTATGTGTCTCTCTCCAAAACCTCATGTTGAAATCTAACCCCAATGTGATGGTAATAGGGATCTTTGGGACATAAGTAGGTTATAAGGTATGAGATTCATACTTCATAAAAGGACAACTTCTCCCTCGTACATGCTCTCCCCCTCCTCTCTCTCTCTCTCTTTCTCTCTTTCTCTCTCTCTCCCCTCTCTCTCTTTTTCTCTCTCTCTCTCACTCTCTCTCTCTCTCTCCCTCTACTATACCAGGATACAACCATTTGTGTGCAAACAAGAAAGCATGCCTATCACTTTAATAAAAGGGGGGGAGGGAGGAGCCACATGGCTTCTCGGCAAGTTGGAGTCCAGAGAGATGGAGAAAGAAGGAGTCCCCAGGATAGACGATACAAGTCTCTCTGGACAGTGATGATCCGTGGAGCCAATCACCCCAGGCCCCGGGGTGTAAGTAAAAATCTGTTTTGCCCCAGTGAGACGCAGAGATACCCGGGACAAGAAGGGACACACCATTTATTCTAGAAACTACAGAAGCTTAAATACACTCTTGGACCAATCAGATCCAGAGGTCACAAACAAAGGGGTGCTCTTTGGCAAGAGCACAGTCTATTAGCATAGAATGGGGAAGGATGGAAGGGAGGGGGTGGAAGGTATGGAGATGCTCCTACACATTCCCTCACCTCATCTGTCAGCACCTTGCTCTTGAACATCCCAGCTTCCAAAATTATGAGAAATCAATGTGTGTTGTAGAAACCACCCAGCACTAAACTGACTATGGCAATTACTTTATAAACCCAGTTTTGAAGCCAGGCACGGTGGCGCAAGCCTGTAATCCCAGCACTTAGGGAGGCTGAGACAGAAGAATCACGAGTTCAAAGCCACTCAGCAATGGCAAGGCACTACGCAACTCAGTGAGACCCTGTCTCTACATAAAACACAAAATAGGGCTGAGGATGTGGCTCAGAGGTTGAGTGCCCCTGAGTTCAATCTCCACTGTCAAAAAAAACAAAAAAACAAAACCTAGTTTTGAATCAAAGAAATGTGTACCTAATGAAGTTATAAAGAATGTCAATTGGGGAAGACATTTCTTATCCCTAGGCAACAACTCTGCCCCTCAAGCTCACCTCTCACTGGAATATGACAATCCCGGACTTTGTTTTAGGACTGTGACACATGATCTTAAAAAGCCGGAACAACAAAAGCAATGCCATGGTTTTGTTATACCAGCACGTCTCTGAAATTCAAAGGTACATGTTTATCAAGATGTATTCCCCTGTCACCATGGCCACCTCATGTTCCCTTGGACTGCAAAGAAAAGACAAGGAATGATTGAATGGGGTTTTTTTCTGTTCGTGTTTTGTACCTGAGTTCTGTCTTAGTCTGCTTCCTAAATAGAATAATCAATGCCATTATCTCTTCCTCCCTCATCTAAATCACATCAGGGCTCTACAGTAGATCGATAGTTACAACAAAGAAGGCCGGGACTTTCATTCCAGGGGGACTCATTACTCTGCTGCCCAGGTTCGGGGTGCAGGTTCCTCCTAAGTTTATCGACACTTCCACAGGAGTTAACAACAGCCGTCAGTTATTAATCCCGCACATGGACCCGCCCTCAAGGTTGCATGTATATGTGGAGAATCATATATAAACCAAAAAAACCTGCTTCCTTCTTCCCCCCTTCTTTTGGTCTCCTCTTTCTCTTCATAGTATTTAAAAATTGTCTTGTCTAGCAATCTAAAATGTTTGGGACTTCATTGAGATTCTCAGCAAGTACTGGTTGCATTGAAGCAGACTCACATCTGCTGCCGTATTACAAAGACTAATTAAAATAAATTCAGATCTTAAATTAGTCCTTTCAGTAACATTTATTGCCTAAGCCACTGGGCAATAAAGTATGTAATTCGGTTAAGCTGAAAAGAAAAGTGGTCTTTTGATTATATTTCCTAACAAGCTCCCCAAAAGGAGGATGAAATAAGAGACTGACTCTATGCCTACTTGGGAGTTTTTCCTATCACGGTGTGTTCCACTTGGCCTTAGTGTCCGTCTCTGTGACTGCTACTCAGAACTAGCCTTTCTTCCTTGTGAGCTAAACAACGCCATGGACAGACCAGAGGGAAACCTCTCTTAGTAGAAAGGCTAGTCACTGTTGCTTTGGGTTATCTCACTACCCTGAGATTCTGCAATGGCCTCATAGAGGGATCTTTGTTAGGACAGCTCTGTAAATCAGGGAGGATAGAATTTATGTTGACGTATCCCCAAGTATTCAATCTCTTATATGTATTTTTTTTCTACTAACTGCCAATGTGATATTTTAGTATTTTAACTCTGCAGGTAGAATTCAATACAGCTTTACCCAGCTGTATACATCTCATTGTGTTAAAGTGAGTTTCCCATGGACTTCAAAGATGTAAACTTTGTTTTTTCAAAGAAGAGATTCATTTTCAAGTTCAAGAAATCTTTATTGGAAGTCTGTGGTCTGTATATTGCTCAAATTCCAGCCTGTTCATATTTATTGCTCTTTGGGGCTAGTTTTAAAGAAAAATGCAGCAAAGAACAGGAGTGCCATGCATTTTTACACCTCTGTATAACTCTCCAGAGGGTTTCTTTTTAAGACTGACCAGCCAGATTTCCTTGACATCTTGCAAAATACCTTGGTAACAACAGCCAGTAGGCAGTTTCCTTCAATCTACTAGAAAGTGTGTTGCTATGGCCAGCTGCCACAGAGCACTGGGATCCTCAAATCTCCCCTCTTCTGGCAACTTGGGAAGACATAGAGCAGTGAAGACTTGAGCCAGGCACTGCTTCCAGGTACACAGAGGTCCAAGAAGTTGTGCATCTGTCTCCACCAGAACAACTGGCACTACTACAGAGGCCTCTATCTCCAGGCCATTGAGCTGATGACTAAGCTGTTGGCAAACTTGCTTAACTGGAATTGAGACCATTAAGAAAATATCTTAAGTTGTGGAATTTCTTCTGAAAACTTTGCCTCTCGCATTTTTTTTTAAATTCCCTTTAGCAGTAGTGTGCCCATGTATATTGAACTTAGTATGTCATAATTTTTTTACTGAAAATAGTTGGCATTGTGTGTATTTAGTCTGCTCTACCTTTGGCCTTAATTATTCAACAGCAATGCTTGTGGTAGGTTTTGCTTATGTCTTTCTCTGTTCCTTTGGTATTTCTGCTATTGTTGCTTAACATATATATATATATAACTTTGTCTACAGTGTTTTCCTTTGTGATTCAACTCAGCCTCCTTCTCTCCCATTAGAAACAAAGGAAGTGACACTAACAAACTTCCCAGTGCCTTTTGAACTGTGCCTTGGGACACTCTCATTAGTCCAACTGTGCCTGATATCTTTGGCTTCTCTCCACCAGCTGCCCAACTCTGGGGATGGTGGCAGGAAAGTGCTGCCCCTTGCCTTCATCTCTTTGCAGATATCATGTTCTTAGTCATTTTTCCACACATTTCTCCGAGTTCTTTTCTACTTAATCACCTGCCTTCCTGTGCTGACAAAGGACTAATGGGGGAAGACTTGCTTTTCTGGATACTCATTTGATTACTGGGCTAGCATTTTATTTCAAGAATGATTTATATGCATTTTTAATTTCTCCTGTAGTTTTCTCCTTAGGACTAATTCTTCTTAAATTGCAATTAGAGGAGATAGCGTGTGTAAATACACACACACACGCACACAGACATACACACACACATATTAAACACGTTGCATTTAGAAGCTTTTCCGAATGAGAATATGCTCCCTGTTGTTCTGCTCTCCTGCTTTAGGATAATAACCAATAGAGGAGCTGTTAGGAACCCCCTTCTGGCCCTTTTAGAAGTTCTTAGAGTTAATTTTAAAAATTAAAAGTTATCAACATTATTTACATAGGAAATGTCAAGAAGCTAGGAGATTGAGAAAAACTTTTGGTTTCAGAAGAAACTGTGGCCTGACTTGACCATAAAAGATAGCCCCCTCCCCCAAACACACAAGCATACATCCTTCACCCCAGGAGCTTCAAGATCTCTGGGGTGGAACTGGCGAGGTGGATGAGAGGAGTCTTCCTTTCTTTTTGTTTTCTTGTTTCAGAGTTCCAGTGTGAAATATTGACTGACTTATGCCTGTGTATGTCTTCCCCAGACCAGTTTCTAATTAGAGGCCGTTTAATAAATTGGGGCCATATCGCCTGCAGGTTTTGACCTTTGCTCCCAGATTGTCTCCCATTAGTCCCCATGCCCTCCAGTGATAGAAACCTCAAGACTTTGAGAATTCACTGATTCTTGTTTCATTTGTGGACCTTCTGAGCTTGCTCGGCCCTTTAGGAGGTTTCCTTGTGCTAATAACCATCTGTCATGCCCCTGTTTCATTGCAGCAGCTTTTGCTGCTGGAGACCTAGCTGGGGCCCTGAGCAAACTGCATGGAACTTTAAATCAAAGAGTGATCGTTAAGTAACATACCCCCAACATCTTTGCCATATAAAACTGCAAAGTTACATCAGGTGTAGCACTTGAACCTTTGCCATGTTGTAGAGGTAATGGTATCAGAATTTGACTTCTATCTTCAAGGGCCTATAAACATGCCTAATGGACACCAGTTTGTAGATCTCGGACTTACAATATGTACTCCTCGTTCCTGTACCTCTATCACTTCCACAACAAGGCAACTGGTAAATTGCACAGCATCCTGGATGACTTACCTCTGCAATTCACCTCTTCTCTTCAAGTTTTCTGACAGTTTGCTATTCAAAGGAAAGATAGCTGATCACAGGCTCCTGGTATTGCTCAGAACTGCCCAGGATATTAAGCCTCTCTCTACCCTGGAGGGTGGGATGGGGACTTTTTTCTGAATTCTCAGAAAAGACTCAACTGTTTCTCCTTGTCCCACTCTCCTTTCTTAAGGTGTTGGAATGCCAAAAGAAAAAGAAAAAAAATCCTATGATATGCAATGTTTTTAGGAAGATTTCAATAATTCAAGTCTTTTTCGTTGGACAGGTTGAGCAAAAGAATTTGAGAACACATTAACTACTGAAAGGTCACCTGTTCGATAGTAGCACCAGGACAAGAATTTAAGGGAATTTTAGAAACATAAGCAAACAAAAAACCATCCTGTTATAAATATCAACATTTCCCTCTTCCTTCTCTCCTTTCTTTTCATTCCTTCTTTCCTTTTCCTCTTCCTTCTTATGCCCACTGTTCTTAAAAACGTCTCTCTTCTGGTGTTCAGCAATTTCTCTGCTCTACACCTCAGAGATAAGTTTCTGGAAAGAGCAGCTGACACTTGCCAACACTTGTTTCTACTTCCTCAACTCCTGTTCTCTTTGATCCACAGGGACCTGGGTTCCATTCCTGACAGCTTGCTGAAGCTTCCTTCACTAAAATCACACATGGCATTGCTCCTAACTAGGAGATCCAGTAGGCAGTTTTGACACCCTATCATGATCTCCTTCTCTGCACTGTTTGAACTTTGGATGATTTTCCCCACTGTAAACCTGTTTGCTTACAATTTAAAGCATCCAGTTCTCCTTAGAGTTCACTAATTGCTCTCCTTCTGTTTCCTTCCTGGGCTCTGCCTGTCCCGTACCTGTTAAAGAACTGCTCCTGGGGCATGAGGGGTCATACCGGTGAGCTCTGGTAGATGTGAGCACACAGAGTCATGAGGTAGAAGGGCTCAGGAGAAGGCAGTGTGGTACATGGTTCAGAGGAAGAGCAGATGGAGAGTCAGGGTTACAGTAGTTCTGAAAGGCCCTGGAGAGAGTGTGGCACATGGGGTTTTTAGTCTGTGTTCAGTTCCAAAGGAACTTGGCAGCCAAAGGAAACTTGGGCAAGTTCCCTAATTATAATAAGCACTTATGAGAATTGCCAGGGAATACTTACTTATTCCCATAGAATACTTCTCTCAGTTGGCAGTATTGTTATTGGTACCTCCTATGTGTGTCATGAACATGCAATCATTTCCTTAACTCTTCAAGAAGGGGCTTTTCTCTCTTCTCTTCCCCATCCAAGTTTGATGAGGCAGGAGGTGCTCCAGAAGAGGAATGGAAGAGCACAGAGGAGACACTATTCTTCCCCTTGGTCACCTGCTCCTGCTGTGGTCTGCCAAGCCTCAGTCAGTCTAAGCTGGGGAGAGAAGCTGGTAGATGGCTAGAAGACCTTATGTGCCTGGAAAAGGGATGGGACCTGGCTAAGACTTCGCCTGGGTACATAGAACAGTTCAAAGAACTTGCCAGAAGGCATTGGAATGAAAAATCTCCCATTTCTTGTTAATTTCACCTATATCAAATTTGTCTTGTTCAATAAATTTGTTTCATATACTTACAAATCATTAAAGGTAGCACTGCCTATTAAACCCTACAGATTAAGTATTAAAGTGATGTTCCATAGAGAAATAGGAATAGAAGCACTCCAGTGGACCTCCTGCACACCTCCACTTGAGGAAAATGCAAAGGCAGTGCCTGCAAATGCCACCAAAGGACAAGTGGTTCATGAGCAGTGGAGACAGAGAAATGGGTAGTAGGCATGGGGTGGGCAATTTCTTTGTAGGCCGTGTGGGAGGGAAATAAATACAGATGAACAAGAATTAAGGCTCTTGAGATACATACCATATTGGGGCAAGTACAGGTGTTCTCTGGAAACAATTAAAATGGAAGGGGCAGAAAATGACAGAGAAGCCCAGGGAAAGAAGGAGAAGAAAAGCCATTTGTGTTACAGTCCACAGAGGAGTGGCCATGCCTGACAAGGTTGGAGTAGTTGAGCCCCAGGAAGTTTATGAAAAGGGAAGGTTCCTTATAGAGCAGGCAATGCTGGAGTAAAATTAAAAAGACAGAAAGAAAGAGACTAAGACAATTGACAGCCTGGGGAACAGGTGTATGAGCCCCTGGTAGAGGCACGCATTCTAAAAAGAACTGCTAAAAACTCAGTTGTCTCAGTAAAGCAAGATTGGGTGAGAATTTAAGAATCCATCAGCCCTGGTTTGGCAGGTGATGGGCAGAATAATCAACCAGGCCTTCTCCCGCTCCGTTCCTGGGATGCAGAGATACTGAGCAGGAGGCCTCTGCAACACAGCAAGGTGATAGTTGGAAGGGACTTCACTTTCTGAAAAGCATCTCTTCATAGTGATATTTTTCAGGTTCAGAAAGACTTTAAATTGGAACCCTTAGTGCTCCTGTTATCTCTGAACACATACTGAGTGCAAAGGAAAGCAGCCTGTAAGAGAAATTTTTTGATTTCCCCTTTCTTTGTCATTATTCAAATCTTGCAACTCAGCTTTTAGAGGTGAACTTTTAATTTGAGGAAGCAATGCCTTCACTATCATTTCTCTCCCCAAGTAGCAGATATGTGAGCTGGGTCTCCGGGGGAGTAAGACACTAAGACTCTTGTCTTGCTGGAGACAAGCAGAAGGATATAATGGAACACTCCATTCTGGACCAGTGTCTTCTGACCCCGGGGGCGTCATACAGAGTTGTGACTGAGGAATGCTACATAGCATCTTTGAGTTTGGAGTCCCCATTGATAATTATGATGTATGCTGCTGCCTGATGGTTCAGGGCATTTCCTTGCAAGGCCTGTTCCCATAGCACTCTCGTTAGGCTGTTTGGGATAACAGAATTGGCATCACTGTTTGGACTGGAAATTTTAAGAATGACAAATTAAAGAAGCCTGGAAAATACACACTGTACATTCTGCCAGGGTTTCTATCAATATGAATTCTAGGGCAGTAATAAAAAGAAATCAGTAACTTCTCCTTAGAAAATCAAGGAAAGAAATTACCATATGTTCTTTAAGAATGTGCTCTCTCTATGCCTGATTTGATTGTAATCCTCAAAACTTATATGATGCCACCCTAGTTTTATGTGCTCTAAGGTTTGTAAATTACTTTCACCTAGACTTCCTCACCCAGTTCTCACCATGCCCCTATCCAATTAGGTACATAGGCATTAATTTGACTTTCTTTACAGATGAGATTCAGAGAGTCTAAATCGGCCAGTATCACATAGCAGAAAGTGTCAAATAAGAATTTGAAACACAGGTCCTTCCAGCCCCAGAGCCCATGATCTTTACTGTACAGTGTGCTTCCTTAGAAATTAGATGGCCCTATCTTGCAGGAGCTACTTGTCTCCTAACTAGGTAACAGGAGTCCCAGGTAAATAGGAAGTCCCAGGTAAATCTCCTTAGGAAGAAATGTCTAGAAGCACCTGTTTGAAGTCTCAGAGCAGGTTGCTCTGTCCACAGTTGGGCAGGGGCAGTGCAGACGTGGAGACTGGGCTGCAGGTGGAAGATCTTGGTGTTTAGATGCAGAAATGGAGACTGGCTTCTCTGGTCCTTCAGATGTGCCCTCCACCCTTCACCCTGTTCTGTGCTCCATGACAGGATCAAAGCGTCTCCACTCTCTGGCCTGCTCTTTCTTGCCAGTGGGGAGCAGCCTCAGGAGGGCAGAGTGGAAGGCATGGTGAGGTTGCCATGAGCTGGGCATGCAGACTGTGATCCCCGTGTTTCTAACTTGTGGTGCATGGAATGAGAACCAGAAGGATGTGTGGCATATCACACTTCCCTCAGCATCCTCCACCTTCTCCATCTATCATTAAAGGTGATGTGGGCCACAGTGCTAGCCATCATTCACTCACCCATTTCTTTCCTTTATTCCCTAAAACAAGATCTGAGGGTACAGCCTCTCAAGGAGTCACTCAAATGCCCTTTCAATAAGCTGGTGACAATTGCGACACCCTGTTGAGACACTACAAAATTAGACGATATTCACATGGTATTTCGGGCGCAGATCCTGTAATGGCTGAAGCATGAGATTCTGTGCGTTACACACCATCTCCATCCTTTTTTCCTTTGAAAATGATAATCATTTTTACTGAGTACCCACTTTGCACCAGGTGCTCTGAAACCTTATGCTGTGATAAGTATTAAAATGGGAGCTTATATTATACTGTAACTAATTTCATCCTCATTCCACAGTTAGGTATCAAGAATCTTCTTATTAATACACAGGGAGTGGTTACTGATAATAGACACATTATTAAGCCCAAAGGCTTCTTGGCAGTGCGTGCTGGGGATGGGGGAAATAAGAAACTTCCAAGGAATTCTCCTAATATTGTTGTATCCATATTCCATATATGGCTTTTTAAAATATTTTCATCCTAAGAAGATCCTTAAAAGCAGACACAGGCAAGCTCTGGGTATGTACACCAGGAGATGTTTCCTAGAGACTGTCCTTCTGGCGTCCATTTATCTACATTCTGTCTCTCAGCATGGATCAGTTGCTCAACAGCTCCTGTGAACATCTGACAGCCCCCTTTAAATACAGATTTTGCTCTCCCCAGATAATTTATAAAGAAGGGAAAAGAAACAAAATACTTCATGAGTGCAGTATTCACAGGTACTGATTAGAAAATATACTTTTAAAATTAAATGATTGAATCAAAATCATACCGTGATGAATGTTTGTGGGTCGTTTTCTTGAGGCCATCAAGGGGTTTAAATAATTTTACCCCTGTAAAAGCAAACTATCCCTGGAGTCAGAGTCTTAAAATGGGAAAGAGTGTGAAATGCTGCTTTTGGTGGGTACTGAACCCCTGGCTCCCTTTTCTGAAGGAGTTGGGCAGAGATGGATATAATGGTGTGGATGAGCAGAGGTGGGTGATAGGGGTGCAGACAAGGTGGATGATGAGGGTATGGATGGATAGGGGGCGGTGTGGACAGACAGAGCTGAAGCAAGGGTATGGATGCGCCGAGGCAGAAGCAGCTATGTCCTGATTCCCTTGTACAAGAAATTTTATTACAGATACTTTTGCCCATCAAATGCATTGTTGGATCCAAGTGTCACATGTTACCTCACAGATGTTATTTCAGATTACGCCATAGGCAGCAGGGAGTGGACGTGGCTTGTATTTCCGTCTCCCCTCACTAGCATCCCTTGTCCCGGCAGTCATTTGCAGAGCCACATTACTTGCATAACAATTGAGCTGATCTGATATCTTAGGTAATGATGTCAAGATATATTAAACCACAACCTACTGACTTAAAAAAACAGCCAAAGAAAGAGAGTGATTAGGGCCGAGTTGGGTCTGAAAGGGACCTAAGGGAATGTCATCTGTTATGAGAATCTTAAAAGCTTCTAATGACCTGTTATTCCCAAGTGGCTCATGCTCTGTGACTGTTGAATTTATTATTTACTAAACAAGCTTTGCATCTAATGCTATCTTTCTTTATGGGCTAAGGAAGACCCACAAGAATTTATTTTACTTTTTTCTAGATGAAATACTTGGTTGACAATTTATCGTGCAGACGTCCTCTTTTTTTATGTTCCTATACGTATGTTATCATGCATTCCATTTATTGTTTTCTGTTAAGATACTTTTCTGTTTAAGAACATTTGACAGGATGAATCTTAAAGGCCACTGTCATCTTTACTTTTATAAATATATTTCATGTTCTTTAACTGAAGATGTACCTGAACATTTTTATGGCACGGAATGTATGCAGCAAAGCTCAAAGTTAAAAGCAAACCTCTTAAAAATAACAGCTGTGATCATCAATCAGTGTTTTTAGGGTAACACATCGTATGAATGATCCCATCTCCATCCTACATGGTAAAGTCTACGATCAGATAGGCCTTGTCTATTTCTGGATGCGCATAACAGGTATTCATATTGGGTGGACAAATGGATGGATAGAGTAGATAAGGATGTGATTTGGGATTGAGGCTGTGGTTTTCCTGTGATCCTGGGCTTCAGTTTGCATCACTGAGCTTCATAAACATTTACGGGAAGTCAACATCCTGCTGTTCATGTGAAGAAACCAAAGTGCCAAAGGCTAATGAACTCTTAGGAGGAGGATGTGACTTCCTATTAAGTGAAGGCACTTCATTGTGGCTTGGAAAATAAGTTCAAATTTGAAACTGCTTTCCCCTTTACGGTTTCAGACTTTCAATTTAAAGTACCATCCTGGAAATTAAAAAATTTAAAAGAAAATGTAGAAAAGTCCACAAATCTGATACACCAGTGGAAAAGGGCTCCTTCCTCGCTTGGGTGGTTGCTTGGGACTGGGCACAGAGGCAAAAGTGGCAGTCACTCTAAAGTGTCTTTAGGTGTGAATTTCTGAGAGGACGAATCACAGCCCCATGACAGACTACAAATAGTGCTGAGAAGCAGAAATAATATATTATTCTGTTGAGTTTATTAATATTTGGGCAGAAAAGGATGGATTCTTTTTTATAGTTAGGCATCATTTTAACATGCACATTGTAGGTGCTGGTTTTGTTTTGTTTTTTTAACAGAAATAAATGTAGCTGTCCCCTAACGGGAGCAATTTCCCTTCATATTTCTTGCAGCTCCTGTCCCATGAGGCGACAGATGAGGCTGTGATAGCAATACTGATGCTAGTGCTGAGATGCCATCTGATCCACCGGGAGAGCTGGTGGATTCAAATCAATGTCAGCTCATGCCTTCTGGGCAGCAGTTTTTCAGTGCAGGATTTGCTCTATGGATCAGAAAAACAGCTGGCGACTTGCAATATGTTATACAAAAGACCTTTAAAATGTTACATTGTTTCCAGCTACGATGCTGTGTGAGTCGCTTCAAATATTGTGTGTGTGTGTTTTTTTTTTTGTGCACCTTTTTGATGGAACAAAATCCTGTTGAAGCAACTGGTAAAAACATAAAGTTCAAACTGGTGTCTATAGAATACTGAGGCTTGGAAGTAGCTAGACATGTTTCTGCTGTAATGTACATTTCAATGTAAAAATGTTACCCACAGAAATGGTTTATTGAAAACGCCAGTCCAGATATGGTCTGAAAAGTATGGGCATATACAAGAAAAAACAATCCTTATGGGTTATTCAGAATTCTTAGAAAACAGGAACTTTCACCCAGTTATTTTGCTAAGTTACAGAACAGAGTTATTTGTTTCCAGGGTATGTTGTTTGTATATGATAGAATTTTGGACATGCCTCTCTTTTGGGTTATGGCTTTTTCCCATTAAAAATGTATATTAATTTCCATGAACATTAAAATATTTATGTTTTGGGGAGATACTCTGTACTTTTAACTCTACAGCTAAGCTTCTTCCCCTCACTGAGTTGGTTTTGGTTCTTGTATCCATTTCTCATGTTTTTTTATTGGATTTTTTTTCTCATTTAAAAAAATTCATTTCCTGCCTCTGTAGTCCAAGTTTCTGGTAACAATTAGTGTCACTAGTACTGAAATATTATGTATGTCTAGAAAAAGATACAGGAAACTAGCAAGGTTCTTGGAAGTTCTGGATTGCCTAAAAGAGAAAGGATTTGTAATTTTCTGAATGTCCAAATGATTTCAATCCACTTAACAGGTATTTGGTCTAATGAGTATCCTAAATCAGAAATGTATTAGCCAAATTTCCGCAGCAAACATCCAGAGCCAAGAATGATGACCTTGGATGCATCAATTGAGTGGTTCTTTATAGTTTACAAATGGCTTTCTATAACTCAGTTGAGTACTTTGATGAAATAATTAAATGGATTCCAGCCATCCTGGGCACTCTGTGGATAAAGAACTATATGAAGCACTAGTATAGTCAATATTTGTGGGGTGTGAGTGCTGAGATTGTGGTCCTCACAAGGAGTCTCTTGATACCTTTGACTACAAGCAAATTAGATGGCATTCAGTGTTCAAAGAATTTTGATTGATTGATTGACTAGATAGTGTTTTAAACCTTGTCAACCTGGGCAAAATAAATCACCAAGTTCATCTATCTTGCATAGCTATTTTTGTATGTATTTGAATTTTTAGCAATACTAATACCCACAGTACACTATGACTTCTGATCAGTTGGAGAAGCAGTTCTTAAGGGCAGATGATATTTAAAGGAGGAAAAGGAATACCAGACCAAAAGTGTATTTCCTGAATTGTGTCCAGAAATACTAATTCCTGGAGAAATTAATAGGATTTGAAGGGGAAAATGGGTACTCCAGTGAAAGAGAAATGCTAAGATACACCAAGTCAGCATATTTTCTTTATTTCAGTACTCATGACCTTTTAACAGACAGGACTTCTCCAACTTGTTCAGGAAAGCAATTCCCCTGCCTCCACTCCCTGTTTCTTTCTCCAAATAATATTTTGAAAAACACCCTTCTATGATGTTTGCTTGGTAAATATGAACTTTAAATACTATTTGATATAATTAAATCTGATTTTTTTGTCTCATTAATTTTTAAACCTATCACTTATTAAGGGCCTAAGTACCAGACACTAAGCTAAGTCCTTTTACAAAATAGCCTATGAAGTAGATTGTTTTCCCCATTTAGTGGAAAAGGAATTGATACATAGAGGAACTTTATAACTTTCCCAAGTTTGCAGCTATAAAGTGGTAGAGATAGAATCCAAACTTGAACTAGAACTGGATCTGTTAATCATGATACTGCAACAAATAATATACTTTATGTATGATTCTCAAAAGGATCTGTGACCTAAAAAGTTCTGAGAATCACTGAATCCATATCTATGTTTAGAGATCAAAGGGATGATGTCCTTTTCTCAGTGACACACCACTCATTTGTGAACAGTAGAAGCTAGAACCACACCCTCTGGACTTGTAATGCTGAGATACTATATCATCACTGATGGTATTTAAATTAGTTGATTTCAGAAAATGAAGGAAGAATATATTGCCACTAAAAGTTCAGAGCCACATTGTTAGTAGGTTACGGAAGTTTTCTAGTAAGTTCATTCATTGCTTCATGGTGAAACACTGGAAATTTTTCCTATCAGAAAACCAGAATATACATGCTAAGGATATTTAAATTTTTAAAAATTATCTAAGTGTGGATGTGAATGACAAAAGATAATACCCATCAAGAATAATATTGAACAATGATATTTGAATAGTGAATGACTCAACCGAAGGAGAATGCAGGCTTTTACTTTTGAAGCTCAAAAGCTTAAGCCCAGCTTTATGAATGGGTGTAACAGTCACTTCTGTAGTGTGATTTGAGATGGGGAAGTACCATCTTGCTTCACTGTCTAAATTTCTCCTCCTACATGCATTATATTACATTAAAGCAATATGTCTTGGTAACCATCTGTTTCAATGAAAATAACTCTGGAATAGAAATACATAAAGCAGATTACCAAATATGAAACTAAGGGTGAGCTTGGGCTTGGCATGTCTTTCTATTGGTGTCAGTAAATATAAAAGATAAATTTTAATAGGAGGAGTCTCATGGAAATGGTCAGAAAAATGAAAGAGTGCCTGAGGCAGGCAGTCTGAGTTCAGGCAGCAATAATGAACACTAATGTATAGGAGATGTAGAAAGTGAGATCATCAGAGGAAAGATGATCCCTGATGATCCAAAGAGGAGATGTTGGACAGTACTAAAGATAGTATTGAATATTTTACCTTTCCATGATACAATCCAGTCTTGCAAATCACCTCTTAACCATACAGTAACATATATTTATAGACCTCTCAGCTTTTAAAAATGCTTATATGGTTTTTTTTTAATTTTCTTTCAGTTGTAGATGGGCACAAATATCTTTATTTTTTTTAATGTGGTGCTGAGGATTGAACTCAGTGCCTCATGCCTGCTAGGCAAGCACTCTACCACTGAGCTACAACCCCAGCCCTGCTTATATGTTTAAAAATGGTTGGGAAAGAAAGTCTGGAACAATCTAACTCTGGTACTGTCCTTGACCAGATCTCATCAGGTGTAGCAGCTACTGTGTATGTAAGAGAAGTGGGGGGTGACTGGAAAATAAAATAGGCTGTTCCAGTGTGATCTCCTGAAATAGATAGCAGACTTGCAATTTCACACCAAGATCCACAGCCTGGCCTTGTTTTCTGGTTGCAAATCTGAAATAGCAGCAATCCATCTGTCAGGATGACATCTTTTTATGTTCCCTTTCAATCACTCCCAGAAAAAAAAATCCAGATTGATTCTGATTCGGCAGCTTTCTTATTGCCTATCATGTTACAGATATTAAAAGAGAGTAACAAATTTCATTTTCTCTGATCCTGCACATTGTTAAAGTTGGAATTTTACCCATTCTATTTGGGTCCCAAGAACAATAATGTAGCTTGCAGAAAACTGGCTAATAAAATGATCTGGAGAACTATTCTGTGTGCTTTTACATGAATTCTAAAAGGTGATAGCAGAGGTTTACTCATTCATTAAAAAACATGAACCAGGCACATAACAGAAACCTGGAAAGTGAGATTCCTAAAAAGGAGATGTCATTCTGAGTTGAACAAGAAGCAAGAAGCAGCAGAACTGAGACCGTGAGTGAGAACGAAGCTGATGACAGCTTCCCTATGTAGAATAGGCTACTGGTGCCAGACAGATTCAACTGGAAACAGTGATGGAGATTTAGGAAATTCAGCTTATGATGAAGGGCAAGGAGATTAATTGATGTCAGGGCATGTGGAGACCAAAATCTAGATGTGTCATCAGTTGCTGAAACAGGAAGCAGGTTTTATGGTCTCAGGTCTTGATGAATTAGCTCTTTGCTGTCCATCTCACCTTATTTTGCCTAATGGTTGGGAGTGATCCTGAGTGTTACCTTGTTCATCAAAAGCTCAATAATCGATTGGTATAGGATTCCATGCATTGAGAGAAATCCATTTCTATAATGCCAAAGTTTTTGCACATCAGAATATGCAGCAGAAAGTGTGCAATGACATCATCTATTGAAGAATTAGTCAGTGTTCCTCTGAGCATCATGCCATAAAGCCAGCTTGCTTCTGAGTTCTGAGCATCTTAGACAGTAGCTCTGTCAAAGTGAACAGGAATTGTACAAAAGCCCTGTGGATTGGCTGAGAAGACCAAGGCTTAAGAAGTACCATTTATTTCTTTATTTGAAGGTAGGGAGTTTTATTTTGTTACTATTTTGTTTTGGAGGAGTTTTCTGTTTTGTTTTTGACATGAAAATTTCACTTTGTGATTCAGAAACATCCTCTGTTTTAAAAGTTGGATTCACTTTTTAGTGATTTTCACATTTTTATTCCTTTTATTAGAATTCCAATTTATGATCTAATTCTATTAACCTCCATACATTCCACATGAATATAAAATTAGTAGCCTCCTTTGTGAAAAGGAGCCAACTAACTGTAAAGTCCTGTATTTTGCTTTTTGATTTTGGAATTTGATTCATGATACCTTGAAAGACTTTGAAGTCAACTGACAATAGAGCAGATTAATAAAGATCTGTTTGAATTTGGAGACCCCCCCTCGCCCCGCCTTTTCTCATTGGAATTAATTACTCCCGCCTCCTGCACCTGTTGCATTGTTAAATAGTCATGGAGCTAGTCAAATATATGAACACATATCTATCACTTCATTTAGATTGAAAGCTTCTTCAAGGCAAAAATTGAGTCATTCATCTTTGGATCCTCAGTGGTAATCACCAAGTCTGGCATATAATTAATGTTCAGTTTGTTTTTAATAAGTCAAGGAAGGTAGAAATGATATCATCATAGTAATGAGCAAAAGTAACTTTTTACAAGATAAAGATTTTAACCCTTGGGAATGAATGTTGCCTTGAAAGGGAGGAGAGAGCCACAGAGAGAATGAAAGAAGAAAAAGAAGATAATTCAAGGTGGCATAAAAATTATTTGTTTGGAAGAAAATGAATATCCTGGCAAAGAACATGAAGATAATGTAGAGAAAGGGCACCTTGAATTCCTTCCGTGGGATAAGTAAGGAATCTAGTACCATATAATTTCCATTTGAGGGGGCAGTCATGCCTTTGTAGTTATGGACCTGTATGTAAGAACAGGGAACAATTTAATATTGGCCTTCCCCATCCTTAATCTGAGATGGCAGTGAAGTACCCTTGTGTACCTGTGGAGTAGGGCACATGGACAATAAGAAACATTTATTTTTTTCAGTTTTCTAATAGCTTTATTGAGGTATAATCTACATGCCATAAAATTCCTCTGTTTAAAACGTACAAGTCAGTGCTTTCTAACATATTTGAGAGTTGAACAACCATCACCACAATCTAATTTTAGGACCATTTCAACATGCTGAAAAGAAATCCACTCCCCATTCCTCCCTTAGTCCCTCCAAATCCTAGGTAACCACTAATTTACTTTTCTCTATAGGCTTACCATTTTGGACATATCATATAAATGGTATCAACCATATGTAGTCCTTTGTTACCAACTTCTTTCACTTAGCACAATGTTTTTGAAGTTAATCCATGTTGCAGCATGCATCAGTACCTCATTTATTTTTTATTGCCAAATAATATTCCATTGTCACATTTTTTTAATTATTCATCAGTTAATAATTATTTGGCTTGTTTCAGGTTTTTGGCTTTATATCCCCTTTTTGAAAGCAATTGACCATAAATATGTGGATTTATTTCTGTACTCATTTTTATTCCACTTATTTATATGTATATGTTAATGTCAGTGTACTTTTAGGCAACACAAAGAATTAAAAATCATCCAAATTGGAAAGATAAAGTAACAATGTGTCGGCTTGCAAAAGACATGATCTAATATGTATTTAAAAACCCTTAAAGATTCCACCAAATAAAGCCATTGGAAATAATAAGTGAATTGAGTAGAATTGCAGGATATAAAATCACCTTACAAAAATCAGTTGCATTTATGTATACTAACAACAACCAACAAAAAAGAGATGGGTTACTCTGTGAGGTGATGGGTAGGTTAATTAGGTTGATTTTGTTCATCATTTGACAATATGTATGTATTTCAAATCATCAGATCATACATCTCAAATATATACCATTTTTATTTATGAATCATCAACAAAGCTGGGGCTGAGGGGAATTTTGTAAATGGAGCCAGCAGAAAAAGCACCTGCTTCTTGGTTCCTCAATCCTTAATACTAGGATTGTAATCAACCAGGACATCTACTCATAATTATTCTACAGTTTCTAGTTTGACACTGGTGAATGAGTACATCTTGTTTTCAATTCACTTTTAAAAGCACCTGCCATTAGCTACCCATTTTCATGCTGGAAATGTAATTTGAATGAACAGAATATGAAGGGTCATGATGAAACTCGCCTCTTCCTTTATTTTTATTTTCATTTTCATAATATTGAAACTGCCCTTAGGCCCTTAAAATATTTATTTTTTCTTTTCAGTAATCATCAAGATAGAAATGTACGTTAAGTCCCTGATATTTTGAGAGCATGAAGCATTGTGTATTCCTATTGATCTTGAAACTTCTGACAGACTGACAGAGGGTCCCATTTAGGGCATTCACTAGGTTGGCAATCTTGACATTCTTAGTTGAATGGCCTGGGAAACCAGTTCTATCATCGTCCCCTTAGTAGTTGATCATTTTTTTTTCTTCAAAATTCAGCACCAAAATTCAGTGACTTCTTAAGTAATTCAAGGCAGTTCAAATCTGAAGTGCCATCTAACTACATACCTTAGTGCACCTATTCAGGGTACAGTGATCTACGTTTATTTGTATTTTAGTCAAAAATCTTTAGTTAACCATTATGGGACTGAAAAGGAGCTACTCAATTGGAAAATTTTGCCATTGATGAGTAACTCTTTTAGTCCAACTCTGTCACCATGGATTTTGTTATTTTATGCACATTAGCTAACTCCTTGGGCTTGAGAAAGGTAATTTGAAGGATAAGAACAAAGTACTTGAGAATAAACTTTTATACTTAAAACTACAAAAAACTGGTTAGAAGAAAATGAAGTCTCTCCAGTATTGAGAAAGATACCAGATTCACAGACTATAATACTCAATACTTTCAACATGTCAATTCTTCCCAAATGGATCAACAGATTCAGTACAATCCCCGTGAAAATTCCAGCAGGTTTATGTGGAAAATGACTAGGTGATTCAAATGCTAAGATGCTGAAATATGGATGGAGTCTAGGGAATTGTTCAAGCACTCAGATTCTACACTTAAGACTCTTGGCTCTATCATTTTTTACCTCTTTGTGTAACTTTTAACCAAAGTTTCATTATACACTGCTCCTCCTGACTACTGACATTTGGTCTTCGTGCAATCTGGTATGCCCATTTAGTTTGTAAACATTTAGATTTTCTGTAAACTGTTGTATTTGTGGTTTTTCAAATGAGCCACCTACTATGGCCTAGTAACAGAGAAAATACCATAACGTGGCTATCTCTGAAATTTTCTTGTCTCATTTCTAGAGAGAATAATAAGAGTAGTCTATTTCATGTAATTTCTGGCATGATTAAATGAGATAATGCAAATTACTTAGCATAGTCCCTGGCACATAATAGGTACTCAATAAATTGTGAATTATCTAAAGGAAGATGGAAAAAACCAGTCATGAATGGAAACCAGATGCACACATTGCCTTTTAGCTCAAACAATATTGGCCATGGAAAGATTAAACAAGATCAGTTCCTGGGGCCTCCAATATAGAAAATGTCAACTATGTAAATACAAAGAAGAAAATGATTATTTTGGAGAAACATAAGCACTTAATCTATGGCATATTGGTAGATTCAATTAAGCAGAACCATTATGACCAGTTAAAAAAAAAATAGAGATTTATCATAGAACTTACTCAGTGGTGGGAGCTGATAATGATACATATGGAAAGCTGTTGTCTTGGTGTCTGGGAATGGGGGCTGAATTCATGATCATCAGCAGGGCATAATTGCAGAGAAGCAGCTGGACATGGAATGGGTGAAAGCAAAGGTAAATTGGAATATTCATATAAACAGGAAGCCACAAGGCAAACTGGAAACTGCCTAAACCTGACCACATGTGTGACCTGCAGATAATGCCAGTAGACTTGACCTCAAAGTAGCATATATTCTTGGCCCAGGACCCATAGAAGCTGAAGAAGCTGAAGATCTAGAAGCTGTCTGACATCAACTCAGTGTGTCTGCAGATCCGCAACACCACGTGCAAGCTGCAAGCCCTGGTCTTGTTTGGGCCCTGACTTTCCAACCCTTAGCTGCGGCTTCATTCTGTCTTTCAAATCTTGCATAAGCTCTTTGGTGGCCAACCCTCGCCTGGAATCTTACAGGAAAAAGAACACAGGAAAATACACTGTAGCCTAGCTTATTTGTCATAAGCGAAACCATCACAAATGGAAAGAGAATCCTTTTCAATATCTTTGAATAAGACCATTTCTCAACCCATGTGTTAAAATTTCATGTCTTATTTCTATCATTGAGCATTCAATCTTATGACAGATGTGCAAGGATAAAGGCTTTGCATGAGTCTGAGATATTAAAAACTGTCATATGCTGATAAATAAATGCATAAAAGAAAAATTTTAGATATATGTGTACTGTCTTTCAATCCTTGAGCATTAGACGTCATCTTATTTATTTAGCTCTTTAATTTCTTTCAACAATATTTTGTAGTTTTTAGCATTTGTCTTGCACTTCCCTTGTAAATTATTCCTAATATTTTATTCTTTTGATGATATTGCAGATGAAATTGTTTTCTTAATTTCATTTCCTGATTGTTTATTACTAGTGTGTAGAAGTATAATTAGCTTTTGTGTGTTGAACTTGTGCCCTCCAACCTTGCTCAATTCACTTATTAGCTCTAATAGGTTTTAAGTGGATTCTTTAGAATTTTTTCTATATAGGTTCATGTCAACTGCTATTAAAGGATGTTTGGAAATCCACAAAAAGTTAAAGAGTGGAAGTACTTACTGTAAGAATAAATTAAATCCTTGGACCAGAGTAAATGATAAAAGCCATAATGTTCTCTTCAGGAACAGCCCGTAGTGAAAATCAGATGGAAATTGTCATGAAAAGCTCATTTTGGATACAAAACAAAAAAATTTAAAAAAAAAAACTGGCAGCTGAAATAAGCATAGTTGTTGGTGAAGAGGTGACATCGTAACTTGTATGGTTTTAATAACAAAAATTTGCCAAGGACTAACCATCACTAATCACAGTGCTAGGCCTGACACTTAAATGCTTAGGCTCTCTGCTCCTGACTCCTCAGCTACAGAAGAGAGAGACAGATTTGATCATCTCAGAGATTTCCTTTCAGAACAAAATATAAAAAAAGGAATAGGAGGAATAGTAAATAAATTGAGATGATTTATGTAAATTTCATCCAAGATAAAGATGACTAAAGAAAAACAGAACTATGAACATGGAAGAGAGTCATGTAGAGAGATTTTCCATTCCTTCCTACCCCTTCTGTTAGTGGGCTGGCCTCCTTTCCTGCTGTCCGTCTTTCCTCAGGGTGGCTTGGCTCACTTGGCCAGTGTTGATCCCTCAGAGGTTATTCAAGCACATGGGAGGCTGAGGACGAGGTTCTGATGAATTGAATGAAGGATATGTGAATTGAATGAAGTTTGAGGTGCTCTGAGAAATTCAAATGAAGGTACTGAATGATAGGTGAATAATTCCCACTGGGGGATCTGGTCTGGCAGTCAGGTGGTTTATCAGGTAATCCAGTCAGGGGGTCACTGTCCGAATGTTAGCCTAGCCTCCCAAGGTTAATGGTCTCTTTCTATCTAAGTCTTGTTCCTATTTTGCAGTTAATATCTGGATTGTATTCTGATTTTTCATTTAGTTGCAAACCAGAGAGGTTCACATGTTGCCATTCAGTCATCATGTCAAACTGAAATATTAACAGAGTAGTGTGGGTTGCATTCATCAAGTGGACAGACCAGTATTTACTTAGTCTTTCCTGTGCAACAGGCTATTTTGATAGTTTCTAATATTGAAAATATGAACAATGCTGTCTTGAGCTAAATTCATGTTTAACATGATTTCTTCAGGATAGTCTCAGAGTAGAATTATTGGAATTATTTGTGAATATCTATATGCATATCTCACATATCTTAAGATATATTGGTAATGTCAACTTTTTGGCTCTGAAAGTAATGTTTATTTTTTTCTGCTTTTTTTAAAAACAATTTTGAATATACAAAAAACCACAAAAAAATCATACAAAGAACTTCTACACATACTTTGCCCAAAGACCCAATCAAGTTTTGCAGATTGTCTTAATGGTTCTTTTTTTTTTTTTTTTTGGTACTGGCAATTGAACTCAGGGACACTCGACCTCTGAGCCACACCCCCAGCCCCATTTTGTGTTTTAAATGGTTCTTGAGAGCAAAAGCAGCCCTCCGGCCCCTGGGTCGCATTGATTGCCATGTCTCTCTCGTCTCCACGGAAAGCAGTTTCTCACACTCTTCACTTTTATCCTGAAGATAAACTACCCAATGTCAATTTTCAGTCTCCTTGGGATAGAAATTTAGGGATACAGAGAGAATATTAGATTGCTAAAGGAAAAATATCTCTGTTAAAATATAAAACAAACAACTCAGGAGCCAGCCGAAGGAGCCAAAATGTAAGGATGCACTAAATAGCCCATAGATTACTTGGTAACTTTTCAGAGCCCTGCAAGTTTTATGCAATGTAGCAAAATAGGAACAAGACTTCGGTAGAAAAAGACCTATTAATATGTTCAATTGTGGATATAAAATACACAAAATAATATGGAAGCTTCAGAAGAGTGACATTTTTGGTGATTTTTTCCCCCTTTTCAGTTGTTCAATGTGTTCACGTTGTTTTCATGATTATAAAGGTATTTCCGATCAAAAGGCCAAGAAGTTTGAGCAAACTCAGGACAGGTGGTTTGTATTTAGGGTTATTTGCCACGGAGTTGTAAGCATGTTGGCCAAAGTTGTGCAGAAGAATAAAGGGAAGGGATTGAAATGGGCCAGTGGGAAGCCACAGAGAGTCGCACATCAGGAGGAGGAGAGGACCATGTTTTAGGGGGGAGTTGATGGAAGATTAACTAGAAAGGACAACACTGAAAAGTGTGTGGTGGGTGTCTCTCGACTGTTGGTGCTAAAAGAGGGTGGAGTGTAAAATAATCAGACCCTGAAAAAGGCTGAGGAGAAGGAGGACTGAATAAGGAGCTTACCTCTTCGCTAAGGATTTCCCACGAAGGGGCCTTCAATAAAGACAGACTGGCCTCTGTATTTCCATTCAAGCACAACTTGTCTTATACTATTAATTCTTAGGATTTGCATTGATGCTCTCACATGAGAAATGGAATTTAGAAACTGCAACGAAAGGGATTTGGGCCCTGATAAAATATTTGTAAGCCCTTCCTGATGACCTTGGAACTGAAAGAAACTCTGCCTTCGTATGTGGGAGAAGGTTCCTGACCGCCCTTCCAGCAGCATTTATCATCAGAAAACGACTCACTTCATAAGGTTTATAACCTTCCATAAAACCACAGAACATTTTATTCTTTTTTCATTAAGCCACCTTTGGAATCCTTTTGGTCCCTTTATAGTCTCTTATTTAATCTGTTTTTTCATAGACTAAAGAGAGAAAAAATTCTATCAGTGGTCAAAATAGTAATTAGAGAGTATAAGTCACAGCCTAATGGCTGGAAGGCATGTGCCCTTCCTAGTTATCTCCTCCATCTGCCTTCATCAGTGAATTCCTGTAACTCCCAAAAACATCTTCACCTTCTTCTCCAACAATGGGAAAAGAAATTTTGCCAAACCGCGCATTTTCCCAATTACAAGTTACTAATGTTTGCGTTCTTTTCTATTAAAACATCATTCCCATGGCGTGAAAGATCTTCTACCAAACTGTAAGGAAAGCATGAATTAATAAAGCATCAAGAGGTTTTATTTCCTATATTGAAAACGCTTCCATTTGCATAAAAATCACTGAATATTTTGGAAATAAATTCAATCACAGAGAAAAGACCATTGGAAAAAAAAGGGAACCCTGCTACAAAATAAAGCTTAAAACCACATACAGGTTTTAAAAGAAGAAAATATCAGCTCTACTTATTCCTGAAGGATTTTTTAATCTTTTAATTAATGACAGCCCTCAGGGCACTGAGCAATTGTTAATTAAAACAAGGAGGAAAGTAGAGGAAGTAGGCAAAAAATGCTAAGATGAACACATTTCCTTTTCTCTGCAGGAGAATAACATTACCAAGCCAACATTAATAAATATGAATACTTTTGAGAGAGAGTATATAAAAATGTTAAAAGAAATTCTAACTCAACTTGGCACACACTAGCAGGTGCATAAATTAATTGGGGCTCCTCAAGAATTATAAACCACGGGATGTCACCTTTTGTCTAATTGAGTGGTGGCAGCGACCTCCCCACCTAGGACAGGATGGAGTGCTTCGTTCTTGGCACAAGCTGACTTCCGTCGGGGGTAGTGCCTGATCAAAGGTCTTCTAAGGGATTTCATGCACTTTTATTCTACCTCTGGGCGGGCACTCACATCGGCAACCACCATTATTATGAAACATTTCTTAAATGCTCAGAGTTGGGAGCAGTACTAGCTGCCCATTCTATTCATTGGCCTTTCCCTTCTCAACCATTAAATTTTTACTTAAAAAAAAAAAAATAATGATCAGACCCTTTGATTCACCCCTGGTGCTTACCTAATTTGGGCAGGTTATTAGTGATGACTTTTTCCTGTCCTTCCTTACCACTTTCCCCTGCACCCCACATGAAAAAGGCTTTTATCTTTCTCATGTGCTCAGAAATCTACTTAACAAGCAGAGCTTTAGAAGCTGAGAACAAAAAAAAAAAAAAATGTAAGAAAATCTGTTTCTTTATTTGGAAGATGACAGCAGCCAGAACCCCTATAGACTGTATGTTTAGGATGAATAAAGTCATTCTTTGAAGTTACAGCAATCTGAGGTAGCTTTTCCCGATTTTTCTATGACCCTAGTTTTACATAACCTTATAGACTTATCAAAATTGATTTTCAAAAATAGATCTCAACTCCTTAGGGTTTGGGGTTCTTTTCCCCTTTCGTCTGTGTGAGCTTATGCCTTTGATGTCCTGCATGGGAGGACATCAGGGTCAGCTCATGGGGATCAGTGTCATTTACCAAATTTCTCAGATGCCAGGTAAGATC
The DNA here is from genome assembly GCA_028644305.1 of Xerus rutilus. NCBI lineage: Eukaryota > Metazoa > Chordata > Mammalia > Rodentia > Sciuridae > Xerus > Xerus rutilus. The sequence continues at coordinate 15,410,558 of CM053406.1, read as the reverse complement.
AGTAGCTAGGAGACAACTTTGAATTTCATTTTGCTGTTTGTAGTCGGAATATATTCTTCACTAAAGATAAGATCTTGCCCTCCTATCGGTCTGTCTCTAAAAGGGCAAGCTCTAGGTAATCAGAAAGCTATATCGTGCTTTTACAAAAGAAAGAAAGAGGGAAGGAAAGAAAGGACTAAGTTCCTACTTATTTTAGCCAATAACTTGGTCAAGCGTAGATACCAGGGTAGAAAAAAACCCTGCATATTCTCTTTTCCTTGCTGTGAGTATGTCTGTTGGAAGACTCCTGATTTTCCTCAGATGCTCTAAAAATACTTGGTCCATTGCTTGTGCTAAGGTAGGAACTGAAAGACACAATTTACAAGGGCTTGTAGGGAAAATATCTAATCCATCTATACTGTATGATTTTTTTGTTCTCTTCACTTAGACATGATTAATTGGGGATAATAATTTACATATTATTTTAAAAGAAAAAAATAAAACTTTTTGCTCTGTTCTGTAAAGTGGACCTACCTAAGAATCACCATACATGCTCATGAACAGAGCTTTTTGGGGGTAGGAGATCTCCTCAGTGTTAGGGTGCTTGTTTAGCTTGTGTGAGGCCCTGGGTTTGATCCCCAACTAGGGAAAAAAAAGACACTTTTGGTTCTCCTCCCCCACTGCACAGATCTAGAGGCAGGGCCTGGGAATATTTTGTTTTTTTTTTTAAACAAGTGATTGATTATCATGAACATTCAACTATTAGAGTCATTGATAGACCAAATGTTTCATAGGATCTCATATGATTTTTAACTGTCATATATAATAATATGGTGTATAATATATTTAAATGTTTTGTTGATTTTTATTCCTATATAAAGCATGTATTATGAATGCATGTAGTTATGATATATAATTGCAAATACCTATGAAACTCCACCCAAACTCCTATCCCTCAGTAGTAGCATGTACATCAGATTCAGAAATATAACTCAGAATCCAGGTCCAGGAGTTTGAACCATGGCTGGAGAACAGAGTCAAATGTCAGGTTATGAAGCTAAGGTGGGATACACCCAGAAGGAAGAAGAGGAGAAAGAGGGAGAGAACAATGTGAAGAGGAGGAGCAGGAGGAGCAGGAGGAGCAGGAGGAGAGGAAAGACCAACATTCCAGGGCTGGAGACAGGGAGCGGGCAGGTAAAATTCAAGACCTCTTTCCACTAACCACACACCAGGTTTGGAACTCTGGACTTACCTTTCCCCCATGGTATTTTAAACTGCACACTGGTATTTGAGGTATTTCCAGTTATTCTCAAACCTGATGTTCAACCACAGTGGGAGTGAAACCAACATAAAAGGAAACAAAGACCTTGCCCCGTTCCAATGTAGGCTACTCTTTGACAAGGAGTTGCTGAAGTTCTGAAATTCAAGAGGTGTTCCTCACCTCCTTGTCACCTGCCAAGAGACGTCATTTCTGGATCCACCCACATTCTTTGGAGAGTTCACCTAGTAGAGCTTTAACAGATCTCCCATAGGGATGCTGTGGGGTGCAATAGGGTAGAATTATTTTTAACTCCAGTTTTGCTTCAAGTAAGATAGATGCTAACTAAAATTTCCAAAAAACTTGAAAGATGCTTTTACCTTTCAAACCTTTTTCAACCCATTTCAATCCCATTGATTCTCTCACTGGGTTACCTCCTCAATTAGCATTTGATATCAGCAAGTGTGAATACACACTTCCATGTGATGTGTGCAGCCTGACACATGAGCTCTCTTCAGACTTTTGCTAATCATAGTTTGTGAGCTGTTTCCAAATTGAAATGCTTACTTCCTCTAAGACTTGGGTAACTATGACAGATTTATCAATGCAGCTCAGAGAAAGGTTTTAAGTGCTTAGTTTTTTTTAAAGTGTTCATTTATAAATATATAAAAAGTAGATATACTTTTCAGCAAAGCATTTCTGGAGGCCTTCTCAGTACATTGATAGTTGTTATGGTTTAGATATGAGGCATTCCCCCAAAGCTCTTTGTTAGTGCAAGAATTTTCAGAGCTGAAATGATTGGGGTATGGGAGTATGAACCTAAACCGTAGATTAATCCATTGATAAGGATTAACTTGGCAGTAACTGTAGGCAGATAGGGCATGGCTGGAGGAGGTAGGTCACTGGGGGCATGGCTTTGGGGTTTATATTTCATCTCTGGTGAGCAGAGCTCTCTCTGCTTCCCGTTGCCATGTCCTGAGCTGCCTTCCTCCTCCATACCCTTCTGCCCAGAGCAATGGAGTCAGCTATCTACAGACTGAGACCTCTGAAATTGTAAGCCAAATAAACTTTTCCTCCTCTAATTGTTCTTGTCAGATCTTTTGGTTACAGTGATGCAAAACTTACTAAAACAATGGTTGAAACTAAGAGTAACAATAATATTTAAATATGCTTATCAGGAGCATCTCCACACTTAGCATCTTTATATATCTTTTTGTCTTTGTATGGGTTAAACCTGGGAAGAACTTATGTTATTAGGGAATTTGGATTCCATTTCTTTGTAACATTCATAAACAATGTATTTTCAATTTTTTAAGTAGTTCAATGCACAGAGAGATGTTCCAGGCTGAAAGAGCAGATGCAGATAACACAACTTGCAGCTGTCTTACCTTCTTGGTAGCAGAGCTCCTGAGTTAAATCCTGTGGTCCCTGCTCCTCCGTCCTCTCCCTCCCTTGCCAGCTCACTGGGATTCTCCTCCTTCTTGGCTTTCCTAAGATCTCTTCCCCTAATTTCTCTTCCCATGCTGATCCTTAAATGCTAAGTCCTTTCACAGGCGCAGCCTCAGGTCCGTGTCACCCGTCCGTTCCCCCGCCACCACCACCACCTACCTTCCCTCTTTGCTGATATATACTATCCCTACACTCAGTGCTTTGCCCTGTCAAATTTTTTAGGGTTCTCTTCACTGTGCATCATTTCTACCTATTAATTAAGGGCGGATACTTATAAATTATTTAAAAGGAAAAACTGAAAGAAAAACCCTACTATAAACCCCAACCCACACCCAGTGGGTCTCCAAGTCATGATGATTCTGAGCCCTTCCTCCTGGACCCCTTCTCCATTCTATCCCTTCTGCTTTTGGGGTCCATAATTCATTATATCTGGTACCTGTGTCTCTAGTTTGACCCCTCCCATCTACCATCCAATTATCCGTGTGGTTTTGGTTAACACAAAAACAGGATCATTTTTAATCTACTGATTCATTAACTCCACATTGTCTATAGGTTGAAATCCAAGTTCCTCAATGTGGCTGGCAAGGCTGACCCTTTGTGATGTGGTCTCCAGTCTCACCTGGCATCCTACTCAAACCACACTGAGCAGCTTTCATTTTCTGGAGACATCCTCTCTCACATGTGTACCTTCACTCCTGTGTACACTGCTTGAAATAACCACACTCCTCCTCCCACCTCACCCCTGCCCTTTACCACGCGGGGAAATCCTCTTCAGCCCTTAGAATCTGCTCTAGAGTTTCTGCTATGGTTTGATGTTTCCCCTCCAAAAGCAGGTGTTGCTAATGTGACAATATTAAGAGGTGGGAACTTTAAGAGGTGATTGACCATAAAGGCTCCTTCCTTCTTCCTGAATGGAACCCGAGTCCTTACAGAGGATCTCCACTGGGGATATGTTCCCACTCTTGTGTTTCTGCCTTCTACCACAAGAGGGCAGTGTTCTTCTCTCTGGGGAACACTGCCCTCACCAGATACCAAATGCCAGTACCTTAGTGTTGGACTTCCAGCCTCCAAAACTGCGAGGTTCCTGTTATTTACAATTACCTGGTCTGTGGTATTCTGTGATAGCAGCACGAAGGCAGATTCCTTCTCTGTGAGTCCCCCAGGCTGACTTGGGCTCTTTTTCTGTGCTCCATAGACCTGAGTCTATAGAGCTGTGAGTCTGAACTCTTCTCACACATGGTGCTTTAGTATGTTGTGTCTCTGTGGCTCATCTCCCATCCCCAGGATGAGGGAGCAAACAGGCGGCAGGGACCAGGGCCAGCTGGTGTGCCAAGGGCCAGGTAGGAAATCAGTGTTGACCCTAAGCAGTCAGAAAGAGTGTTAGCCCCCAAAGTGAGTGTGTACTGAAAGGAGGAAGAAAAAATTGTGCCACAAAAAGATTAAAGTTTTTAAGTTAATGAAAAAATGCCACAAAGTTAGTCATGGTGTCCATGGGAAACCAAACATGGGCTTAAGTTGAAGCAGAATGTATTTTGCTGGAACCTAAGAAAGAAGAGCATGACTGCAGAGAGTAACTGAAAGAGAACAGCCAAAAAAAAAAGAGATGGAGTTAGGTTCTCTTCTGGGCTATCTTTCAAATGAGAATAGGTAAATGCGTATCTGTTGGTGACCTGGGGGAAGGTATTGCAATTTACCTTCCTCAAATCTTTCCACATATTTTGAATAAGGTTGAGATTCTTCATTAATGTGTCCTCATTTCCGCTGGTTGCTTTAGGATGATTTCCTAGAAGTGTAATTAATCGATCGAAAGATATAAACATTTTGAACTTCCTTGATGTAGACTGCTAAATTGATTTTCAGAATCAATATTTCCTCTTATGATAGGTACAAAGGGCACTAATTGTTATTTTATTTATTTCTTGATTTATTTGTCAAGTATTTCTGTGGCTTATTTGTTAAGCCATTTCTGTTTCTTGGTTTATAAATTGGTTATTTTGTTGTTGTTATTTTCTATTCTTCTCCTGAGACCTTAGCATTCTTTTTTATTGGAAAGAGTTCTGTTGAAGTGACAACGATTAACCCTTTGTTTCATTTCTGGAATTTATTCCCTTAATTGCTATTTGAATTTTCACTTTATTAGTGTTGTTTTGACATATGGAAATGTACTGGGGTTATAAGTCCACTCAGTAAAGTGTTTCAATGTGTAGATACAATATGGTGTGTTTATTTTCTCTGTAATTTTGCCAGCCTTCTTTATCAGCTCTCACCCACTTAGTAGGAAGGCAAAATGAACTTTCAGGCATTTTTAAAATTTAGTCTGAGTAGATCATTTAAATAGTCCTTTTAATTTTTTTTTTTTCCTGTATAATGGCTCAGTCTCAGTTTTTCCCACCCCCTTCTCTGGCTCTACTCCAAGATGGAATTGAGTGTCCCTGGCAGAGGGGGCTCTGGTGCCTCTTAGTGGTGTGGAGAAGAGTGACTTGGATCCTCCTGATTATTGGGAGCACTCACAGCCTCTCCATCTAATCAATTCCCCCTCCAGCTGGGCTCTCTTTGAATGGTTGCTATGGCGCTCTCTTCTCTCTGCCTCCATCTCCTGGGGAGGAAGGCTCAGCCCCAGCCCCTTCCCCTCACCCTCACCATGGTGCGCCTCTGCCAGGCTAGCAGGCTCTTAATTCAGTTTCAAGACCCTGGAGGCAGCAGGTCCCCAAAAGCCACGCTTTCCAGGCCTCCCTGCACCTGCCCAGCATACTACCAGGTTTACACAGGTGCTGTAGATAGATTCCTCCCTCTGATCCCCCATATCAGGGCCTATGCCAGGACATATACTTCTGGACTTTTCTTTTCTCCTACCTTCTTTCTTCCTTCTTCCTCACATAATCTTTTTTTTTTAATTAACTTACTGTTTTAATCAGCTTTTGTGTCACTAACACCTGACAAGAACAACTTAGAGGAGAAAATTTATTTGGGGCTCATGGTTTCAAAGGTCTCAGTCCACAGACTGCTGACTCCATTGCTGGGGCCAAGGTGGGGCAGAATATCAGGACAGGAGGGTGTGGAGGAGTCCTAATCCATTGTCCCTGGCAGCCGGGAAGCAGAGAGAGAGGAAGGGGCTGCAGGAAAGATGCTCCCTTCCAGGGTACCCACCTTCTCCAGCCTCTCTCCATCTGCCTGCAGTTACCACCCAGTCCGCCCATTCAAACTAGGATGGACTGATCAGGTGACAATTCTCACAATTCCATCATTTTACCTCTGAACAGGTGCATTAACAAGAGCTTTTGGGGGACACCTCACATCCAAACCATGACACTTGCCCTGTGGTCAAAGCACCTTTTTAGCACAGAGGAGTAATGGTCCCAGCTTCAGCCTCCTGGGCAAAAGCACATTTTCTCCCCACTGCGGAAGAATCCCATGGTACAATGGGATCTGCCCACCTCGTAATTATGCTCCATAGTGGCTAAAGAGGCTTCAGCATTCACTGAGCTCCTCCATCCTGATTTTCCAGCCTAGCTCAGCTGAGCAACTGACCATCTCTCTGCCCTGGGGAAGTCACCCAGCCTTGGAAAAAGAGGCTACAAATGGGACATGAATAGTGGGAAAATTAGGACTCATCTGTTTAATCTTGGCAAAATATTGTCCCAGCTACATACGTTTTCAATTTCTATGTAGCCATATCTTACATTGTATAATTGTATAATGGTTATGTGTGAACTTAACTGGCGCACCAGATATCTGGATACTTCCTCAAACATTCTGGGTGTTTCTGTTATGGTGGTTTTGGATGAGATTAACATTTAAATCAATAAATTGAATAAAGCAGATTGTCCTCCTTAATGTGGGTGGGCCTCATCCAATCAGTAGAAGAGCTGAAAGGGACAGAAGATTGACCCTTTGTATGGTAGGAGAGGACCCCTTCTGCTTGATGACCTTGGATTAAAAGAGAGAAATCTCCTTTTATGTCTTAGGTCTACTGATTTTCTGATGGGATCTACACCATCAGCTCTTATGGGGTTCCTGCTTACCAGCCCACCCTACAGACCTTGGGTCTTATATGCGTCTAATAATCACATGAACTATTTCCTTATATTTCTCTGACATTATATATATAATATCTCCAAGTGGTTATATATGTTGCATATTATTACTTCAAGTGCCTCTTGAGATACAAATCTCCTTCATATTGACTCTATGTCTCTGAAGAACTCTGACCAAAACACATCCCATTTACTTACAGGAAGTTCTTTTCCATTCACCTCTCAGGCAAATGTTCTTCTGTATGTAGCTTCTTTAATTTTTGAAGGATTCTCTTCCTTTTTAAAAGTTTCAAGTCCATATGGGATGTATTTGAGCAAATGTTGTGAATTAAAAGTTCAAGTCATTTTATTTTAAAATAAATAGTGTTCTCACAGCCTTTAAATATTCTCTTCCTTGGCTTGCACATGCTACAATTTTCTAGTAGTTTGTTCTTCCTTTCTGCTCCTAAATGTGGACATTCCGTATGTTCCTTGTGTTTCTTCTCTTCACCACTTTCCTGCAGCATTACATATACACTTTCTGCAGCTATGTTTTCACTATGTAGGGACAGCGGCCGGAGGCTGTGCTTTAACCTACCCCTTGGACTTTTTTGCTAGACTTTTGCCGGAGCCTTCCACCTTAACATGAATGAGCCAAATCTCCGATCCAATGCACCCCACCTGTATACTGCCAAGCCCCAACCTTCTCCTCCCCTCCCTTCCCCTCATGGCTCATACTCCATGCTTCTGGACCCCCAGAAGTCTAGAACCCTCCTTCATGTCATTTTCAAGTTGCCAAGATCCCCCTTCCATGGTGTTAGAGCTCTTGGATTCTATTTACCCTTGAAATTCTGTCGGTTCTTTGGGGACAATTTGAAGGTCAACTCCTTTCTGGCACCTTCACTTTTTCAGCCTCCTCAGTCAAAGCAGTCATTTTATTTATCTTGATTTTCATAATACTTGGCACTTTTTCGAGGGTACTTATTTCACTTGACCTTGTGTGATGGATATTTATATTTGACAATTTCTCATTCTGGGTCTTATGCATCTTGTTTGTAAAGCTTCCACACGATTCAGTAATGATATGAAAGGGTGATGTGTAAACAAAGCTGATAATTAGAAGTAGATAGGAGGACATCTATACAATGAGGGTGGGACAAATTGATATTGCACAATTTTAAAAAACTGTTAGTTGTCTGGATGAAGTTCATGATCAGTCTTGTGGAAATGACATGCATCTTCTCCATTGTTCCCTCTATAGTCACCCTTTTCCACTCATACACTAAAGGGCAGAATCCACACCATGAAATGTTGTCTAATCTGCATTATTAAGTACCTTAAACATTATAGATTCACACCACATATTTGCTAAAAGAATGCATGCATGAATGAAAGCAGTGATCATCTATAAAGAATATGTGATTTATTGATAGAAGCCATAAATACAAGTTTTTAAGTATTCTCCTCTTTTATAAGATTCTTCCCAATCCACTCTACAGTGAGTTGACCTGCTCATTTCTTCCCCTCCCTGCAGCTGCCCAGAGTGATAGCAGAGAGCCTGTCAGTTTAGGGCCCTTTGTTTCTAGGTCCAAGCACATGCATGTAACCAAACTTCAGTGCTTCTTGTACTAGGCTTCAAAATAGTGCTTGTAAGAAACAGCTATATCCATAAAATAACAGGAGATGCAGGAGTTCATTGCAGATGATGTGAACAGCAAAACTTAAAAACACCTTTCATATGCAATAAATCCAATAATTCTATTTAATCAAAATTACATGTGAACCAAAATCTTCCCCACTGTGTAGCAGAACAGGGAGTCTTAGCCGGGCACGGTGGCTCAAGCCTATAATCCCAGCACTTAGGGAGGCTGAGACAGGAGAATCGCAAGTTCAAAGCCAGCCTCAGCAATGGCGAGGCGCTAAGCAACTCAGTGAGACCCTGTCTCTACATAAAACACAAAATAGGGCTGGGGGTGTGGCTCAGTGGTCGAGTGCCCCTGAGTTCAATCCCCGGTACCAAAAAAAAAAAAATCACAGAACAGGGAGTCTTTCTGTCCAACGAGTCAGGCTCTGCTTTGTTATGACCACTATGAACATTTGCATTTCTAATCAACCTTGATGTTAATTATGTGTCACCCAATGGGCAGAAATGGTCCAGGGAATATTAGTGTACATATAAACACCCCCTCTTCAGTTAAGGGAGCCAGCCTTCCACAAAGTAATTGCTCCCAACTGTAGCTATAAATGGGTTGCTAATCAGAAAGGCCTCAGGACAAAGGTAAGTGGGATAAATTCCTATTTACTGAATTAATATTACTGGGTCCCCAGTGCCCTTCTCTTTGGAAGCACTTTTGGCAGTCTGATTTGAGATTTTTATCTGGCTCTGTTCTGAGACTGGGGCTTTGGGTCCTATATTAATTTTAGATCCTAGTCTATGGAGATTAGTCAGTCCTATGAACTCTAATGTAGTGACTGAAACAGTTTTCAGGAGCAAAAGTGCTTTCTTATCTGATCCATACTCTTTGGGATGAATTCCACCTTAACAGTCTATGCTAAGGACAAGTATGATTAATTCATTACCCAAGATTACAGCAGTATGCTAAAAGCTACCTGGAGGCATTTCTTTTGGTGTGAAATATTAAAGATTCAACATTTATATCAGTATACCTAATTCATATTCCTGAGCCTGTAGGCTGAGAGAAGAACTTGGCAATATTCAGTCATTTTTTTTCTACCTTCAGTTTGTTAAAATGTTTAAGAGGATTATTGCCTTAACTACCTCTTTGATAAGAACATTGAGGACTCCATTCAGGAAGGCTCACATACAAAAACTAAAAGCTGTACTCTCTTTTGGTTTTGCCAATAGTGTATGTTAGAGTACCAGAACAATAATACTAATAAAGGCTTTCCTGACTGAAAACAATGACTAATACTATATGATCACTAATAAATAAGAACGAAAATACAGAATATCAGAGGGAATAAGTATGAGACTACTCCATATTGTCAGCCATTTGCAGAGCAGGGAACAAAAGTTTAGATAAATGCATATGAATTTCCAAATTCTTCTGAGGTGGCTTTAGAAATATGTTTTGATGCCTAGATTTGAGTCAGAATATGACTGAAATTTACCACCACTTCAATTAAAATTGTGATATCATAACATAAAGAATTAATTTAGAAACTGGAAAAGGTTCATAGCTTCCCAATTCTGCCCTTTTGCTCCAGCATCTGATAGAGAAAACCAGGATTACTGAGCTGACTTTGGGAGGGTCCAACGGAACTAATGGTCTCACTGTCACATTTGGGTGGGTAGGGAGGGATATAAATTAAGCACATAGTTAGATAGTGTTCTTTTTAGAAATTATAAAATAGACACAGAGAAGAACATTTAAAAAACATATTTCCAAGTTTGTAGAATAATTTTAACAAATACCTGTGTTGCTGCTACCCTTGGAAAAACCATGGAATCCTTGCCTGTGTGCCCCTCCTCAGTCACCCAAAGGAGTGCTAAGATTTGGATATGATTTGAGTATAGACCCCAAAGGTTCATGTACTGAAATCTTGGTCCTCAGTATGCTGATGCTGATGAGTGGTAGAACCTCTAAGAGGTGATGCCTGGTGGAAGGCAATTAGGTCATGGGGATACTACCCTTGGAAGGATTAATGCTATTCTCTCAGAGTGCATTAATTACTGAAGAATGGTTTGTTATCAGTGAGTTCAACTGCCCTGGCTCATTCTCTCTTACTTCCTATCTTTCCATGTGATGTCTCTTTTTTCCACACACTCCCACCATGATGCTGTCTGCCATATTATGATGTCACAGAAGGCCCTCACCAGAACCAAGCAAATGCTGGCACACTGTCCTTGAGACCACAGAACTACTCTTTGTAGAGTATTCAGCATTGAGTATTTTGTCTGGATAAGGTATATATGTATAAAAATTTTAAGGGTATTCACACAGTCAATGTGTACCAATTCAGATTTTCAGAGAATTATGGAACACTGAATTTTGTCAGCCTTCTCCCCAGAAAAAAAAACAATAGGAGATATTATTTATATATATGTATATATATATATTATTTATATATATAAATAAATTATATTATTTATATATGTAAACATATATATAAATAATATATATATATGATCATGTAATTATAGAGAAAAAGTCGTCTCACAGTTTGTTGTCTCTAAGCTGAAAAACCAGGGAAGCTGGTGAGGTAATTCAGTCTGAGCCCAAAGGCCTAAGAAACAAAAATACTGCTATTCAAGGACAAGAGATGAATTCTCAGTTCAAATACCAAATTCGCCCTCCCTCTGGTTTTTTATTCCATTCAGATCTTTAACAGATTAGATGATACCCATGCACATTTGTGAAGGCTATCTTCTTTACTCAATCTACCAATTCAAATGTTAATCTCTTCTAGAAGCACCCTCATGGACATACCTTGAAATGATATTTTATCAACTATCTGGGCATCCCTGAATCCAGTCAAAATGGATCCATGAAATTTACCATCATGAACATAATGTGAATGCAAGACTGCTTGTCAGATATTCTAAAGCATGTGAATAGTTGTTAATAACCACTACACACACAGAATATTCCTGCAGCCAAATATATTTTTACAACTTTTCTTTAAGGAGAAATTTTTTGTTTCTAAAAGAGGTATATAGCGTAAAATGATTTCCCAAGTTCTTTTACTAAAGATGGCATTTTTTGAAGAAATGACTTTTTGAAAAGACTGATGATTTATAGACACAAAGGAAAGTCAAGGGTATCAGTAGATATATAGAGAGATATAGACATAGATATAGATACAGATCAGGTGCTTATAAGTCCCCAAATCCAACTTGAAGTGCAGAAGGACTTTAGAAATCAGAGAAAAAAAAAGTTTGGTGTTTTTTTTTTGTTGTTGTTGTTGTTGTTTTTCTTTGAGCCATCAGAAGTAATGAAATGTATGTAGGTCATTGCTTCCCCATCAAAACTGGCCACTTCTATGAATTAGGAGGCATTGGCAGCAAACTTGGGTAGAAAGAGCCCTGGCCTATGAGCCTGAGGTCAAGGCAGTTGATTCTGTGACCTTGCACAAGGCAACCAAAATGTCAGAGCTTCAGCTTTCTAGTGGGTTAAAAAAAAAAAAAAGTCCATGTGGGATTATTTTAAATGACCTAAATCAATACCTTAGTCTTTTTTTTTTAAAGTTGAAGTATCTCAGGCTTGCTTTCATCTCAAAGCAAAATGATCCCAAATTAGAAGAAATCATGCAGCAGATCTATGACATTTTAATGTTGAATCTTTTATTTTTACCTTTTCTATTCTACCGATTGTTTAATCAAATAGTAGGCACCTCCTCCAAACGGTAGTTAAATGAACACATGCTGGATGTTTCTGTAAGTCACTGTGTAGCTTTACTGGTCATTCCTGGAAGGCATGAGATGATTCAGAACCAAATTTCAGCTGGTTTAGAAAGCATTGGTGCTTGTTTACCAGATTGCTCTTCACTGTACATAAATAATTAGGTAAGCCTTATCAGACCCTGAGGGTAATTTGTCAAAATAATGTGTTTTTCTGCTTTAGTGTTAACTCCCATTAGATATTATTAATAGATTATTAACTTAGTATAAATAGCTCAGGGAAAAATCATTCAGTTAGATTTGTTTGTTTTCTAACATTTTAATGGGGCAAGAAAGAGTGATCTTAAACTACTGAGCAATTCTACATAGTACACAAAGTTTAGAGCATGAAAACAAAATCTTCTCTTTTGCTTCCTGGCAACAAGGTAAGTACCTTGCTCCAGCACATCCTCCTGCTGTACGGTCCTGCCTCACCACAAGCCCAGAGCAACAGGGCCAGTTATCATGGAATAGACCCTCTAAAACCAAGAGCCAAAGTAAACCTTTGCTCTTTATGAAAAACAAACAAACAAACTAGCTCATCTCATAAGCTGACCACAGAAGTTATTATTAAATCAATTACAAGTCATGAACTTGAGGGGAAAAAAGTACATGAAGTACCAGGCAGCAGCAGTATCTCATAAAGAATAATATTTGGAAAACACGAAAAGGGAAGTAGAAAATATGTATTTGAGTGCTGCCTTTGGTTAGAACAAAGAAATGAAAGCATCATGCTTCATCTGCTCTGAGTTGTTAGAATAATGACTTCTCAATATGCTGGCCTTTCAGAACACTTAGTCCCATCTTAGTTGGAAGGAAAGTGAAAAGTGCAATTTTTCATTTAACTGAAATATTCAATTACTACTTTTCTTTCTTGGAAACTGTGATCTGGGCATCATGTGCTTTGGGGACAGGAAAATACCAGATCAATTAGTAATAAAGATCTGCTTTAGAGCTGGATGCGGTGTCTCAAGCCTGTAATCCCAGCACTTAGGGAGGCTGAGACAGGAGGATCACGAGTTCAAAGCCAGCCTCAGCAATGGTGAGGTGCTAAGCAACTCAGTGAGACCCTGTCTCTACAGAAAACACAAAACAGGGCTGGGAATGTGGCTCAGTGGTCGAGTAGCCCTGAGTTCAATCCCCAGTACCAAAAAAAAAAAATCTGCTTTTATGCTGGAGTCATGGCTTTGGGGAATAAAGAGGAGATCAAGATGCATTTTCACAGTTGAGCACAGACAAGCAAGACAGATTGCTCTGGAATGGTTGATAGCTCTGCAAACACTGATGTTAAAAATGGGGGGGGCTGGGATTGTGGCTCAGCGGTAGAGCGCTTGCCTTGCATGCGTGAGGCCCTGGGTTCGATCCTCAGCACCACATACAAAGCAATAAAATAAAGACATTGTGTCCATCTATAACTAAAAAAAAAAAAAATCTATAAAAAAAAAAAAAAAAATGGGGGGAGCAAAAATAGTCCAAGTGCTGATATTTATAAATGTAAATGCATTCAGCTTTGCTCATGAGCACAGAGCACCTGGCTCTGAGACCATTTATTTCTTTGGACAAGGATCACTAGAATAAAACATAAATAAATAAAAGATCACTAGAATATACTATTAAAAGAAAAATATTAAAGAAATGACATGAAATATGTGATGACAAGTGAATCTTTATAATATTCCATGTTCACAGAGGTTTAAGCAAAGGATCTTTCAGTACTTCAACAACAGTATGTCCATAGGCTTTGGATGCCAAAAGGTGAAATTCAGATTCCAGTGATAGCATAAACCAAAGAAAGTGAGTGATAGAATTAGGATTTTCTAATTTGCCGCATATTTGCTACAGATTTCTCCTTCCACAATGGCATAAACAAGGAAGCTGGTAGTTTCAGTTCTAGATTTTTTACCACGTCTCTTACTTCCATTTTTTGCTAAGGAAAAAAATGCTGTCTGTTTTATGAATTGAGGTCCCAAATCACATAAGTAATTCATAAAGCTGCTCAGGTCACATCCATGTGAGATGGGTGCACAGGTGAGCTGGTCAGACCAGGGATGACAGAGTCAATCAGAAATGCCTGGTCATCATATTAAACATAAGATCAACTACCTGGTGATTTTGTATCATCATTTCCTCATAGTATAATAATACACATTTACCTTTTAATTGTTTGGCAAAGGAGCTTCTATGTAAAGGTATAATGTGGAAGGCCAGAGTGCCAAATCTGAGATCCTTAAAAAAAAAAAAAAATAGGTCATTGATTTCCTGGGATAGTTCTTCAGGGTAAAACCTGATAACTTATTTTTGGCAGAGAGCATACTGGCTACATGCATCATCTTTTTAGCCAACCCACAGATTAGAGTTTGATCATAATAAGTTTAGTCCTACGTTCATATTTTAGAGCATACTGTACACTTTTGTGGTATATTAATTTTGAATTCAATATTGCACATAATTTCTAACATTGACTCAAAAGGAAAAACATCATTTATCCAGGAGATGATTTGTTTTGTTATATCTGCAACTGAATAAAGTTGTAAGAAAGATATTCTTAGAGATTTTTTTCTGGAGTTGGTGAAAATTTGATTGCCAGTTTTCATTGAAGGGAAAAAAAAAAAAAAACCACACCAAATCTTGTGCAGAATGTACGACTCACTTTAGAGAGTGAAGATGGTATTGCCAGCCCTTTTGACGAGGGAGAAAAATTGTTATTACAAGTTAATTTAAAACAGATACCTTAAGCCATCTCCTGTAACTCAGAATGAAGTCTACTTTATTGTCTTTCCCATTCTCTAGTAATCAACAGGACAGAGATTTCCTAGAAATTTGACCTAATTAAAAAAAAATCATGTATGCATCAATCTTTTTTCCAATTTATCTTCATTATAAAACTTGAAGTGAGCAACTCAAGTTTTAAAAAAAAAGATTCCTCAATAACAAAAATCACACTTAAGAATGAGACCAATTCACTAAACATATATGTTTTTTAAAAATACAAGTTGTAGATCCACATTAAAACATTTTTGAAATGAGGGAAACATACTTACAATTACTTCCCTCTAAAAAAAATCACCATCTATTATATTTCTTTTTAGAGTTTTTGATAGGTAAAAAGTATTTACAGGCTTATCTACATATTTTTTACTGAACACTAGAACTTAAGTTTTCTTGTGTTGTAATATAGTATTAGTGACCACCTATTCAGTGACATTAAATTAATCATTAATTAATGCATGAAATTGTTTCTTCTTTGTTGAATTTATAGATAGACCTCCTAAAGTCTATACTTTCCAATTCAAATTGGTCATCCTTGGAAAAGTGTTGTATTAACCAAGTAACACATGGATGGGTACACTGCAGTAGTAGAAACTGTATGTACAAGTGCAGCCCCAAAGATGGTTTAGCAGACATCCTGCTTTGCTTCCCCCTGACACCTGTTATTCTTGCTGGATTGATTTGAATTGCATTTTCTTCTATTAGGCTCCATTATCAACTGAAGAGTAAAGAAAAAGGCTTCTTCTATCTCTACGTATCTTCAAATTTTACTTTTTCTCCTCCTTTTTGAAACTTCATTACAGTGTCCTACTATCTCAAGTCTTCCCTTATAGGATCTTTCTCTACAGTAACAGCGTCGTAAAATACTTATCATGCAAAAGATAGATCTCTAATGTGAAAAAAAATCAGAGAGTAAACTTGATAGTGATGTTTCTACCATATGTATACATTGCTCTTGTGCAAAATTAAAATGAAGCCTCTGGTACCACAAAGTGGCTGGTCTTTCTTTCCTGGGGCACTATTGCTGGCCCAATCCCACAAATGTGGGAAGATCTATAAATTCTGTTATGGTCAACTTGAGATAAAATATAGTTAATTTCTTCTGTGAATTAAAGGCTATTTAGCACAACCTTTCTCAAGTGTCTGGCAGCAGAAACAAATTCTGGGATAAACATGTTTGAGAATCAGTGAATCCCATGGCTGTTTCACATAGCCTATCCTTCTCGCTTGGTTTAACCCAGTGTTTTCCAGGTGTATTTATTTCACCCCAGAATCCTGTTTTCAAGTTAAACCCTGTTATTTAGCATGTTGTAGAGCCCATTTGCCTAAAACTTAACAATGGAAAGCACACATAGAATGAGATACTATATTTTGACTTGATCCATTTTAAAAATGACATCTTCCTCCTCTTGTTTTCATTTATATTCCACCTTATTATGCATTTACTACTTACAAGGCCCTGGGTTTCATGTGACCTTCTCCCACAACCTCAACTTGTATGTGCTCTCCTGTCAGGAGAGCACTAATGGTAAGAAAAATAGTGGGACGACTCTGCAGTACCTTTGGCCATGTGATTTATCACTGGAAAAGAAAAGAGAGATTTGTCTGAAGCAAAGCAAAGATCCATGTTGGTGAGCCCCTGGGGAATGAAGCCCATAAGGACAATCTCTGGCAATGCCCAGGGCTTACCTCTCCTCGGGACAGTTTTCAGCTATGAACCATGAGACATTCCCCTCCTTTTCTCCATCCTTGGTGGAGGGCCAGCTGCCAGGTATCAAGCCCAATGTGGCTTTCACCACAGGCTATCCGGGGCACATGGTCAGAGGATACATTTCAAAGAGCTGATAGAAGATGATCAATGATTTAGGAAATAAGAGTTGAAGAAGGAACATCCGTGCCTTGGAATGTTCCCTAGAGCTCTGACCCCATGAGGGTTTTAACTAAATGGCTACTTAGTTTATTGGATTTACCACACAGCACATATTTAAATGAAATGGATGGAGGAAAGAACCTCTAAGCTACATGACAGGAAAATGACAAAAAGCTTTTGAAGGTCAGGGAACATAGCACAATCACTTTAGACTAGTGGGAAAATGAAATTCTTCTCGAGACCTTGTAGACCTGATGGTGCTATCAATTTTAAAATGGATGTAGTGCTTTAGAAGGCGTATGTTTCATACCAAGTGACTTCAGACTGAATTATAATAGCTTTGAGCATCTACTTGAGAACTTAATGAATGAGTCACATGAAATGTTAATATCATTAATACCCGAGGAATTATTTATTTATTACTGTCACCACATATTACAAAGTGGAGCTTCCAAAATCCTTTGCAAAAATAATTATTTCAGTGATTGTCTTGAACATAGGAACAATCCAACAAAACTAACCAAAAAGGGAAAGATAACTGATAATAGACTTTATTTTAGCTCCCCTAATTCTTTAATTGCCAGCCAATCTCATCATCTCTATATAATCCTACATAGTATAAAATAATATTTGAACATTAGCAACTGAACAGACATAAAGGGATTTGTATGACTTGACCCAAGTTAAAAGCAAATAGAATATTTTCCAGGCTCAATCTACATATTTTGTTATGAGATAAAAACATCTATTCATATTATAATAACTATATGCTAAATTCCAACCCCATTTGATAGGGTGACCTTTTCAGTGTTTGGCAAGTGAAGAAGGTAATAATTTCTGAGGGGTGTCTCTCTGTGTGTGTGTGTGTGTGTGTGTGTGTGTAGATGGATGGACAATCTTTCCTATAGTGTTTGTGTACAGGAACAAATATCGTATATTAATTTCCTAGGGCTGTATTAACCAAATAGCACAGACTGAGTGAGTGACTTAAACACAGAAATTTATTTTCTCACAGTTCTGCAACTGGAAGTCCAACATCAAGGTGTCCACAGGTTTAATTTCTTCTGTGGTCTCCCTTCTTGGCTGGCAGGTGGCTGCCTTCTTTCTGTGTCTTCACATGGTCTTTCCTCCATGTGTACATCTCTGGAATGTCCTTTGATACCTAAATTTCCTCTTCTAATAAAGACAAACTGGATTAGGGTCCACCCTAATGGTCTCATTTTAACTTACTCACCCCATCTCCCAATACAGTCACATTTTGACATCTAGGAGGTTAGGCTTCAACATATAAACTTAGGGGGAAAAATGAAAAATTCAGCCCACAACACATAGCCTTATCAGAGTACACAATTGGGGGAAATTATATTTACCGTCACTGGTGTCTATTTTTTTCCTTTATATGTGCTGTCATTTATACTATGCAAGTGAAGTGCCAATGGAAGAAAAAAATTCATCAATTTTCTTCCTAAAATGAAGCAATGACTACTAGTCCACAAGAAAAGCTTTATGATCAGCAGTAGGTTAAAAGTATTCCTTCAGAGAGTATTTGTATTCTTCCACATGAAAATAACTATAAAAGAATTACCATCTGAACATAGTTAATTAGTAAGTAGGAAAAAACAAATATGATTTTTAAAAAATGTGGCCTTAAGATGAAGAAATTGGCCTTAAGAAATGTGGCCTTAAGATAAGAAATTCTAATAGCATATTGACTTAGCTTTGGAATTATATTACAGCATTTCTTTTTTGGATGGATCCTTTTTAAGAGACTAAAACAACATGTAGAGATATTAACGATATTTCATACACCAAAAAAAAATTGCCTTTACATTCTGACCTTAGATTTATTTAGCCATGATGCTATCATAAGATTCTAAGGTTGGCAGATCCTAAGGAATTCTAAAACCCTGTGGTTTTATAAAGGGCCTCAGGCCTGAGAGATGACAGGATGCTGCAGCTGGGTCTGGAGTGCCTACCTTGCTTTATTTCAGAGTATTCTCACTCTCAACTATAGCACTAATTGAAGATTCCTGCAAGATTTCTTGGGAAACCAGTTTTTGCTGTGTTAAAGCATTGAAGACCTCTGACTTGGTAGTGTTCCCACTGTACAGTCAGGAAACTGAGACGCAGAGAAGTTAAGCGATGCTCCCAGGGTCACAGACTTAGGTTTTCTGATTCACAGATCCATCTTCTTGTAACTCTTACATATCTGATTAATTTTTATGCCATCCATACAAATGGGATTTACTGTGGTTTTGCTTGACAGGCAAAAGTTAAGGTTCAAATTATAACTGTACTATGATATTGCCAGAATATTGATGTCCTACGTAGGATTAGGTCTCCTGATCCGTTATCCCTGGATTACACTATCTTTTTTCCCCAATTAATATGGTTTTAAGAACTTCTACTAGTTCTATGCTGTCCACAATTTAAACTTTGCTTCCTCGCTGTTGGCAGCCTCTAAGGAGATTTAGGCTGAACCCAGATTCAGGAAGTTGATGACAGCTTTTGCTGCAGCTCACTATGGCAGTGTCTGTTTGTTCCTGGAGAACTGTGTTGCTTGCTCTCTAGTTCCAGAACTAGTAAGTTTGAAAATGTATACATGTGGATGGAGTGCACTGTATGTATGTGGAGTACAGTGTTACCTATACAATAGTCCTAATATGCATAAGCAAATGGGAGCACTTATGAACTTGTAAAGTAGCTGCATATTTTAGAATAAAAAATGTGTTTAAATTAAATGTTTCCAAAGAGTTGAGGAAGATGAACTTTATCTTTTGTTCTGCTACTGTGCTCTTCTTCTCACCTCTTTATTGATGAATAAATCCTCTTTCCGGATTGTGGGTTGGAAACAGGACAGGAAATCTTGGATAAGGTCATAAAAAAGGAGTGTCCTTGGTCTCACCTTCTAACACTCAATTCAGAATGTCTATTCTTTTGCTTAACCTAGGCAGTTTAAAATCTTCTCCCACTATGAAAACAGAGGACATCTTATTGAAGGCAGTCATTCATTTAGCAAATATTTTTGAGATCAACTCTTTATGGTTTCAGAGGATCCAGTCCATGGTGGCTGGTTCCAAGACAAAAATATGGCAGAAGGGCATGGTGGAGGACATCTGCTCAGCTCATGGAAACCAGGAAGCAGAGAGAGAGGAAATGACCAGAAACACCATAAACCCTTTCAGGACTTGCCCACAGTGACCTACATCTAGGTTCTGCCTCCTGGTAGTCCATTCAGCTATCATTGGATTAATCCACTTGATGGATTCATCCACTGGCCTAATGGACTAATCCACTGATGAGCCTTCAGGATCCAATCATTGCCTAAAAACCCCCCTGTGAACTTTATTGTACTAAGGACAGTGCTTTCAACTCATGAGCTTTTGGGGATACTCCATATCCAAACTGTAACAATTGGCTTCATGATGGTTGCTGAAGTTTGGGAATGAGTTCATGGAAATTCATTGTTTAATGAATTATTCATTGTATAATGGTTCTTCAACTTTGTGCATATTTGAAAACTTTCAAAACAAATTCTCAAAACACACACATATGTGATTCTCTGTGTGTGTGTGTATATATATTATATATTATATGTGATTCTGTGTGTGTGTATATATATATATATAATGTACATTTGGTGAATTCTGGGTAGATGAGATCTCCACATCAAAGTTAAAATTTTTGGTGCCTGAAGCCAGAAAACACAAAATCAGCAATGAGACCTAAAAGGAAAGACACAGGGGCAAAAAAATTTAAAGCCCTGAAAGACTAACATTTTCTAGTTGCCAGCATGAGGGGAAGCTGGTAGTTTAAAACATAGTGAGGCTAAGGCTGTGGCTGCATGTCAGTTCTAGGGCTAGTGCATATTTATGAGTAAGATAACTGCTCCATAATTTATGTGTAATTCTCTTTAAAGTATACCAGCCTTCTTTTCCTCAGGCCCTTTTAATCTCCTGAAAATCAGAGGCTGCATTTTGCTCAACTTGCACATACTAGATACTTAAAAATAATTGTTTAATAAATGTTTCAAATGTCCTTGTTTCAAAGGTTTTGTTCTTATTTCTTCTTGAGAAGGGCCTGAGTCCATGAACTCATCACCATTTCCATACGTGATTCTGGAAATCCATTTGGGTAGGACAGGTATGCAGGCACCCTTGAGAATACAGTAGTGCCCCCTGATCCATAGGTGAGGTGTTCCAAGACCCCAGTGGATGGCTGAAACTGCAGATGGTACCAAGTCCTGTATGTACTATGTTTTTTTCTCTACATCTACATACCTATGATAAAGTTGAATTTATAATTAGGCATAGTAAGATAGTAACAATAATAATAAAGTGGAAAAATTATAATATATGTAATGGAAGTTACGTGAGTATGGTATCTTTCTTTCTCAAAACATTATAGTGTACCTTTTATCTTGGAAAAAAGTACTTTACAACTTCTCTTTGGCATATCTGAATTATCAGAATCACTACTCTTGTGCTTTAAGTCCATTATTAAGTAAAATAAGAGTCACTTGAACATAACCTTGACAGTCTATAAGATAACCAAGATGACTACAAAGTGATTAATGGGAAGATAGAGTATACTGCATGGATACACTGGCAATGGGATGATTTGCCTCCCAGGCACAGTGTGAGAATAGCAGAAAATTTAAAACTCATTAATTTTTTACTTCTGAAATTTTCCATTGAACATTTCTGGACCACAGTTAACTTTGGATAACTGAAACCTCAGAAAGTAAAACTGGGGATTAGAGGGATTTATTGTATGCCCCAGTAATTATTCTCAGTGGACTATAATATTCTTTGCATCTAATCACAAAGCAATGCTTCTCACCACTTAGCTTTTCTTCCTGGTGCTTGACCTGATGCTTAAGTACAACATACACATGTTTGTTTTTAGACAGCAGGCCAGATTTCCTCTGTGCAAATTTAGCAGCATTGATCCCTTTACACTGGCTGACGAGCATGTCCAATTGTTGGCATCATTATTTGATGAGTTTATTATTACTGGCCAGGGAGCCCCACAGGATGTTCTAACCTGGAACTTGAGTTAAATGGCATTTTTATTATTTTTTAAGAGACTCATAGAAGTCAGTCTGTAAGATTTATGGAATACTGCCTCTGCAGAGCCCCATTCAACACCCTGAGTGCGTACAGAGAAATAAGAGAAACAATCCTTGTCTACATAGCACTTGCCATGCAGTATGGGATTTTATGTCTGTCTAGTATGAATCAAAAGTATGCCCTCTTCCTGAACACTATTTTCTTGTGTTAATTTAAACTGTGATTAAAATAGGTTGATAACTGGTTTATAGCCTCCTTTATAGAATTTTCATTGTTGCTCAAGGCCTGGAAATAGCAATTTAATTAGATACTTACAGTCATGCATTTCATAGTGATAAATGCCCTGTGAATATTTAGACTATTAGCAAAGGTAAAATATTTTAGTCTTCCTTTAATGTACTTAATATTCTTATTTCTTGTAATCTTTTTCATAAGCAGATTGCAAATGATTATTCCAGTCCCAGTGATGCTGATTTTGAGGATAGTTCTAACGTGTGTCTTCAACCCCCAAAAATCTCCATGTCAGGAAAGTTTACCATTACTTTTTTTTCCATAGAAATCATTAATAACAAAAAGCTAAAAATAAGCAGTCTTTTTGTTCTTAATTAAGGGTATAATTTATATAAAGCTGGTTATTCACATACATGTGTAAATAAGTAAATATATACACCTATGTACATGTGTACATATGTATCTTATATATGTGCATTTTGAAAAAGACACTTTTAAAAATATACAGTTGTTATATAGTTTAGTTTATAGTTTAGTTTTAAAAAAGTTCTATTATGCAAACTGATAGTGTTCTAGAGGGTTTTTTAGCATATGTTATTCCAACTGTTTAATTGAAAAAATTTCTGATCATTGAGTAATATTTCAACAAGAGCTGGTAACAGCCTCAAGAATAGCTACCCTCTGGTTTCCAGGGGAGTGAAAACTAGACTATAGTTTTATTAATGAGGGCTGTGCCTCTGGCTTTGACTCCACCAGCAATGACAGCAACCCCAGATCTACAGGTCTACTTAGTTTAGACCCATGCACACATATGTCCGTACATACGTGTGCAACATCTGGAGCCCACATATACTGCGTATGTGTTCACACATAGACGTCTCTGCTACCAGCCCCTCTGCTTTCTTGCTCTCCATCTGCTGCTGATCCTCGTCATGCCCTGAGATGTCTGAGCTGTTCCCAGGGCTAGGAAACCCTTCCTCCCCACCACCTCTGCTGAGCTGTGGGTGCTGTCTGCCAAGCTGGGCAGGCCTATCCACACCTGGTCAAGATGCTTGGCCTTCTGGCCTGGTCATCTGCACGCTGTGTGTGTCCCGCGCCTAGGCTGATTTCAGCGTTACCTCAGAACACTGTCTCCCAAACACCTTCTCCCTGAAGGAACACAGGACTACATTCCACAAGTCTCCCCAGGTCTTGCCCACCTTTTTGGGTAGACAACCATTTACTTGTATCTTGTTCTAGCTCCATTTCCTTGGGATTCATACATGAGTCCTTGGGGAGGTAAGCCCATAGCTTCTTGTTATCCAATTTGAACTCGAAAATCCAGTATTCCGCTTTGTTTGAAATTTAAATTAGGAACGTGTTAGTCTTAGCAGAGTCGCCTTCACCTGCACAGAAGTCTGCGTGCTGTGCACTAGTGTTCTTATTCAGCCTGTGGGCCCATCGAAGGTCATTGCAACCTAGACACAAGAGCATGGGCCTGTCTGGCAAGTCCTAGAGGACATGGTCTATGTAGCCCAGCACTGCCTGACAAACAATCCAATCATCCCAGCCCCAAAGCCATACCAGTTTTATACAACAACTAGTTAGCCCATCACAGGGAGAACTGGGTTTTGTTCATTTGTGCTACTATAATGAAACACTCTAGATCAGGCATATCAGTTGGCTTTCCATCACCATAAAAGAATACAAGAAGCCTGGCACAGTGGCACAGGCCTGTAATCCCACCTACTTGGGAGGCTGAGGCAAGAGGATCACAAGTTCAAGGCCAGCCTCAGCAACTTAGTGAGACCCCATCTCAAAATTTATAAAATAATTTTCCTAAAGGGTTGAGGGTGTGACTCAGTGGTAAAGGCCCTTTGAGTTCAATCCTCAGTACAAAAAAAACAACAACGAAAAAAAAACAGATAATTAACTTAGAAAAAAATTTGTAGCCCGGCACAGTGGCTCAAGCCTGTAATCCCAGCACTTAGGGAGGCTGAGACAGGAGAATCGCAAGTTCAAAGCCAGCCTCAGTAATGGCGAGGTGCTAAGCAACTCAGTGAGACCCTGTCTCTACATAAAACACAAAATAGGGCTGGGGATGTGGCTCAGGGCCGAGTGCCCCTGGGTTCAATCCCCAGTACCAAAAAAAAAAAAAAGAGAGAGAGAAAAGATTTGTTTTGGTTCATGCTTTTAGAGGTTGGACTCTATGATCAGGACTGTAACCTCTTTTGGGTCATAACCTCCAAATAACAATGATGTGAAAAGCATGGTGGAGAAGATCATTCAACTCATGGCCAAAAAGCAGAAGAGGAAGGAGTCAGTGTCCCCAAGTCCCCTTCAGTGGCCACACCTCCCCCTAGGCTCCTAAATCTACATCTCCTAAAGACTCTGCAACCTGATAGCACCATGCTGGGGACCAGTCCTTTGACACATGGGCCTTAGGGGGAATTTTCACACCCAAGCTCTAGAATGAAATAATTTTAGGAGAACAGAAATATTTCTCACAGCTCTGGAGGCTGGAGGTTCAACATCAGGGTGCCAGCGTTGGTCTCTGGTGAAGAGCGCAGTCTCTGCTTCATGGTGGTGACTTCCTGCTACTAGGGGGGATAGGAATATCTATGTTCTCACAGAGCAGAGAGCAGAAGATCAAGGGGGCCAAACGCTGAGTGCAGTCTTCTTATGAGGGCCTTAGCCTCATCAGTAAGGCAGGAATGCCTGTGGCCTGATCATCTCTTAAAGGTCCCATTTCTTAATACTAGCACAATGCCATTAAGTTTCAACCTCTAAGTTTTGGAGGGGGCACATTCAAACCTTACCAAATAGAGAATCTTTAAAATTTCACATGTGCAGCTCAAACAGTACTGAGCACCGTCCCATTTCACCCTTCCCAAGTCTTTTAACCATCATTTGAGTTTAGGACAATTTGGCAATGTTATCATAAAAGTACCTTAAACCAGGATTTCTATACTTCAGATTTTCCTGAGAACTCTTACTAAATTTTTCAAATAAAAATCAAAATTACTTTACAACAGAAATATTTGTTCAGTCATGTGGACAATATATATTACCATGAATGTAAATATTGAGGAAATTCCCTGAGAGGTTTGAGTTTAGCTCATTTGAGAAATGTTTTTCTTTTGACAAATCTGGTTATCTTCATCACAGAAAACAGCTCTTTCCAGATCCTGTTTATGAGAAAGTCATTGGCCTAGACATGTTCATGTCCCTTCTTCAGTTGTAGAAAGAATTTTTCAAGGGGAAAAAAAAATCTGCTGCTCTGAAGTAGTTGCATTTGTTTGCATAGTGTTTCAACTTTAGTATGAAATGCCTCTGAATATATAGCTAAAATGAGTCCCTAAGAATTGAATTTTGTAGACTTTTTAGTGTACGCTTCAACATTTCACTAGTTTTAAGGCAAAAGAACTTTTTTGGAAAGTATGGATTTTTGTATAGCTCTGTAATCTCACGTGAAGCAAAAGTGTTGTGTAGGTTGCTATTGATAAATTCACTGTAAAATGGAGAAATAACATAGAGAGGACCATTCAAGATCTTATCAGGTGTGATTTGTGATTTGGTTAAATCCAGTGGCAGACACCTGGCCATTCACAGGCATAATGGCCTTGTGTAATTACCAAGCACTCTTGCTCTGCGTCTCCTTCTTCCTACGATATTAATTCTTTCTCAGGGTGCTCATGAATGGAACACTTGCCGGCTATCACACAGGTACATCTGAATGCCAGTCCGGACCATCCTGTGTCTTAGTCTGCTCAGGCTGCTATGACAGAAATACCATAGACTGGGTGACTTATAAATAACTTGCATTCATTTCTCATTTTGGAGCTGGAGGTCCAAGATAAAGGTGGCTGCAGATGCTGTTTGTTGAAGGGTCCACTTGCTGTTTCCTACGTGAATGGCGATCTCCTCACTCTGATCTCGTGTGGTAAAGGAACAAGGGAGTTCTCTGGGGCCTCTTTTATGAAGACAAGGATCCCATTTCCAAGCATTCCTGCCTCTCAAAGGTCCCATTCCTAATACCATCACCTGGGGGTTGTATATTTTAGAGAGACACAAGGGTCCAGTGTGTAGTATCCTGCTACATATATTGTGCAGATTATTCTGTCACTTTAAAAAGTTTCAGATATTTGCCAGGTGATTATGGGAGATCTTAGGCACTAAAGAGCAATGGTAATAATTGGTTGCCAGGTTTGTGATTTCTGTGCAAATAGTGATCTTTACAGCATTCCGCTTAGCTACCTGTGTCCCTAGAGGTGGGAAGTGGCCTTGACCTTCTTTAGAAAAATGGCTTTGTATCATCAACCACTTATAATTGTAATGAGGCACTTAGTACCCTGCTCCGCCATATGAAACACCAAGGTTTTAAGATTTTCCTTGGTAAATATGAATCATTATTTACCTTGTGTGACTAGAAAGCTCTAATTCATCTCCTGTGGTATTAAGCTTCTTACTTTTTAACAATTACATCCAATGCTTTTTGAAAGAGAATCATTTCCCTTTTGAAGATGTGTGTTAAATTTTTATGATGGCCTCCCTTTCATTCAGCAAGGATTTGTTCTGATGGGCAGCATCCCAGCTTTGAATGCTTCAGTTGGTCAACCGTGTCCAGCAGCAGAGTAGAAGGAACCTTGTCCCCAGGATCACACAGCTAAATGTGACTATCAGGTCTTGAGTTGATATTTAAGCAGAGGTGAAACAACAGCCCTCTTTCCGGGGACATTGTACGTCACTCCTACCATGATTCATCACTGTTCAAGGAAAACGGATAGAAGGTTTGTCCTCCAGCCTCAGGGTCAAGGGCTTTGGGTTTCCTTTCATTGCCCACTCGCTTAGACAAGTCTCACACTGTTCTTCTACCCTGTCCCCAAGAAAAAAGGAAAAGTAGATTCTGTAAGAGTTGGAATTCCTGCAGAGATGCATGCCATCTAAATTTAAAGCATAGCTTCTATTTTCCTAAAAGCTGTAATAACAAAATAATGGCTAAATGGTTTGTGTGCATGATTTCCCAGCTTATTATTACCACCTCTGAAAGGAACGGTGCCTCCTCTCTGACCTAGAGTCACTTAGGAACCCAAGTTACTCCTGAAAGTAGCTGAAGGCATTGGGAGGTGGGGCTTAACCAGCTCTTGGCCTCCAGCCATCACACATGGGCTCCTTAGTCCACAGCAGTCCCTAGCATGGCTGGGAAGGCCTCTGAGCACAAAGGGATTGGTTGAGATGCATAAAAACAATTTCCTTCCTGCCCTGAGACCCTGGCTTAGTAGATTCAACTTTGGCCCCTGCTCCTCTTTTTATTTACATATGAAAAAACAATTAAAACTTGGTTGACCTTCAGGATCAGGGATGGGGACACAGTGGAAGTAATACTGAATTTAATTTAATGTTCTGTAACAAACAAGGGGAAAAGATATAGAGATACTGATTTTGAGAGAAATGTTAATTGTCTAAAGCTTAATTACAGATAACATCATGAGAAGAATACATAAAAGGCTTGAAATGCTGCCAAAGCATTTCCCTAAGAACATTAAAAAATGATTGTTGTTTACAATTCACAAATGGCACAGACATAAAGCTGAGATGGGAAAAATAGGCAAGCTTAAAGTAAGAGCAAGAGTTGCTATTTTAAAACCAGTTCAGCAGAGAAGTGATAGGATTTGGAGTAGGTTCGTGTTGTAAGAGTAAATGAGATTCTGCATGTTTTCCCTTTAAAATAAAAATTAGCAGATCGCTGGCAAGCACATTGACATAAAATTCTAGGAGACGACACAACCCAAATAAAAATAAATAATTTATGAGGTCTTAGAGTGGGAATTACAAATAAAATAGAGCGCATAGACATTTATCTCCATGTAAGTACAATAGAAATAAAGGAGAGACAAGGTTTTTATGTTCCTGTCACTTCATTACTGAATCCAGTGATAGGAAAATCTAGCTTTTCACTCAAACATAATTTTCATTCGGTGCCGCAATGAATGGCTTACATTTATCTAGTCTACTCCTTCGATAGGTTTTTTTTTTTTGCCATTTTTAAAAAATAATTGGTATCTATTAATGTCCCATTACCTTTAAAGGTGAGTTTTGAAATAGTGAGTTATGGCACTTTGGAAAGAAGTTTACTTTTAAGGAAGTTGAGAAAATAAGTACCATGTGGTTCTTATTAGCCTGAAGCCAATAAGATAGATGTTCTTGGTAAAGACAGAAGTTCTT
>CM053406.1:15366294-15381812 GCA_028644305.1 Xerus rutilus | reverse complement strand
AATACATATTTTTGACTCTTGCTATGTCAAAGATGTGCTATCCAAAGAGAAGATGTAAATCAGAAATATCAAAAACTCAATTCAATGTCATCCCAAATAAATATCTCTGGCTGTGCAAATGAGTACCAGTAAGTACAGTTTGAAACTTGAATAAAAGTACATTACTTTCCAATGACTGGTATTGAAAATAAAGCTGCTGACAACTAGAGCCATTTGGGGAGATTGGATGTTCCCTTGTTATAACTTTTGGAGCATTTTATGTCACTTGGGGAAACCTTAGAAGTGTTTTTCGGTGGTGCTCTAGAAGATGAATTTCTCTTAATAGTCTACCTCATTGTTATTACACGTGAGTTCAGCATGAGTAGTCATGGAGGTATTATAACTGCTAATAGCACTCTGTGCTAATGGTACTAGAGCTGCTCAGGTTAACATAAAAGCATCTAGGTGAAGGCGTGGGGCTGGCTGCAATTAATCTCAAGTAGAATCCAAAAAAGACAGAAGCCATAAACATCAATAATGCCATTCTCCAGTTTGTTCAAGAGAAGACGAATTGAGAATCATATTTTGTTAAATAGAATATTTTTAACTGCAATAGGGGTAATCCCCATGTAGTTGAGTTCTTGATGTCAGTCAGCTTAGAATAAGTCTACCTTTTGATGCACCTTACATATGATGATTGTCTCAATGAACTTTCTAAATTTATTGCTAAAGGCTGAACTCAAGCTATGGATAAAAGCAATCAATGTATGTTTTCATTAATGTATTATTAAAGGCATTGTTTTTATTTATATGAAATGTTTGTTATGTATAAATTTACTTACATATGCTCAAGATAAGACATTTATATGTATGGTCAAGTTATAAAGCAGACAAGCTTCTGCACAGCAACAGAAATAGCCAAGAGGTTGAATAGACGACTTACAGAATGAAAGAGAATCTTAGCAAATGAATCACCCACCAAAGGATTAATATCCAGAATATAAAAGGAACTCAGACAAGTCAACAACACAGAAACTAAATAATGAAATTTTAAAGTGGGCAAATGACCTGAATGAACATTTTTTCAAAATAAAATATTTATACTGTTAAAAAAAAAATTCCCATAGGAAGGCTTCCCATATACTTGACCAATTCACATCAAAATTGTTAAGGAAATAAAAAAACAAAGGAAAAAAAATATATATATAGGTGGCCCACAGATGTATGAAAAAATACTCAATATCACTAAGCATCAGGGAAGTGCAAATCAAAATCATGACGAGATACCACCTTATCCCAGTTAGAATGGCTATCATCAAAAAGACAAGAAATAAATGCTGAAAAAGATGAGGAGAAGGGAACTCTCATGAACTGCTTGGGAGAATGTAAATTAGCATAGCCATTATAGAAGACAGTACAAAGTTTCCTCAAGAAAAAACAAACAAACAAACAAAAACAGAACTACTGTATATATAAACCAGCAATCCTATTTCTGGGTATATTCAAAGGAAATACATCAATATGAGAGATGTTTGCACTTAAATGTTTATTGCATCTATTCACAACATTCAAGATATGGAATCAACCCAGGGGTCCTTTGACAGATGAACAGATAAATAGAATGTGGCATATATAGACAATGGAATATTATTCAGCCATTTAAAACAATGAAGTTCTGTCATGTACAGCAACATTACCAGAAAACATTACGAAAGTAAGTTAAATGACACACAGAAAGAAAAATGTAGTATATTTTCACATTTTATATGTGGATGCTAAAATTTTAGTCTCAGAATTAGAGAGTAGAATAGTGGAGAAGGAGAGATGGAGGAAAGATGGTTCGGGGTATGGGCATACAGCTACATAAGAGGAATAACTTGTAATGTTTTATATCACAGTGATTAACTATTGTCAACAAGCATTAATTGTATATTTCTAAATAGGTAGTAGAGGGGATTATAAACATTCTCAACACAAAGAAATGATAAATGTTTGAAGAGATGGATACATCAAATACCCTGATCTGATCATTACACATTGTATACGTGTATTGAAATGTCACCAGAAATCTATTGTTCATCCTAAGAAACAGAACATTACAGGATTGAGAGCCCCACCCCCTCTCTTTGTAGAATCACCATGATGGCTGGGACCCTAGACACATATCCTGAATGTTGGAGGGCCTTCAAGGCCCTCCTCACCGCTCAGTGCAGCAGGGCTCAAGTCCTGTGCTCTCCACGCCACCTACTTCCTCTTTGGCTAATCCAACTGCACCCTTGAATTTCTCCACAAATTTCCTGCTGGCAGGTTTCCAACATTTGAGGGTGGGGATTGAGAGCCATGCCAGGCCTGCCACGAGAGCAGTGAGGAGCTGCAGAGCAGTTTTTGGGGTGTGCGTGTGCGTGTGTGTGTGCGTGTGTGTGAGTGTGCTTTTTAAAAATTCCATCTGCTTTATCATTCATTTTATCATTTCCTTAATGACTTTTTATACACACACACACACGCATCCCTGAATGATACACTGTTTGGTTTTATACTTTATAAATTACAGTACCCTGTGTATGTTTTTTTGTTACTTATATTTTTATTTAGTTGTTATTTTTATCTGCATTACATAAACATATAAAGAGGCAAATGGTACTCTAAATCTTGGTATAAAAATATCCATTCCCACCCCAACACCCATGCCCAATTTTGTGTTCCCTGGAAACAATTGCATTAAACTCTCTTAATGAATTTTTTAAAACGTACGTATATATCTTTGCATAGCATGCTTATTTTTACTAATTGGCTGTTTCAGATTTGGAAAATACCTATTTTCTTCCAACTTTAGAATATGAACATGCAACTCTGATCCGCATCCCTTCTCCCCATGTACATGCACTTTTTATCTTCCCTACCCCCCCAGTAGTCAGATCATATTTTGGTTACACCGTTAATTGGAGCTTACATAATTACAACTGTGCGAATACCATTCACAGCCTAGCTATGTGGTGCACTATGATTCCTTTTCCTTTCCTGTGCAATGTTGGATTTTCCCTAAAATTAACAGTAAACTTTTTTATTATTCCAGTCCCAAATACCAGTCCCAAATGTCCCCCCAGTTATGTAAATCTCCTTTCAAAATGTTCAAACATATCAGATCGTCTGTTATTTCCACTTCTTGATAAAGTGCTCTGACCTTTTCCAACTTGCACAGTCAAAAGCTGCGCTAGGATCTCTCTTCAAGTCCTTCTAGGGAAGCCCTTTTGTGTCTTTGTTGCTTGGCTCTCCCGTTTCCTTAGTCCCAGATCTTCCTTTCTCTTGCTTTACATCCTTGTTTTTATGGAGCACATGTGCAAGTAGCTTTATGAGAAAGGGTATATGAATGATAAAAATTTTGATGCATGAATGTCTAATGGTGTCTTTATTGGCTTACTTCAGAGTTCTAGTTTGGAAATAAATTTCCCTAGGAATTTTGGACGTATCTTCTATGTCCAATCTTGTTATTTAAAAGCCCAGTGCTTGTGTGTGTCTTAATTCTTTGTGTAAAACCTGTATTTTTCTCTCAGCAAGCTTGTAAAAATCTTTTGCAAATGGTCTGAAATTTCCTGACAATATGCCCTTCCAAAAGGGGTTGTTTTCATCATTTTCCCAAGTACTGAGTGAGGTTTTTCAATCTGGAAAATCATGTTGTTCAGTTATGAAAAATTTTCCTTCAACTGTTTCATTTTAATCTATTTTCTGGGACATTTCTTCAACTCTATCTTCTGTTTTGATCAAGCTTTTCATTTCTGCCAGAAAGCTTTTACTTTTCCCAAGAACTTCTTTCGTCTTTGAATAGTTTTATAGTGTTCTGTTCTTATTTGATAGATACAATTCTTCACATATCTAAAGATGTCAATTATATTTCCATAATTTTCTTTTTCTGACCTGTTCTCTGCTCATTCTGAGTTGTTTCATTCTTCTTTTTGTTGTACTGATCTTTGCTTTTCACATTTAATGCATTTGCCAAAGCCGGAAGATCTTCTGCTGCCTGCTCATGTTTGAAAATAGTGTTTCAAGCAACATATTGGAATCCTCGTTGCATGTGTTAGAACATGCCTTTCCCAAGTTCATCATTTGTCTTTTCACTTTCTTTATGCCAGCATCCATGAAAAGTCTTTTTGAATTTTAATACAGCCTTTTACAATATTTTTTCCTTTAGGTTTTTTTGCATTTTATTTCTTATTTCATAAATCCCTCTTGATCTTGTGGTCATTAAGATATTTTCCTATATTGTCTTTTAAAAGTCTTATACTAATGTTTAGTGTTTTTCATGTTTAAATACATAATTCGACTGGAAGTAAATATTGATTGTAAATTGAGATATGTGAAAATTTACATAATTTTCAATAAGTAAATATTGAGATATGTGCTGGATTGAGAGATGGCAGCTAGACAAAGGGGGGCTGGGCATCTGAAGTTACCCAGCTCGCCAAGACTTCCCACCCATGCCAAACAGTTGACTGCTCACTGCTCTGAGGTCAACCAATCATCAGTGAATGCACTGACCTCTGAAATCAGCCCATACCTGTCACTCACTGGGCCTCAGCCAACCAAGAAGAGATGCCTCTTCATGAGAATCCCCCTCCCTCAACTTACCCATAAAAGCAGCCTCTACCAGTTTTGGGCGTGACATTCCCAGGCCACACTGGCAGATCCCAATAAAGCCGTGCTTTTACCCCTTCGGCTAGTGGTCATGGTCTTTACTGCCAATCTGACCTTACAATATGAACATCCAATTTCATTCTTTTCCCGTACAGATAGCCAACAACTTTTGCACCATTATAGAAAGGCCTATTATTTTCCCACAGATTACAGTCGCAGAAATACCCTAACATGGATTTGTGGCTGTGTCTCCTTCTAGGCTGTATTCTATCGCAGCATTCCAGTTGTCCCTTTCTGTGTTGACAATCCATAGTCTTATAAGATTGATATTTGATAGGACAGGTTTCCCCACTTACCTAGAATAACAATCCAAAAATAGAAAGTGTCGGGGTCCTCCCAGCCAGGTATCAGTCTCCCCCCTCGGTCAGTGGAGAGGAGGGGATCCCCGGGAGTCCCCGACACGACGGCTGACAATGGTAAAGTCGTCTGGCATGCAATTACCACGCCTGAGCCAGAGAGTTCTGTCTTAAGCAGGAACTGATTTATTGAGGAGAGATACAGGCTTATATAGAGGAGGGGGTAGGTGTCCTGTTACTAAGCTAAGAATGTGGAAGTGGGATGTACAGAGGCACTTAGGTAGGAGAGTATTCATTGTCCATGTCTTGTCCACGAACACAGAAGCAGAGGTCAGCCAATAAGGGCGAGGTGATGGCTCTCCCGGGGCAGTGTGGTCAGGCCTGAGCTGGTAGTTCGGCGCCATTTTGTGGCATGCCCTTGCATATGTCCCCCACAAGAAAGGGGACAAAACACCTCCTATTATGAAAGAAATAGTAGGCTTATCTTCATTCATTCATCAGAAATGCATCGAACACCTGACATGTTTCAGATGAGCCCTAAGAACTGAAAACTGAGTAAGACCCAATTCCTCCTGGAAAGGCATAAACCTGGAAGGGGAGACTATGAAGAATTATACTTTTCTCCTGTTCTGAGCAGGAACAAAAGATGCATGAGAAGCTCTATACACTGAGAGGAAGGAAATAATTATACCCAAGGGATAAGTTAGGAAAATCCTGATAGATTTGGCCAATAAATGGTAGTTTCAGTTTGGTCTAGAGATATGAATTGGCGTTTAGGAGAGGGAAAGGGGAGGATTTACAGAGAAAGGACACTCGGGGCTGGTATGAAGGTGCATAATCGATTTCATGATAAAGGGTCAAGCAAAGGAGCAGGTCCAATTAGAAAGGAGGCCATAGCCACACAGGGAAAAGCCTTGTCTTCCCACCTGAGCTTGCATACTATCCTGCAGACACAGGAGACTCAGGATTTCAATTAGAAAGGTAATGTCACTTTCGTTACACATGTGGTGGCGTACAAGCAGACATCAGTGGGGTGTGGGAGGAGACTATGGGTGCAAAGTGGAATGGGGAGACTGTTGTGTTGCCCATGGTAGAACTGCTGAGCTCTGAACCTAGGCAGGAGTGGAGGCACTGGTGAGGCGGCCATACCTACAGAATGGGAGGACATCTTTGCCATCTCTTCATCTAACAAAGCATCTGTATCCTGAGTCTATAAAGAGCTCAAAATGCCCAACACCAAAACAAAAAAAATCGATAAATGAGCAAATGAACTAAATAGACACTTTTCAAAAGAAGAAATACAATGTCCCATAATTATATGAAAAAGTATTGAACATCTTCAGCCATGAGAAAACTGAAAAACTACCTTGAGATTCCATCTCACCCTAATCAGAATGGCTATCAACAAGAGTATAAGAAACAATAAATACTGGTGAGAACAGGAACTCAGACACAATTGATTGCAATGTCAACTAGTATCACTACTGTGGAAATCTCTATGGAGAGATAAAAATAGACCTACCATATGATCCACCTGTACTACTTCTGGGTATATGCCCAAAGGAATCAAAGTCAGCATACTATAGAGCTACCGGCATACTCATGTTTATTGCAACATAATTCACAGTAGCCAAGCTATGAAACCATCCTAGGTGCCCATCAACAGATGAATGGATTAAAACAATGTATATATACACAATGGAGTATTACTCAGCCACAAAGAAGAACAAAATTATGTCATTTGCAGGAAAAATGGTGGAACTGGAGATTATAGTATTAATCAAAATAAGCCAGACTCAGAAAATCAGGTATTGCATATTTTCCTACAAATGTAGAATCTAGCAGGGAAAAACATTACATGAAAGTAACACAGAGAGACCTATTAGAGAAGAAGCAGTAGATCAGGGGACGGAGAGAGGGATAAGAAAGGGTAATGGGGAGTGCTGTGATTAAAGAACATTATTTGCATGTATAAATATGCCACAATGAAACCCACTACCCAGTATAATTAAAATGAACTAATAAACATAAATTTTAAAAAACATGCACGTAGCACCTCGTCTCCTACAAAATTCTACCAGCGTGCTTTGCAGTACCTCTGGGGGTCCAGAACACAACCTGGAGAGAATGGCTTTGGGACAAGGAGGAGCACCAGGAGTGCAGAAAGTCCAAGAGTTTTTCTTAAATTTATATAATATAAATTATATTAATAATGTTATCTGCCTATCTTCTCCCATGGTAGGATGTGATGATTATGTTTCCAGAATAAGTAAAATAATTGAAAGAAATTGACTTTTAGCTACTTATAGAATACTTGAATACATATTTTCCTTATTTCATGAAATATCTATGGTACTTTACTAATGATTGCTATTATGCATTAAATTTTAAAAGTGCACTTACATCCTATAGGAATTAATTTAAAAGTTATTGCCTTTGCTTTAGATACAAACTTCAGATATAATATGTATGTCCCATCATCCCCGACTTTAGGCTAGAAATTAATCAGTGCTGCCCCATGAATAAAACAAATGGTAAGCTGTAACATGTGGGTGGTGATTACAAATCCAGGCCAAATCTCACTGCAGCAAACCCCAAGGGCCTGCCTGTTGACTTCTGGTATAGGAATTTAAAAGTACCTGTATGATTTGGCATGAGCAACCCATCAGCTGCGTATTATAAATCCTTTTACTATGCTATTATTTACACTGAAATATGATGATTGAAATGAGACTTGACTTACGTTGCGGAGAGATGAAATCAACAAATATGAAGATGTATCTGCAGATTGAACACACTTACATCCATCACATTTTACTTCATGCTTATCCCTAAATAAGAGTCACCAAAAGGACAGATTGTTATGCACAGGGGGCAGTAAATCTACTTCTTTAAACCCTTGATTTATGTCCTCTCCTAAAACGATCCTTTTTTCTCTCAGTTTAACTATTAAGACGTACTAGAAAGCCCTGATTTCAAACATCGAATCTCACATAAACCTGGCAACTTTTGCCTTTTTGAGTTAGATAAGCGGACAGTCAGGGGCATGAAGTGTTTTGCTGAAACCTTCAGAGCAGTTGCTGGCAAATTCAAGTGCTGAGTCCTGCGTGCTCCTGCAGCTGACTGTGCTCTTCTCTGAAACAGCACTTGCTACCCTGAGTTACAGGATACGTGTTCACACACATCTTCAGCCCTGCATGGCCTGTGAGCTCCAACATAGCAGACCCAGGATGCCTATCAGTGCCCCTCAGCAACCGAAGTGGTCCACAGAAGGACCTTAGAGAGTGTTCTCAGTGGTAGTTTCACCACACACTGACTCACTTATATCCACCAAGCCTAATGGGATTGCAATGTGTCTCCTCAAAGGCCTGTGTTGAAGTCCTAATTCCCAGTACCTTAGCATGTAACCTTATTCGGAAGTAGTACAGTTTCTGATACAATTAATTAGGATGAGTTCCTACTGGTATGGGGTGAGCCTCTAATGCAATTTAATGTGTGTCCTTATAAATCAAAAGTGGAAGTCTGGACACTGAAAAGCACACGAGGAAGATATGTTGTGACTACAAATGTGGAGATGGAGTTGATGCCTCTTCAAGCCAAGAAACACCAAACATTACCAGCAACCACCAGAAGCCAGGAGAGAGACATGAAGCAGATTCTCCTTAATAGCACTCAGAAGGAACCAACCCTGCTGACACCACCATCATGAACTTCCAGCCTCTGGGACTGTGAGACTATAAATCTCCCAGATGAAGTACTTTGACAGGGTAGCCCTAGCAAACTAATATTAGCCAGTATCCTAGAGAAGAAGTAGGGGAATGGTAAGGTTATTATTATCTCGCCTTAAGAGCAGAAATGACAAATTTCTAACAGAACAAAGTTAATCATTTTTAGATGATTCCCTTTAAAGCCTTCTGGTTCTTAAGACTATGATTGCCATATGTGGTAATAGAAAGCTGAGCCAGACAAGGTCTGATGGAAATGTGTTCTTTAAATGAATGATGTAGATTATACTGATGGCTGGTTGGTGGATATATTTGGGAGAATGAGGCCCTGTTATAATAAAACAGGCTCAGAGCTATGTATAATCTAAATATATTGGTACCAAGGGCCCAATACATAAAGCATCTGCTTTGATATTAAACTGATAAATGTGTTGAAAAGGTACTAATGACAAATGTTCAAAAACAATCACAGACCAGTTTTCAATTCATAAAAAAGAGGGACCCCTAGAGTTTGTTCCTGCATATCTACAGTCATTATTGAATATGAAATATCAGAACATCAGTAACACTAGAAGGTGAAACTGACAAATAGTCTCTATTCTAGAGGCTCATGGAAGGAGATTAAAAGAACAGAACTTCTGAAATTCAATAGAGCTAGTTCTATTTCCACTTCTTCGACCTCCTAACCATATGACCTTACACTAGTCATTTAACCCTTTTTTTGCCTAAAAAATGGGGATGGTAGGGATGATGATGCCTCCCTCAGAGAACTGATCTGAGGATGAAGTGAGATAATATTGAAGTGACTGGTGCATTGCCTGGTAAGATGCTCAAAAAAAATGTTCAATAGATGGCAGCTCAACTTTTGTATGTTATCACTGAAGGCAATAGTTTTCCACTTCAACATTTTGGTACCTCTGGTTTAGGAAATTTGCTTATAGAATCTAAATATTAGTGACCCTAGTGAAGCCCCCAAGAATCACTGAGGTCGCGCCAAACATTTCCTTCTTTCTCTCCCTCCTTCCTTAGGCACAAAGTATCCTCAAATGATGAACCGAAGTGTAGACTCTAGCGGCATAGCAGACACAGGTTTGAGTGAGCCCTGGTTCAAGTTAATCCAAATGAATCCTCAGTCAAAAGCCTTCTGTTCTGAAGGACAAATTAAAAATAAAACAGACTCTGCTCAAGGAAAAGTGAATAAGATATAAAGCTGAGTAACCGAGACTGCACTGCAGGCTCTCCTTGACTTCAAGGCAGCCTTTCTCTAAGTCTCTGGAATATGGGCCATGCTTTTGAACTCCATCCCAATCAGCCTAGTCTTTGTGTGTAACCTCAGAAGGAGATGGCCTGAAAACTGAAAATATAAAGCAAGCAAAGGCTCCAGGAGCAAACTGTTTCCTGATCACCTCCAGTACATTTCTATGTGCCCTTTTCCTGCAAGGAAAATTACCATGCTCCATTTTTGTTTCAGTCAACAGGCCAAAAATGATGCCAGGTAGTTTGGGGTTTAAAATAATGATTTGGTGGAGAAGGAACCAGCCAGCCCACACATCTGATGGAAAGGCAGCAACCACAGAGCGCAGCGCAGTGAGGCCTCCGTGACGTGACAAGTGCCCTCTGCCATCCGGCAGCTCCATCCCTTAGTCCCTTTGATATTTGAACTCTGTAAGTTCAGCATTGCCATGTGTTTTCTTGAAAAAAAAAAAAGGTTAATATTTTCTGATTCGGATTTAGTGAATGACCCTAGGTAATATCCACCCATCCCCTGCTGCCGACCCTCTCTGCCTCCATGTTCCCTGTTGTAATTGCCCATTAATCAGCCTTGAGCTTGCCAAAAGGAAGCTCCACAGGGCTATGAACCTGACAGGGTTAGAACAAATCAGCCTGCGACATGTGTTGACAGGCTCAGGTTTGTGTGACACGCCAGGAATGCGCAATCTGGTGGCCAGAACACCCTTGAGCAGCAGGGCTGTAGCCAGTGAATATGACATGTCCATTTGTCCTGCACAGAGACCAAAGGAAATCTGAGCACCTTCTTAACTGCTAGATGAAACACAATTAGGATAGCTTTTATATGTAGCACTCTGAACCTAAGAAATGTACACAATTTAAGAGCTGGATGGGATCTTATGCATATCTTCTCTAAGTTGTGCATTTGGGCTATGATAAACTGAAATACGAGTTAGCGAAGGTACTGTTTACATGTAAAGTCACACAGGACTCAAGCCCAACTCCCCTCTTTCCGAATTTCGGGAATTGATCCAGTTAACTCACATAGGAAATTCATCATCTGAAGCACAATGTGTCTAGTTTCTCATGTTGCCTTGCAAATAAATTTCCCATCCACTCGCCCAGTGAGCAAGGCCATCTTGCCTCAGGAGGTACATTACAAGGCAGGTTGGAGATCTGCTTAATCTCCCTGTCTCCTGGTCTGGAACAGGACATGTGCTCAGTACTGAAGAGCCATGAGATTCTTCCTGTAAAGAGGGACTTCAGGCTCTGTCCTCTAACCTAGTCTCTGAGCTCCTCCCCAACACCTAGCATACCTTGAAGGGAACATTTTAAACTCCTGCGAAAGTGGCTGGATGTCATTTCTCCCTTAACAATAGGTAGAAGTTGGGTTGAAATTGGCAAGCAGAACAAGGTTTCAAATGACAGGATTAGTTGAAGCAAAGGAACTGCCTGTGATAAGCAACTCACAGGTCACAGTACCTCCCTTGAGGCTTCAAAAATAGTATTCTAATGCTCACTTGTCTTGGTTATTAAAGTTCTACCTGGAAGGAGAGGATGGAAGAGATGCTACCCGCAAGTTTCTGCCAAACTTGAAGTTCAATTCCTTTTATGCTAGAAGGGAGGGAGAGAGAGAGAGAGAGAGAGAGAGAGAGAGAGAGAGAGAGAGAGAGAGTGTGTGTGTGTGTTAGGAGAGCGGAAGCCTCCTGAGGGCGGCAGCAGTGGAGGAGAAAGACACAAGGCCAGGGCAGTGGAACTCAGGAGCAACAGTGTCGACTCAGCTGCTGCCTATCATCTCTCCTTATTTGGAACTTCCAACTGCCACTTTCAGATTTCTCAGAAGTGGGGTGACCCTTCAAGTAAATAAATTTACTTGAAGCACAAAAACAATAACATACCAGGGCTGAAGGCTGGTAGCCCCGCCTCTAGACTTCTGCTTATTTCATTCTGCAGTGTAGCATCACTTATTTACATGCTTGTCTCCTAGGAGACGGGAAGATCTTTGAGGATAGAAATGATATGATAATTGTTCATGGATCACAACCTTTACTTATTACCACCTGCCATCCTTTGCAGGATTTCGCTTCTTTCTTGAAAAAGAAGTTCAATTTTACTATTTTAAGAATTCAAATGGAATTCAAAACATCTACCCTTGTATATTTAGATTTCAAATATTTGTAAAGAATGTAAGCCTGCTATGTCACTGCCTAAAATTTCACAGGACTTTTTTGCAGGTGGTTTATGGCATTTATAACTGGAAAAAGAGAACTTTCTTCTTCTTCTTTGAAATCTTCATTGGCATCTGTGTTCTTTGCCTGTTTCTATATTACATACATCCACTGTATAGACATCAGGCCAAGAGCATCAGAGAACCAAGGATATGTTGAGATAACAATCCATGAACAGCATAAATGTCATCCCTTATATTTTTTTCACACATAATAATTACACATGTTTATTCATTCTTGTATATATTGGATAGTGATCAACTCAACCTATCTACCACCTTAAACATTTTCATTTCTTTATGCAATTACATTCCAAATACCTTCTTCTATTTTGACATATCTAATGCATTGTTGTTAATTACGTTCACCCTGTTGAGCCATGGAACACCAAAACTCCTTCCTTCTATCTAAATCTAACATGGTACCTATGCACCAGCTTCTCCCCATCCACTCCCTCTGTTCTCCCTAGTGTCTGGTAACCTCTATTCTATGTTCAACTTCTATGAGATCAGCATTTTTAAACTCCACTTATGAGTGAGATGGTGCAGTGTTTGTCTTTCTGTGCTTGACGTATTTCACTGAACACAGTGTCCTCCAGGTTCATCCATTTATCACAGATGATGGGATTTCACATTTTTATGGCTGAATAATATTCACATTTGGAAGAAGTGCCTTACTTTTACCACTTACCCTTTGGTGTCAGTAGCAAGGACTCCCCACAGCTACCAGGATGGTGAATGAATAAGGAACTTCCTTACATGTCCATTTCAGGTCAACATCCTATCTACCATGGAAGCCACACTGCATCATGAAACAATTCCCGCCAGCAACTTGATGTTGCAGCTGGCTATCAAGTGCATGATACTGCACCTACATGGTCCTGAGGATGAGAGTCTCCTTCCAGTTTTCATCTTTGGTAGGTCCTTCACTTCCTCACTCTGGCCCTGAGTTCAGAGTTCACTTTGAACCCTCGCTTCTCATCTGGGGCTGGCCTCAGCCTCCTTGCTTTATCTGGGTCTCCCTGACCTTTAACATTTGTCTTCACCCTTACCTTTCCCTCAATTTTTGATGTTTGAGCCACTCCAGAATCTCAGGAAAAGCACTGTAGATTTTTAAGAAAATTTAGAAACCAGATGCAGATTCGTACATAGTTCCAAAAACAAGCATGGACCTGAAGATGGTCAGAGTGCCAGTAACAGAATCACAATCTTCAAATTAACCTAGTTGGGAATGTTTGAGTTTGTTTACTAAAAAGCATAAATTTCTGTCTTGACAAATATGTTTATTATGTGGCAAGTTTTTATTTACCAAGAAAGGTCAAGGATATGATATGCTGATGAACTGAACATTCAGGACGTGAATTTACTGCATTCCACACACTAGATGAAAATGACCACTTCGTATTCAGTGCACAACTCCACGTGGCATCAAGCAGACTTTCATGTAGGTTGATTTGGAGGCACATCAGGGCTCGTTCCTCCCGCCAGTCCCTCCTCTAGGAATCCGTTATCATCGTACAGTGTTGTGGTCCTGGAGATTAGCCTGATCTCACTGTCTGACGGGTCTGAAAACTGTACTTTTGAATCGTTCCCTGATAACACGTTTGTTGGCTTCACATTTGTCCTTGCTGCTCAAAAATCTAGTCAGAACTGGATGGAGAGAAATCCTCACTCACTATGTGATAGCCCCAGCTGTTGTAACTTTGGGACAGGGTCTGGGGCCTCAGTGATGACTCATGAAGCCTGTGCTCCCTCCACACTTCCTCTACGTGGTTGTGACTGAGGGGCATGCATGGTGGCTCGGACCTCTTACTTTGTCACCAGAAGAAAGCAGCTTGGAGCTCAGCCTCCTGTGCCATGCATCCATGGTGCCATCTTGATGCACAAACTCCTGTTTTGCTTCCATGTCTATATTGCATTTAAGAACCTTTCTTCCCTATTTGAGAATTTAAATGTGCTGAATACTATATTTAGAAAGAGAGAGAGAGAGAGCACATAGATACATGGTGCTCATTTGGCTATCCAGGTAATTTATCCAAATTTTTCAGATGAATTTAAACAGTCCTCTTGTCCATGATTTAAATGCTACAAATAACACTGCTGTACTTGTGCAGTATATTCAAAGCCAAAAATACATGCTTCACGATGCTGGAATTGCACTTCTCTACTTATGACCCCACTGTCTTTCTTGGCAACCAGAATGTTCTTCTCCCTCCATTTCTCTTCTCCCCTCTCTGCCAACATCCAGTCTGAAGCCTCTCCATTCACTTGTCCGTCAGAGACCAGGTGCTGCTCTGCCTACCTTGCTAATCTCTTCTGCATCCATTGCCCTGTCTCTGCACCCTGCCATTATCCTAGCCAGGCCTGTGGTTTTTGGAGCTGACAAGAACCACCTGAACCAACCCTTTGTTTTACAATGAGAAAAATGACCTAAAGAAACGAAGTTAATGGTTCTGGCTTTAGGACCATAGCTTGGACATGACCATAGCACTGCTTCCTTCCAGACCTGTACATGGTTGCACAGCCTGCCTCTCTCCACTTCAATCCATCAAGCACAAATTCCAGGCTATTCTTCCTGAACCACTGCTGCTAGGCTACTTCTTAGCTCAAAAACCTCCAGTGGTCCTGCATTGCTTCCAGAATAAAATCCAAATAGTCAGGCTCACTTTTCCCCCACCTCTACCTTTGCAAGTATTTATACTTTGCAACCAAACAAATGGATCTGTCCATTCCATATGCTCCCCCCCTGTCCTGGCTGTACTTTTATGCCTACACCTATGCACATGGTTTGCAATTTTGGATCTTACTCATTTGTCAGAGTAAATGCCAAAATCCCTGCTTTCCAGAACCTTCCTGGGTGTAACCCCCACCTCCAGTTAAAAGTCATCTATGCTGTAGAACAG
The DNA here is from genome assembly GCA_028644305.1 of Xerus rutilus. NCBI lineage: Eukaryota > Metazoa > Chordata > Mammalia > Rodentia > Sciuridae > Xerus > Xerus rutilus. The sequence goes on along the minus strand of CM053406.1, from coordinate 15,366,763 downwards.
CAGCTCTTCATCCATAGCTCCTCTCATCAACCATCACCTTGGATAACAACTGTGTGAATACCATTGATATTTTCTGCTGGTCTAAGGAGAAGATTCTGGAGTGTTTGACTTTGTATCACCCAAAATTGTTGCACATGGCAGTCACCTAGGGTTCAGAAATAAACCAATATGTCCTCATTTTTTTCAGGTTATTAGCCAGTAAACTCTGAACTCTATAATTTCTCCAAGCCAAGTATTCAACTTTTTGTTCATCCGTTTTTGTCACATACAGTTGAGGTGTAGATCAATTATATTATTTTTGTTATGAAACACAGCTTAACTGTTATGATAAACAATGTATCTGTCAGCCACTTGAAAGCATTTTAAATTAATTATATGCTACTGGATTTATTTGACATAAAAATGTAAAGCAATATAAAATATCAAATAAATAAATTTTTTTTTCTTCTAGAGCAAAATCCCCCCCCCC
>CM053406.1:15295450-15365794 GCA_028644305.1 Xerus rutilus | reverse complement strand
AAAGAAAGAAAATAATAAAAGATAATACCTACCTCACAGGGGTTATGAAGATAATGAAACATTAATGCCTATAAAGTACTAGGAACAAGGCATGTGCTTCATAACATATAATTCAAAATCTTCCTGTTTTCCCCTCTTTTTAAAAATAGCAGGAAACTCTTCAAGGACTTGTTATCTCCAGGCTAGTACTTAACTCTGATATTGAGATTAGAGACTGCAGGGTCACCTTAAATGTGCTCTAAATTAGACCTGATGTCTGGATTCATGTCCCAAGAAAGATTCACACATCACTTCCAAGTTAGGTCTGAATCCATCTTTGGGCTGTAGAGGAAGCAAGAAATGTGTATAGCTCATGAATGTCCCCCTGAACATGTCTTCCTCTTCTCCGGAGCAGAGGCACTCTCCATCTTTCCTTCAGACCTCAGCATGTGCCTTCTCTCTGCTAGGTGGGGCTGGGGTCCTTCTTCCTACTTCTTCTGTTTCCTGGTCTCACTCACCATCCCCTACTGACAGAGTCAGGAAAATAGACCACCTTTCTAGGCACAGTGGACCTGAAGTGTCCCCCCCAAGCACAGCAGTTTGACAATGCCAGGCCTTCACACTGTTGCTAGAAATGGTAGATTAAAAAGCAGACCCGTCTCAGCATGTATTTCATCTTGTCTCCACAAGCAGGCCATCCATTACCCTTCCCCTCTTGTTCTTGTGTCCTGGGGACTTCCATCCAAGGAGCAAGAAGCCTGGCTGCCCTTCTCTGTGTATGTGCGATTTTCTAGAGTAGGGAGTCGGTTTTTTATAGCCTTTGGAGTTCATCTAAGGGTCAGTGTGATTACTCTATTCGTGTTTCTATTCATTTAGAGAAAGTTAAGTTTTGTGCTGTCTGATAGGCCTCAAACCATCATGGCAGAGTTCTTTTCTACTTTCATTATTTTTGGTTGCATCTATCAATGGTCCAGGAAACTATATGGTAATGGACATAAGCAATGTGTCAGTACATTTTCCAACACCACTGGGTTAACCTTGGAAGAGCACGGCCAGACAGACTTGTAGAGTGACAACTCCATGCTCATTGTCCAACAGGGCCTTTGATAATTGAGCCTATGTGGATCTTTTTCTCTGCCATAGAATTTTATTTGCTCAGGAAATGCTGTCTTTCTTTTATGATCCAAAAGCTAAAATTGCAATGAACAGGATAACTAATTCCAATTTGAAAACCTCACCATCTGTTATTTCATCCAGTGCCACTTGATTTCTGCAGGGTCAGAAAACAACAGCAGTAAATGACCCACCCTGAATCCCAACATTGAGGGTCAAGGTGATATCCAAGGAGCCAAGGCTTCCAGATAACCTTGAGACCAGGGTGAAGTCGCAAACAGCACCATCTAGTGGGTCACTCTGTTTCTGTAGTTATACTGCAAGGGACATGACTCCACCTGCTTTCTGAGAAAAAAATAAAAATGGCGGGCTTCATAGGACCTCACCTTGTATCAGCATCAGAATGGGAATTTGTAACAAATCCTTGTCCTCAGACATTTATTTATTTTTTTACAGCAGCTTTGCCCACTGGTTACATTTCATTTTTGTCCTTATTGAGCTCTCCTCCTCTTCCCAACATTGCACCAGAATCAGGGAAATTCACCCAGTACTTAACTCTGAGGTCTCTTATGGTTGCCCCAAAGTCCCAGCCTACAGTGGCCCTTGGATGCCCCGTAGTTCTCTGGGTCTACATGTTTCTCAGAGAGAGGAAGATATTTGGAGAAGCTGGAAATCCCAGTCCTATAGTTGCTCCATCCTGGACACACCTGGGGTCTTCTGCCTCCCCACGACAAAGCTGGGAAGTCATACTTCTCTGGGACCTTTGCACCTGTACTACTCCCAGGGGGGGACTTTGCCTCATACGAGAAGACCAGCACATCCATCATGACTTATTTCACAATGACCTATGGCTCCTTCCTTCAAATTCCACCTCCGATTTAGGAGTTAAGTTGTTGGGAAACCAAACCAGGAAGCCTTGCAGGCTGGTCTGCCTTAGAGTTCCCAAGGCCACGAAGCACGAGGCACAGAGGGAAAGGAGGAAAATAGCCAGAGGGAAAAAAAGAGGTAAAATGAACCTCCAAAACTTGTTATGAATATCTGTGGCGGCAATAAACAGCACTGCCTTCCCCCTGGGGGCCCAACTTTACCTTCACGAAACAGAATGAACATTTTATAGAGAAGGAAACTTTGGGTTTTCAGGTTCCTATTTCTGTGCAAGCGACTGTGGCAGGCTCAACTTTTATTTTCAAGGCCCCCCTGCCTTGCCCTTTACAGTTTGCCCTTAAAATCAGTTTAATTTTTTGGAAAATGGAAATCGATTTTGCATTCTCCTTTTCTCACAAATGGTTAACCAATGAGTAGAAGTCACTAAGACTCTAGAAGGTTTTCATAACTGCTATCTATGAAAGAGGACTAAAATTTGCCTGTAGAGTCATTTTTGTGTTCCAGTGACCTTAGGTGAGTCAGTCTCGGGCCAAATGAGATGAGCTTATATCCCTCAATTTAATAAAACACAGTCTATAAAACCTCACACTTGTAAAACATTCATCTGGCAGGTGGCTTTGCAAAAGTTGTAAAGCTTGACAAGTGGCTGTGCTGAGGAATTCATTTAAGTATCAAGATGTCCTTGAATTTGAGATAGATACTATCAGTTCAGAATCACAGGTTTATGTGTAGTTCAAACAGCATGTCTTTATACAAGTACAGATACCCACCCTCAGGGAAATGCATATTAAACTAGATGGAACAGTAGATTTCACCAAAGGAAAAGAAGAAAACTCCCTGCCAGACCTAAAGAGTTGTCTCACATATTTTGGAAGAATTGCACAGTACGCAGCATGAGTCACTGGCCACAAACACCAGCACAGAGATGGAGTGGGTTAGGAGGCAGGGCGCCCCGTGTGACAGGTTCTGAAAACCTAGCAGTTAATGGAGCTGTTCAACTAAGTGGAGCTTTCCTGTGGCTTCCAGGGAAAAAGAGTAAACCAGGACTTTTAGATATTCCCCCAGCAAAATTGTCTTTCCTTTTTGAAAAATTATTGTTCCTTGACCCACTTTCCACATCCCCAGGTCTCTTGGTTTGTAAACATTTGTTTCTGTATATTTAAGTGGTTAATCTGGCAAGGATGATCCTAATTTGGTCTACCGAGTAAGTAGAGTAAAGCATACCAGACATAACTAACTGCTTTCCTGGGTAAAAGTTTATTCAGCTAAGCACTTTAGAAAGCTCTACTCATATTAAGATGGGGAGTGAAGCTCCCTGTAGGAGGAAGACTATCCAAATGGTACATTCCATGTTGGAGCAGGGAGACTGCTGGTTTTCCACACCAGCTTGGGAGGTACAGCTCAGCTGTGGCCGCGGTTGTTTTGCTGTAAAAAACCAACACACAGGAAGTCCTGTGGAATTGGAAACCAGCACAGGAAGGGAGATGGTATCAGAGCACTCAGGGAATGGGATTGGAGAAGGAGTCTGCAGTTGAGTTGTTTTCCCACTGTCAGCCTTGACAACTTCATTGGCACCTAAAATCCAAAAAGTGTTTATAGAACATATAAAGATCAAGGAATAACAGAACAAAATGACCAGAATTTTCTAGGTCTCCACCATCAGGCTTTGTGTGGGCCCTGCTTTTCCTTTCTTCTTCTGCTGTGGGAGTGGTGGGTAGGGGCTGTTAGACATCTATGATTATAAAGATGTTTCTTTTGAGAGATCCTTAAAGTAACCAGGACAAACGCAGATGAGAACGCTACATGTCTCAGTTGTGCCTAAGATGATCTAATCCTCCAGGATATTATTTTAGGGAGTATATCTTTTCTTGCTTCTTGTCAGAAAAAGTGAGAATATTATAAGCATATATATCTTGATGTAGCTGTTGAAATGATCTTCTACCTTTTCTAACAGAAGAGTATAGAGAATGAATCTTTTGGTAGGCAACTTTGATTTATTCTGACCACAAGAACACCAGAAGTTGAGAGGCCTGGGATGTGGGTCAATGATAGAGCACTTGCCTGGTGGTATGTGTGAGGCTCTGGGTTCAACTCCCAACACTGAAAAAAAAAATGCCAAAAGTTGTTCTCCTGAACTTGTACATACCTTCAAGTGAACTGAGAGATGTTTAATTACCAGAGTCTGCCATGAAAAAAAAAAAATGCCAGAAGCAACCTGCTACACTTGTTCTTGGCGTGGTGGCTGAGGCGTGGTGCATCACACATGGCAACATGAGTTGTCTTGTCACAAGTGGCAGTAATGCTAGGAGATACTTTTCTTCTTTGAGTTATATTATTATCTCCTTAAATAAGACATATCTCAATTTTGAATCACAACTGTGGGAAATGCCCACACCCATCTCACCCCAACCTATGTAAATTCCATTTCTCCCAAGACTCTCAGCTGTGAGAGAACGTAACCGTCAATATTATGAAAGTGGCTTGGCTGAAATGTTTGGCTTCCTGTGCTCAGTCACTGGAGCAGTTCAAGTGACACATTTGACAAGGCACACCAAGAAATTTGTCCCTCCAAGATGGAGCCTTTTGCAAGGGAAGCTGAGTTTTGGAGCAAACTAATGGTAAGTTGAATGAAGTGTTTAAATATCAAGGACATCATGCTGGGCATTTTCCTTGTGGCTTCTTATGAAATTAAGATAAAAGAAGAATATATAATCAAAGGATTATAGTCTTGCTCATTAGTTTTAAATGAAACAGGCCTTCTAGATACCAAATGGTGTTAACAATAAATGGCTTTGAATGCGCTTTGGGTGTAAATTTTTTTCTAATTTTATTGATGAATCCTGAACAACTCGTGGGCATGCCAGACTCCAGGACCTTATTAGAGTTAGATGGCTTGCTAATGGAAAGGAACTCTAAAGTCAGGCTAAATGTTTATGTTTTAAAAATGAATGTTCTTGGAACTCTGTGTTGGATTATTATTTTGGTGGTCTTTAGCTGTATTTCTTTTAAGGTTTTATTTATACATGTGTGTATATTGATACACATGTGGGATGTGATTTGATCAGTAGAGCATACTGAATGCGCATGCTAATGTCTAAGACAACTTTCATGATGTTCAAACTGGATAGATTGAGAGCTGCCATTTCCCCTTTACGTCACTAAGAGCTCCTGCATTTACTTCTGTTGTCTTGCTAGAGTCCAGAAAGCATCACAGATGGGCAGACATTCCCAGACCTTGGTAACCCTGACTGATGGTCTCATTTTACAGTATTTTTAAAGTTATTTTATCTCACTGTCTCATAGTGTAAATTTTCATTTTGTTTTTTCCTTCCTCATATGAATTCAAACTTCAAAGGAAATAGAAAATTCTGTTGAAATCATAGGCGATTTTTAGGATGGTATTATGAATTATCTTTTGGTAGTAACAGTGTGTCCTGTGTGTCCTTTACAGTATGAATTGTATTACCTTCCTTTGTGGCATGAAGCTAACTCCAAAAGCAAACTAAAATCCTGGCTTCTAAAATAGTCACTTCCATCTGTTAAGGAGTGCTTAGTCTCTCTGGTGTGTTAGGTTTTAATGCTGTATAAAAAAGATAACTTAAATGGCATAATTGTCAGATCAATATTCAACTTTTCAATACATATACCTTTGTTTATCAATTTCATTCACTCATTTACTTAGCAAGCACATCAATTAAGTTGTGTTCTGGAAACTCAACCATTTTTATGTTCCTATAATACATAGATTATTAAATGTCTTCATTTTTACTAAGAGTTCATTTTGACAAACTATAGACACTATAAAGGATTTTTCCCACATGCCCTTCAGGCAGCTAGGAGTATCTGTGCTCCAAGGGATTGGGAGCCAAGGCAGCACCAGGCTATCTGCTGGGCTCCTGTGTCCGAAACCTGTCTGTGGGCCCAGGCAGAAGCTGGAGCTCAGGAAAGATGCAAAGGGCTGAGAGGTGAGCCTGGGTCTTTCCCACTCAGCACTGAGGTCGCAACCCATCCAAGGAGGCTCCCAGATAACAGTCACGTGAAAGAGCCATAAGAATTAGAAGATAAACATCTCCCATGCAGAATCAAGATAGACTGTTGTTGTGTTTGACCTTAATGATGCCAACTTCCTTTTTGAAAATTCTCTCCTTGGAACCTCTCCTCTGCCTCTGGCTCCACCTCTGCTACCACATATCGTCATCAGTGGCAGGTGGATGGCAACTTCCTGTGAGAGAGCCAGGTCAGCAGCCCCAGAGACTGCCTTAGGGAGCTGGCAGGGGCAGCAGCCTCTCCTCAGCTCCATCCAAGCTGGGTAATAGATGGAGCACCTGCCAACTCAGACCCCCAGGGACAGGGACAGCCCAGGACAGGAGGGACCGCAATCCATTATAAGCAGATGGCTGCTCTCGGGCCTGTTTGAATCAACAGAAGTGGATTTGGGAGAGCCTGGTGTATTTTCTCAGCGTCTTCCTTTTATAATGAATGCACCCAACCTCTGTGGTCAGCAGGTTTTTATCTTCAGTGCATAGATTGTGAGGCACAGAGATTCAGTAACAGGCTTGGCACATTCTGGTTAGCGAGCAGATTGAGAGTGAGCAATGGAGGCCTCTGCCATGCAAAGCTGATAATTTCATACAGAATGTTGGACATTGTCTCCCAGCCTCCTCTGCCACCCAGCAAGAGTTCTCTATCATTCTTTGTTCATGCATGTCTTCACTCTTATCCAATACTGGATACTGATTCTCTTAAAGAGAATAATAATGGCCCCTGAGAGTTCACATTTCAGGAACTAGCCTCTAAGTGCAGCTTCAAACCACCAATGACAGCTGGTAGACCAGGTCTCTGCCTGTACAACCTAGCATAACAGTTCAACCTGCCACAATGTCACCAAGCATGGACTGTGCCTAAGAGTGTAGCTCATAGTGGGCATGATGTCCACGTACACTTATTTTGGGAAAGTGGACCAATGTTGTCTTATGTAATCATCTCCACTCAGGACACCCAAGCCGTCTTTCATTTTTCAAGCCTAAAGTCCTTGTCCTCTCCTTCCAAACAACCTCAGGCAAGTGTGTACTGAGCCCAGCCTGTATACTAAACCTGCCATTTCCACAGAGAACACAGAGGAGGAAGACCTGATCTTGACTCCTGAAGGTCAAAATATAATTGAGAGACCAGATATCCATGCATGCAACAATTAGAGAACAAAATCATATATAACTGAGTGGCAGAGGGCATGGTGTGGAAATTAAGTGGAATAATGATTCTGAAGTCAGGGAATTGAGTGTGCCTTGCAAGAGTCAAATACTTCATGGAGGAAACTGATGGAGAAGGATGGACAGGATCTGCAAAGGAGGGCAATGGGCAGCCAGGCAAAGGAAACCGTGTTGAGGCAGAAACATCCCTGGTGGTGGACGTTTGAAGGGGAAATGGATGCTTGAGGGACTGTGGAAAGTGCCAGGAGGCTTGAAGGCAAGAGCACAGTTAGGCTTGGTAAGAAATGGGAGCCATGGAAAGTGCCCAAACTACAGAATGGAGTGGTAAAAACATGATAGTAGTGTTTAAGGAAAACCAGTCTGGCAAAGTAGATGGGGTTTTGAAGGTTCTATAAACCAATCCAAGAGCTCCTGTTACTGGACCTACTCATGAGCTGGGAATGGCCCCAGGCCAGAGTGGTACAAGTGGAACAGGGAGAAAGAAGCCTGTGTCTGAGGAAAAATATGAGACACTAGCTGATCGATGGGATCCTGCAGGGCACAAACTATACAAGTTAGCAAATTATTCAATCTGGTCTAGGTAACAGTCCACCACTGCTCAAGATAAGACAGAAGTCAAATTCTTCTTAAATCTACGTCGAAGGACAGCATGCCTTTTTCATACTTCTCTGTCTGTACCTTGAGTTAACCAAGCCATTTCTAGAAAGTTCTCCCAGCACCAGTGCCTATCCTGCAAGATCAGGCCAAAATTTATCTTCTAGGCCATACCTCTGCCACCTGGGCATTTCCTCCCTCAGAACTCCTCCTCCTTCACAGCTGACTCATGATACCAGGCTTTCCTGAGATCTGCTTCTCAGCTACTGTCGGAGGAACATGGAACATTTTTCTTCCTCACTCCCTAGTTTATTTCTAATTAGTTTGTGCCTCCCACCTCTCCCCGCTGTTTTTATTCACATTGACGTGTCTGCCCACTGGTGTCTGGTTACTTGGCAGTGTACTTCAGTTTTAGACAATTAACTTTTTCACGCATATGCTGCATAGCTGTATTTGACATAAACCAAGTGTCTCTTATCTACCAGAAAAAGAGGAGCAGAGTTCACCTGAGAGTTTGCAAGGGGAACGAGTTAACACATCAAATGCCCATATGAAGCAAATCAAGGGGTTGTGTGCTTAGACTGACAGGCTCCTGTGGGGGCGGAACTGTGCATCATAGAAGGCAAGACTCTCAGGCCCACAAACATGTTCCATCTGACCTACATAGTGTTTTTATAGTGGTTGTGTTGTTGTTTTATGTACATTTGAAGCCACATTTAAAATCCAGAAGATTTCATATAACAATCCAGAGACAGATATCTTTGAAAAAGAAATTTCTTTCCCCTTGTGACTCCTGATCTAACCAATCTCCCATTTCACAGAAAACCAAACTGAGGCACAGAGAAGTTAAGTAACATTCCCAGCATTGCTCAGGAAACTGGCAATGGTACAGGAATGAAAACTGAGTGTTGCCCTGAATTCTTGATTCCTTTCCCTCTTTTGGGGGATCATAGTTGTTTTTTGATACGGGCTCAGGAAGGTTGGAAAGCTGGAGAAAGCCAAAGGCCAGCATGTAGAAAGACATTTATCAGTCCAGGGGAGTATCGGGCAGATCTTCCTGAGAGCAAGAATCTGGGGAATCTCAGAATAATAGTACTTCTCAACTGTGAATCTTTTTTTTTTTTTTTTTTTTTTTTAATATTTATTTTTTAGTTGTAGGTGGACACAATATCTTTATTTTATTTTTATGTGGTGCTGAGGATCGAACCCAGCGCCTCCCGCGTGCTAGGCGAGCACGCTACCACTGCGCCATAACCCCAGCCCCTCAACTGTGAATCTTGATGGAGTTACATTTCATGTGATTGTACTTGCTGCTTGCAATGCCAAGGAGGAACACACTTTATAATTAGTTTTTCTCCTTTATTATAATTGTTGAGATTTTTTAAAAAGTGGACGTGGAAATAGGACATTTGTGATCCAACATTTTAATCATTTGTATAGAAAATGTCCTAAATTTCTAAGTAGAACTTAGCGACATAAACTATTTGTATATTTTTTTCTTCACCCCCTTTCCTTTCATAACCTCACTTCATTTCTTTAGGATTCTGGCTTGGTCTCCTGGCTCAGTTCGTCTCTGTCTTGAGTATGTTAAAGTGACATTGGCTGTTGGCTAGAAACTCACAGTGGCACTGTGATCCCTGCCAGCTCCCAGGGCCAGCAGGAGGGGGCCGCCATCATCCCGCTTATCATTATTGATGTGACCTCTGCTATGTTTCTGTCCAGTGTGATTCTGGATGCGATTCAGAAAACACCTGCTGAAATCCTTGCAAGAAATCCATATGCGTGCCAAGGCAGGGTGATTGGTGTCGCTCTTGAACAACGTGAAGGGCAACCTCTTGGCTCTCTTTGAGCAGTTACTTTAATGAAAATCACAATCCTTTACCAAGTGACTTTTAATACAGACCTCACACAGGGTGGCATTTCTACTTTTTGTGTAGTAACATTCAAAATAGCCTTTTTTCAGAGATGGAAAAAGAAAGGAGATTTTGCAGGGAATTAAGAATTGGAGGATAGACAAGGAAGAGAGATCCGTGTTCTTCAAAATAAGGAAAAACTTTAGAATTCAATTTCACCCCTTATTCCTCTGCTCTACCCTCCTTGAAGTAGCTATTCCTTGGTTGCCACGTCACTTGCTTTTGGGGAGCCTTCCTTTCTCCTCCCCAACCCTTGGAGCATTTGCCTGATGTCACAAGATCACTTCCTGTCCGGTGGGAAGGATGTTTCATTTCGAACACTTATGTGATTATTTTCAATACAAGTTCTAGGTGTCCATCTACTACTTACTGTGGAAATATAGGAGTTGGAAATAAGAGACAAATACACTGTAGGGGTATTTTTTTAAGTTGTAGATGGATACAATATCTTTATTTTATCTATTTATCTATTTATTTGTTTATTTATTTATTTATTTATTTATTTTTATGTGGTGCTGAGGATTGAACCCAGTGCCTCACACATGCGAGGCAAGCGCTCTACTGCTGAGCCACAATCCTAGCCCACTGAAGGGGTATTTGACACTCCGAGTTGATAGTAGGAAGTGATCGTACATAAAAATCTCAATTTCACTTTAAAACTCATGGATATAATAGTATTAATGATGATATAATACTAAATGACATGAATGATCACTCTAGTAAGTGCTAGAAACTGCTAGGTATTTCATAGATATTATCTAATTTAATCTTCACAATGCCCCTTTATTCCTCTAAAAGAGATGCATTTGTGTGTGAGTTATGGCTTAGTTTTAAGCACTGAAATATGAGGAGGGATACAGTCAATACAGGCATTGCAAAGTGGGAGTGGGACCAACTAAACCCAGCAGTAGTTCTCAAAGTCAAGATTACAGCCAAATCTCCCTGAAGGCTGATTCAAACAGATGGCTGGGCTCTATACTGTGCACGTCACCACCACCACCCCAAGAGTTTCTGACTGGGTAATTTAGGGTGGGGCCTGGAAATTAGCATTTGTACCCAGTTGTCCCGTCATGCCTGTACTGCTGATCTGGGGTGTACACTTTGAGAATTGCTGGCCTGGAGCCCAAAACTATCCTCAGGTTGAACAGTTAAAGCAACCCAGAATGTTCATCTGAAAGAAGAGGCTGCTATGGGTGTACGAATCCCTCCTGCAACCCACTGAAGGGCTAGGGTGTGTAAGTGATACCAAAGATGCCAACCAGGGCCAGAGGACGTGTCACTGAGATACGCGTGGATGTACAGGGTGACCAAGCAACAGGTGAAGCTGGATTAAAGTTTATTTTTTACTAATATGTGATTCCAACTCTAAAAGAATGAGCAAAGACAAACTAAGTGAATTAATCCATTTAAATTAAATAAGTGTGTAATTTTACATGGGGAGATGGGAACCACCAAAATTTCATCTGCTTTATCATGGAAGCTGATTCTAACACTGCCAACCCATGTGGTATTTTCTAGAGTGTCTTTCTCAGTAGGACATAGCTCTGGTTCCATGTTAGTGAAGTTGACTACCGGTGGCCATAGGACCTAAATGACAAAAAGAGGACTGTAACTGAGCTCCCCTCTCTGCACACATGGCCCCACATCTACCCTCCCTGAGCCCCAGTTGGCTATTCCTCCTTCTAGAAGATAAGGGGGCCCCCAGAACCTGGGAAGCCAGAAAAGAAGTCTTTGGAGGCCATGACGATACCTTGGCAGGAAGAGAGATAAAGGAAGAAGGTCTCAAACAATAACTATCACCGAAAGTGGGAGATTCTCAGGAAGAGAAGTTTATGTAAGGATTTCTGGAACAAGGAAGAATAAAGAAAAAACGGAAATGATAATGAGAAGTGGTAAGACCAAATTAAGAATTAGGGAATCTCAGAGAAATGTCATGACATGAACAGAGAGATGTACTTTGTCCTCAGGACATGTAAGGGAAGATCAGAAAAAGAGTGAGAGATGTGCCTCAGAAGAACCCTTTGTTGACATGTCTAAATGGCTTGATTAAGTCTTCTCCACCTTTTCCTTCTGCTCTTGTCTGTTGGGTATTTGGCGTGATAATTTCCAGGCAAGCACACCGCTCCCTCCATTAAGGGAGTTCTGGAGTGGAGACAGCCATCCAGATGGCAGAGCTAGGAACAGTGTGTGCCCCCTTCTCAGATCATCTTTCCATTTTCTCATTTATTCTTTCCCTTCTTCCTCTCCCTCCCTTCCTTTCCTTTCTCCTCCATCACATCAAATAAGAAAAATGATGTGGGGAGGACGGTGGTGCAGGGTTTTTTTTTTTTTCCCAGTAATAACCTTAGCAGGTAATTTTTGCACATACAGAGTGAGTCATTTTCTTATAACTGAGATCAGGGGCTGTATTCCTCCCAAGAGAAAAAACACTTATATTGACGTGTTTATGTTTTGGAATAATAATATTTGTCCATGTGAAAATATGTGTGATTCATTTCTGCCACACCATATGGCTTATTGCTACTCATAATCCAAACAGTGACAGCTGCTGCAGCATGTAAGAAGGAGATTTCTTAAAGTAAAAATGGGCTAACTATTGTGTGCTATGTGTAGTTTGCCCAGTATTACTAGTTCCTGAAACCTACCTATCCTTCCCTTTCATGAATCCATAAGTTCTGCATTAATTTCTCAAAAGCTCAGTTTTTGCTCCACTTTCATTCTATCCAATGGAAAGACTCTTATTCACCCCTACTTGCACTCAACTGGTAGCCCTTCCACCCCGGGAACATGGACGTGTATTGGCAACTGGAGGTCTTAGTTTGGATATTGTTAACTAATGACAGCTATGCCACAAAAACTGTAGTGAATTTTTACCCAGGCTCTCCACTCTGGCTTCCTCCATTACCGAACCACATTATGGATTTGTGGTTAATCAGACTCGTGGGGACACTGAAGCAAACAGCAGTTCCCACCCCACCATGAAGCCCCCAGACCCACGTGCCTAGACTCTGATATAGTGGAAAACATAGGGCAACACTTTCTACAGACCATTTTAATGTGGTATGCAGAAACCCTTGAGGTTTAAGAAAGAAGCAATTTGTGGAATAGGTACTGGCTGCTACTGTAGAAATGATGAGAGTCAACAATACAAAATGGAGCAGTCTCACAGAGGAGAAGTAGCTGCAAGACTTGTTTATATCCCTTCATAGTCATTCTGACTCCCCCTAAAAGTTGGAGGTTTTAGAAAAAGAAAACAATCTTTATGCTGATTCTACAGATCACTATGGTAAATATTCAGACCACTTAGCTAAAAAAAAGAAAAAAAAATCCTGACCAAATGCTCCAAAACTTGAGCCCCAAATGAAAGTATACAGAAAATTGCTTCAATTTTCCACTTCACTGGTTTAGTCATAATAATACCTTGCATTTACAAGATGTATCATTGTTTTCTGGGGGTTTTCAACATATGTGATTAGTGATTGAGACTTTTTTCCTGGGCTGTCAGGTGACCCAAATCCACGGACATCCATGAGCCGGGGATAGCATCTCTGTCTGGTGTGCTTTGTCCCGCTCTCCTCACAATGGATGTCACTAATTCCCAACTCATCTCACTTGTCTTTCTGCAGCCATTTGTCTTTTTCAGTTGTGTGTTGGTCAGTTCTCTAAGTACCTGCTGCTTTTATCACAAGTTATAATAGGGTGATTTATCAAAGTCATTCGCTTCACTCGGCAACAGGAGAGTGACCGAAGGATATGTTAGAATAGATCCATACACCTGGCCTCTGGCCACCGTCTGCCCACTTGCAATGGTATTTATACTCTGCCTTCCCAGGACTTGTCAAGAGGCCTTAGAGACAGCCTATTGCCCTCGCACTCATGGGGCCCTCGACCTTTGCCTTTGGGGTGTGTATGAAATTGTTTCATAAACTCCTTTTATTCAAAGAGTTTAAGAGATATGTGGGCTTCTCATTTCTGTATTCCTTCTGGTCATAACCAGCATGACGCAGGCCAAGTAGGTGTTTGTCCCTAGACCCTATGGTGTGATTCCAGGGCTTCACAAACCCAGTAGATCTTCCTCATAGAAGATGCCTTAAATCCCACTATTTGTCTATTCTGGCCTTTCCCCCGTCCCTAGAAATACTTCATTCTGAAGGCTCAACTCTGACCCTCTCCCAGAATCAATCCTGACAGCAGTTGTTAATCAGATGAGCAGTGATTAGTCCTGCAGTCTGGTGGACCTGGACCCCGCAGGGCATCCTGTCTGCTGACCCACAGCTGAGCTTATTCTGTACCTAGCCATCGTGAGCATGCATGGGAGACACTGCCGTCTCTGACTTAAGTTTGGGCCCTTCTGCTCAACGCCCGCTGCCTCACCACGCCCCCTGGTGGTGGTGCTGAGCAAGCTCTACCCTTCTGTGTCCCATTGTCTCAGGGTTCCTTCCAAGGTGATCTAGAAATGGTGCACATTGCGCTTTTCATGGGTCCTAGGCACTTTTGCCCTCGTGAAGCCCTTCATCTATTAAAAACAAAAACAAAAACAAAAAACGTATAACCGTGTTAGTGTGAAAACAAATATTATTATATCTTCAAACATTTTCTTTGACCAAAAATTATATATCTTCTTTATTCGTTTTAGTTTCTTTAAATGAAATCAATGTCTTTTATGGTCCCCTGAAAGTATTGTGAGCCTTCGACCCTGTTCCCAGAGCATCTGACATATAAATCGCCCCTACCTGGAAACATATTCTTGTGACAGGTTTTTTTTTTTTTTTTTTTGCTTTACATTGATGTTTCTCAAAATTGTTTTTGCATACCACAAACCATGTTACTTTTGTGTGTGTGTGTGGTGCCAGGGTTAGAACTGAGGGTCTTGCACTTAGTAGAAGAGCACCCTACCACTGATTTACAGTCCCAGCCCAAGCAATTTTATCATACTGAACCCAGGGGTGCTTTGCCACTGAGCTAAGTCTTCAGCCCTTTTTTTTTTGAGATAAGTTTTCACTAAGTTACTTAGGCCTTGCTAAGTTGCTAAGGCTGGCCTCGAACTTACAATTCTCCTGCCTCAGCTTCCTGGGTCGCTGGATTACAATGCTTAGTTCAAACTTTTGGTAACTATTTTTAAAAGAAATTTTATGTCACTAGCATAATGCAACATGCCACACATTTAAAATGTAAATTAATACAAATCAACATAATTGCACTATACATTATTTTAAGTTCAATTTGTTCACAGCCACCTAACCACAGTGATTTTGTAGTCAGTGTCTCTCATCTTGGCCAGCCCATGTGGCATTGGTAACAGGGTTCATCCCTTACTCAAAAGTGCCCACCCTGTCCAGAGTTTTTTATTTATTCACTATACACCCACTGACACCCAGCCACCATCCAGGTTTCTGCTTCAAAACAGATGAGCAAACCAGACCTACCAAACTGAATTAGCACCAAAGGAGCCTCTGCACTCATCAGATTGGAGTTTCCCGGGAAGCATTACCAGCTGTCACATCCTGCTGGTTTCCCTCATGCAGTGGCACCGTCCAGTGGACCTTTCTGTGCTGATGGGAATGTCCCGTCTCTGCGCTTGCCGATACAGCAACCACTAGTGCCTATATCTGCTCTGCATTTGAGATGTGGCTAGTATGACAGCGGAACACATTATTCCTTTAATATGGTTTTGATTCAGTTCAGTTGAACTTTAAAGCCACATATATGGCGAGTGGCTTCCATATTGCACAGGGCCCTCTATACATATATATATATATATATATATGATTTTGATGGGTATCCATCCTTCTTGGAGTCAGATCTCTGTTCCAGAAATTATCAGTTCTAAAATTCTTTCCCTTTCCCTCAGGCCTATCATGCCACACAGACAAGCTTACTCATGAAACGGGTGGCGATTGAATTGTTATTAGTTATTTATACCTTACTATGCAAAAAGGCTCTGGGAGGAGATGTGACAGAACATGGGAATCTTGTGTGCTCCATAGAGGCCCAGGAAGAGGGGGAGCAGAATGGAGAAGTTGAGGTATCCAAGATTACTTTCCCCTCACTTTTCAGTTATACGATGATACCCCAAATCTAAACTGTACTAATACATATTTCCTGAACACTGTCCCTTTTAAAACAATTACCAGTCAGCATCAAATTTCCAGATATAGTGTAAGCAGTCTGCACATAGTTTATCATTAACTTGTCAAACAGAAACTGTAGCTTGACCTGCCTTGAACATCTTTGGTGTTCAAACCTGTGCACAAATTGTATTGAATCAGTGTCAACAGAAATCCTGGCTCTCCCTCCTACACTCCAGGGAGACCCCAGGTATCCATGATGGCATTTAAGAACTCTTTTGAGGATCACAAGAATGGTACTCACTTGTGTGGCACACACAGAAGGCCATCAGTCCATTCTCCCATACCCCCACTCCTGCTTACCCACCCACAGAGTCTCCATTCTCCCTATCCGAAGCTCATGGAATTGGATGGAAAAATGGATTATTCAAGCCAATCATGGAATTCTACTTATTTATTCTGGAAGAGAAACATGTCCTAACATTGGTATATTTGTTAACATTTTATTACTATAATG
The DNA here is from genome assembly GCA_028644305.1 of Xerus rutilus. NCBI lineage: Eukaryota > Metazoa > Chordata > Mammalia > Rodentia > Sciuridae > Xerus > Xerus rutilus. Next base: position 15,349,515 of record CM053406.1, on the reverse strand, counting down.
AAGCATCTTAGGCGGGCTACTTTATAAAGAAAAGAGATTTATTTTTTCTTATATTTCTGGAGGAGCAAGGACTAGAAGCCACATCTGATGGTAGTCTTCTTGCTGGTAGAGTCCCAAGGCAGCAGAGGCAGGGAGAGCATATGTTTACGTGTGCCTGAGTCTGTATCTGTGTCTCCCCACATGCTTATAAAGCCACCAAGATTCCATCACAGGAGCCTCACCTAAGCACCATAGTCTGATTAAGTTTCTACCCTTTTTCTATCATTATCATAAGGATGTAGGGATTTTACTCCTACATGAGCTCCTAGAAGAGGGAGGCCCATATACAAACCATAGCAGCCAACCAATACAATGCTAAGGGAATTCTGGTAGAGGGCTTTTAGGAAAACTTACCTGCTGACAAGAAGTGAGGCCTAGGAGATTTTCTTTTTTCCTTGGTTGGCAATGTTGGGTCTACAAATGAAGCCAGAAACTGAAGAAGCTATTTTTCACCCTTGAAGCTCAATAACAATTTGCTGCATGGTGGCAGAGAGGACTGGACAGGGTCTTCAGTAGCATGGTAAAACTTAGTAGAACTAACCTGAAGCAATCTGGAGTTTGTGAAACAACAGGACTGTTGGTGGGTTAAGCCATTGAATTGGGCTCCTGAAGCCATCGTTATTGATACAATTTTAAGAAATTGTGGGTTCTTATTGTCTTGAATTTCACTTCAACCTTTTCCCCCAGAAAAAAATACAGGATAGTTTTACTTTTTTCTTGCTTGTAGATTAGAGAAAATGTCTTTTTTGACGCCATTTATTATTCTGTATCTAGAATGCTTCTCTGCATGAATTACTACCAAACTTGGCCTTTTCTTTGTCTTTCACATGAGAATAAAGGATTGGATGTGTCATTTTGCTACATGGAAGCTAACTGAACACAGTTGATAATAAAAATATCCTAAATAGCAAATTATAAATAGAAATAATAAAATATGGCCATCTTCTATATGCCTTTCATTACAAATATAAAATACAGTTTTATTTACATCTTTTAAGAATGAAGCCTTTTTCTGCTGAGTATGGAGTATTGAACGCTTTTTTAATGGGCACATTTATATTTCCTTTGTGGAGAAGATGCAAATAATAGTTGCTTTCACCCCAAAGCAGAAACCCTTCAGGGAGTCTGACTTCACTAATGCGTGTATTGATACACATGCGTATTTCCCATTAATACTAATAGAACCTAATGCGAATGTATAAATCACCTGAATTTTGATTCCTTGTGAATCTAATGTCAAATGATTCAAGATGAACTCACAAGGTACTTTTGTCTGGGAGCTATTCCTTAATACGCCTTCATCTCACAGCTCAATTCCTCTCCTGTGATGGAAATATTAATCAGAGGCTTTGTCTTCTTGCTCCCATCCCCCACTCACCCCTATCACCAGATGAGATGAAGCAGACAGATGCATCCCTGTGACCATGAACTTCTACCTAGGGAAAATTTAAAATTATACCAAAGGGAGTAAGGAAATAGACAGAAAACAAGAATTAAGAGAGATTTTCCTTCTGGTGAGGAGGAGCGTGCAAGGCTTGGCTAAATTAAGTAGGCACTTGTTCTTGAATCCAGAAAGCCTGTTGGGCCCTACAGGCCAAGTGTGGGGAATTTATACAACTTTATCTGCCACCTTTTCTCACCAATTTTATTCATATTGAGCATCTCACCCTCTATGACTCAAGCCTCCAGAGAAACATTTTTACCTGTGGCATCTGTATATTCCCAGGGAAAGAGGCGTCATTATCAATACCTATCAGGATGGTCACACAGCTGCCTCACCAAATCGCCCCACTCTTCCCCACTATGCTTTTCCAGGTTTATGGGCCTTTGATTCCTCTTCCTTTCTTACTCAAATTCTGGTCACAGTGCTGTTTTTGGAGATTGTCTTTGGTTTTACTCCATTAAAGGTGGGAAAGGAAAATTGCCACACACACTGTATCCTCACCCCCAGATGTTTTGTTCAGAGAGAGCAAAAATAAATATCAGGCATAAAGGAAAATGATCTTGAGCAAAAACCCCTGAGTATTCCTTATGGCTAGACCACATCTTGGAATTATGGGAAACGAGCACTGGAAAAGAAACGTTGCCACATATCAGAACAGTGGTCTGTCCAAAAGCTGTGGCTTGTCGCCGTTGGCCAAGCCCTTGACCTGGGCCTCCACATGGGCGTGGCAAAGCACCCCGTGCTCCTCTTGCAGCTAAAGGAACCGAGGCTATCAGAAAAAGCTGTAAGGGCTGGGATTGTAGCTCAGCGGTAGAGCGCTTGCCTCGCATGTGTGAGGCCCTGGGTTCGATCCTCAGCACCACAAACAAACCAATAAAATAAAGACATTGTGTCCATCTACTTTAAAAAAAAAAAAGAAAAAGAAAAAGCTGTAAAAAGATTGTCATTGTTTTCTACATTAGTGAGTTAGAGGTCATTCTGTTTCTTCTCTGTTCTAAGAGAGCAGGAAATAATTAAACATAGCTTCTAAAACAGGCCTTTAAATCCAATATGTCCTAATTTTCAAAACCCACATGAAGCCTCCAGTGACCCTTGAGTCTACGTGAGCTCTCAGAATTTGGTCATTAGAATCTGCTTGAACTCACAGGAATGTTAGGACTAAATTAAGTTCTAATTAATAACAGCTGAGGATTAGTGTAAAGGGTATTGACTTACAGTAGATCTTCAAATATTACTCTAGATTGAGACATCTTTTTTTTTTTAAATGTAATACTTTTCATGCAAGTCATTGGGCGATATTATCAGTCTACAAAATTAAAAGGTCCACTACAAAGGGGACAGTATTGGGTGAAGAGTTTGTGATGAACACCAACCATCTGTCCACATCTGAGGGAAATATGGCTGTTTGGACCCTGAAGCTATCTATGACTGGGGCATCTGTGCACTTGTGGCCTCTAATCAGACTGTGGATATTGGAATTAGGAGGAACTAAAATGTGCTACAATCTTGGAAGCAATTCTATTTCCCACTCATTGATTCAAGTTTGTGACCCATCTGCCACGGTCCAGACTCTTTGCTAGAAACAGATACAAAGAGAAGACATGTTCCCATCCTTGGGAGCCTCCCAGCCCTAAAGGAACAGAGTACATATTTATTTAAGCATCCTGTGGGTTATCTCATATTCTCCTGATAATAAATACCTTGAGACCCTGTTTTATAGCTGAGGCCCGGAAAATTTAAAGTAAGTTACGCAAGGTCATGAAGTATGGATAAGAACTAAAAATCAGACCCTCGTGTCTAGGTCTGTTCTTTCCACTCTACAAACATTGAGCAGCACATCCCTGTGGCCAGGTCGTGCAATGCAGGTGGACTTCGCTGGGACGGCCCCAATGCTGCAGCCTTCAGCTGTAACAGACACTGAGCTGCATTCCATCTCCCCTGGGAACTCTGCAAGGGGAAGGAGCTAGGAGTGCTGTGCTCAAGTGGATTTGCTGCGTCACTGTCAGCTTCCTGGAAGCAGCTCTCAGGCACACCTGAGTGGGACCCTGGAATGTCCCCTCTCATCTCCCAGGGAAGAGTGTTCCTCTAACCAGCCAACCAACCAATGTTACCCGGAGTAATTCTGATAGCTCCTGGAAAATATATTAGGCAGCAGGCAGCCCCTGGAGTAGCAGAGCTGCGGCAAGGAATTGGGAGTCTAGAACAAAACCAAGAGAAGGGTCTCCTTCGCGCACAGCATCCACAGGAGAAGGGCCGCCAGGCCAAGCAGGACAATTCCAATGAGCGTAAAGGTGAGCAAATATACCTGGGTGGCGGCTCAGCCATGGGACCCAAGCTGGCTCCAATGCCAAGAAAGGTCAATGTGGGGACAAGCCAAGGCATGTGACTCAGCAGTGACAAAGAATTAGAACCTTGGGAGCCAAAGAAAGTAGGCTTCAACCAGCACTTATGGAGAAAAATCGGGTCTACAGTTGCTCGTTCTCAGTCTCAAAGTCCAAGATGCTTGAAAACTGAACATTTGGGATGGCTAAACTTGTTCTGAGTCGATGTGAGGCTACTTGTAATCTTGATTGATACCTCTGAAGGTGATTCATACCTCTGATTATTCACAGTTTTGCCATAGAGATATTCAGATATTTGATTATGGATGATGCTAGTGGTATGAAATAATACAGAAGATGCAAATATATTACATGTATGAAACCCTGAAACCTGAATTTCAAAACACATCTGATCCCATGGGTTTTAGGAGGCAGGGGTCGCACAAATACTTCCAGGTTATCTCATAAGATCCTCACAAGTCTTGAGAGGCAGGTTGTATCTACCCATCTTAAAGATGAAAAACTAGCATAGAGAGAAATTTATTTGGCTAAGGTCCCAAATAACAGTGTGAAAAAAATAACAGTGTGAAGTTTGAACCCAAAAAATTCACAGCCAGTTCCTGAGCCTGTGCCATGCATTGTGCCGAGGGGACTATGGAGCAGCAGGCTGTGGCCCTGGAGCTCAGGGAAGCTTCTCAGGAGACCTCAGATCCTCTGTGCCTTATACTCTCCTTCCCCTCCCCCCTGCCTCCCCACAGTTGTTGTAGTTTTTATAAAAAAGAAACAACAGCTGGGCTAGAACCTCCTGTCTGCATGAAATTCTAGAAATGTCACTTTTAAATGAAATGAGCCTCTTAAGTCTTACGGAGACGTCAGAGCCCCTGTAGGCCAGTTGTTTTGACCCCTGAATGAGTCTCAGGTTCTCTGTGAAGCTGATGAAAGCTGGGGACCCTCTCCACAGGAGGCAGCAGGTACAACTCCCCAGTGGACAATCCTAGTTCCTTCAGGGGTTCCCATGAATCCCAGATAAAAAATCTCTGTTCTTGGTTTTTAGGAGATAAGTACATTTTCTATGACAAAATGAATAGCAAAATTCAACTTTAAAGGGTGAAGATCATTATGATTAATAAAATTCATTGATTCAATGTAGACATAATTGCTACAGAAGCCTGGAATTACGTGGCCAAAGAGTGTATATGTGTGTATGTGTGTGTGTGTGTATGCGCACTCATGCATTAGAGTGTTGGGAGAAGATGGAGTGATTATTCCATCTTTTCGGGAAAGTTACCCATATGGGGATTATTAAACCTTTAATGCTCTACTGGCCCCTGCCCTTATAAACTACTAACTGACTGGAGCTAAAAACAGGGATTACAGTAGAAGTCACTTTTAGTTCCAGGGTTTTGTCATTATCTTTGGTCTGTGTGGGCTTGGAGACTTCAGACCTCCTAGGCAGATTCCTTTCCATCATTTGCAATAGTCAAATTTGTAAACACCACTGACAAAGCCCAACTATAAAGAATCTCCAGCTGGCATCTTAACTGTCTAGTTTATTTTCCTCTTTGCTCTTTTGATTTACTAGGGTTATAAGCCATGATTTTCTAAAACTAAATGTTTCCTAGTCTTTTATATCTCTGGTTTGATGATTCTGATAACCTACTCCCGAGAGTATAAAACTGGAAATGATGAATAGAAGCACATTCGTCATTAGCTAGAGCAGAAACCAACTCCTTAGAAATTCAAAAAGTTGATAATGGCAGATTTTGTTTTTTACATGATTACCTTTATGACAGTTCTGTCATTCCACACCCAGTGCAATATATCCAGGCCGGCTTTTTCTCTGACAGCAGTATCCATGGCTCATGACACTGGACTGAGCTGTAATTCTCATTTGTGCATTTGGTAATTGATAGAAACTAATGGTGCATGCATCTTGGGGATGTGAAGTTTAAAAAGTTGGCATGTTCACACAAAATGCTTACATGTCCCTCACTTCTCCATGTTAATATAAAAGATTAAATGATAAATGCAATTTAACAAAAGTTGTTATGTTCTTGGACTCTGGAGTTAATCCAGCCTGGATTGGAATCTTGAATCCTTCACTTATCAGCTACATGGATGTTGATAAGTTACTTCAACTCTCTGCCTCATTCTCTGGGATTAAAAATAGTATTACCCCAAAAAGAAATCTTAAGGATTAAATGAGATAATTCACATAAAGCATTTAGTCTAGTGCCTAGTTCAATATATTTGCTGCCATTGACATTATCTCTCAGGATAGTAATGATTCCCAAGCTCTGTTCTCCCATGAGACCCCTCTCCAGCAACATTTAGTCCTAAATTTGGCTGAATCCCAAGATGTGCCAAAATATATATGTTTGGTGTTTCTCTCCATTCTGCGATATCAGAGAATCAGTGTATAGATGGAGGGGGGAGCAATTCTCATATTATCACAGTGCTTTGCCTGGGAAGCAAGATTTCAAGCCTGTACTACAGACCTGCAGGGACTCCATGTGTTTCTGCTAAACTGAACCGAACAGGGAGACAAAGAAAACGATCGTGTTCATTGCAGCTGCCCGTATCTTGTGCCTCGTCCTTCTCTGCCTTGGCTCTGGGATCATCCCTAGGGTGGGCTTGGAGGACCTCTCTGGTCCAGAGCAGAGTCATGGAGGCCCTGCCCCCTCATCCTTGATCCCTGGGAGCCCAGAGATGCCTGTTTTATCTGGGCTGATCCTGGGGACTCTGCCATGCTGTCACCTGGCTCTGTGGGGAGCTGGACTGAAGACCTGGAGAGTTCTGGAGGCAGCAGGCAGGCAGGCTGCCTGAGAGAAGAGCCGCTGGCCCTGCTGGGTGTTTCTGTCAGGCTTAAGTAGCTTTGACCCTAAAACCACCTGTGTTATTCCAACTGAAATCTAATCAATGTCTGGAAGAAAATAACCCCATTTAGAAACCTGTAGGAAACTCAGTCAATACTTTTCCTGGTTTGGCCAAAATGGGCAAATTTTAGTTTCTTTGGAAATTTATAAAATATAAATATGTGCCTCACACCTAGGCAGAGGTTCCAGAAGAAAAAAAGGTTGATAAGACAGAGTTCAAATTGGCTCAGCAATAGCTACTGCTGAGGGCTTTTCTATTTTGGTGGGGTGCCCTGGAGAGGGAAGAGGCCACTTTTTTCTTTTCTTTCTTTTTTTTTTTAAAAGATATTGATGTACCTTTATTTTATTCATTTATTTATATGCAGTGCTGAGAATTGAACCCAGTGGCTCACACATGCTAGGCAGGCGCTCTACCACTGAGCCACAACCTCAACCCCAAGAGGCCATTTTTATGAGGACACACATATTACACTTTCCTGGGCAGCCTCTCCTGGTGGTTGCTAATGAGGACACTTGTAATAGGTTTAGCATTTAAAAATGAGACTCAGTAACAAACAGCCCTGTTCCAGGTATCATAGTAAGCAAGATGTTAATGCCCATCTTATTACTGATGATAAATTTTGATATAGTTTCTTTCTGTCCCCACATGTAAAGTTCAAATGTAAAATCAGTTATAATCAACTTACAGAGCATGCCCAGACTTTTCCATGGCACCAGATCTTGTCATGGCACACAGTGGTACAAAATTTAAAAAAATACCTAATTCAAAAAAAAAAAAAACCCAAAACACTTTTTCCTGGCAGAACTGTAACCAGTAATGCCATCTAATATGCAACTGTAGACAATAATTTTCCAGAATATGGATAACCTGAAGGAATTTGCAGGATTACTTGCCCATGTCTACTTTTACCACATTTTTTAACGTAATGTTTTTCTTTTATAAAGAAAAGTGCCCAGATGTCTTGTTTACTTATCCTTCTGTACTTTCTTGTGCTTGTAAAAAGTAGACTTCTAGTATTTATTCATCTGGGGAACTTTATTATTATAAGACTTGTGGCTAAAGGGGGAAAAAAATGAAGTGCACTGAATTACTTACAGTGGCAAGTGATATTGTCATTACTATACCAGGAACAAAAACAAAACAACAGGCTCGATCAGGACACGTGGGCTCCAGCTCATGTGCCTCCTGGAAACCCACTGGCATCTGAGGACATCCCTGTGAGTTGCCTGCTTGGGTCCAGCCAGCTCTGGATGGTGGGGGGCAGTGGCTGCAGTGCAGAGGAAGAGGCCTGGAAGCCAGCCTTTATGGGTAGCAAATTTCCTCTCTGACCTCGTTTGGACTCTCTGGTTTTCCTCATTTCTATCAGGAGGTAATAATGGTGTCCCAGAGCGCAGTTAGGGAGTTTGGGCTGAGAGTTAAATGAAATCTTGTGCTGCAAAGCGCTTACCTCGAGTACTCAACATGGAGTTCTCCCTGTGTGTTACGTTCTGCACAGTTCATCTCACATCAAATAGCAACTTAGAAAAATTCTAGAGCCAGATCACTGTCCCACCTTAGACAAGTCACTTAATCTCTCTGTGCCTTGTCCATAACACCATGATGGTAACATTCACAGCATAGGATTTTTGTAAGGATTTAAAAAATCTAGATAGGAATAATTCTATTTGGTGTGCGCTGAGGATCTGTTTAGTGACACTCAGTAATGGGAATCAGTTACTGAAGCAAAGTGCTTTACCCTGTTATCACTTCTCATCCTCACGGTAGCTTCTGAGATACTATTCCATTCTTATCCCCAGTTTACAGATAAGAAAACAGAGCATTGTCCAAAATCCCACCCTGCTTGGTGAAAGCAGGGTTGAAAGAGGTCCAGTGACTCCAAAGCCAGCTGGTTCTCCAGTCTGTGCTGGGCATGAATCCCCAGGAAACCGCGCATGCAGGCACAAGTGCTAAGGTGCTCTCAGGGCAGGACCAGGCACTAACACCCTGAGGAAACCTGCTGAGGACCTGGAGCACTGGCTACTCTGGAAGCCCCTGTTCCCAGGCTGATGAGCACCCAACACCCTCATCTGCAAGCCAGATTCAGGGCTGAGCCGAACAGCACTGTCAAGAGGCCACTGCATACACTCTGCTTAAAAGTCAAGCACTTTTGAAAACATCTGCTTGAAATCCTGTGCCACTGATTGAAATGAAAAACAAACTGAGCTGCCAAGCAACGATGGATGGAGAAAGAGGAGAAAAGAACTAGCGACGAACAAGTAGTTAGCACGTGGCTGCAGATGGTCACAATGAGAGCCTGCCTGAAAGAAATCAGTTAAGATGATGAGGTTTTTGCCAAAAGTTACTTTATGTTCCAATATGGAAAATATAAATCTGTTCCTTTTCTTTACTGAATTGCACAAATGCATAGGCCTAGTTTTCTCGTGGGAAATTCCTTGAATTCGTTGGTTCCATCCCAGGGCTGTCATCCCATGCAACTGAGCGGGTGGAGGCCTGACTGCTGCTGCCAAAGACTCCCCGGCTTTGTCCTCATCTCCCTGCTGGTGGCAAGCTGGAGGGCAGCTTCCCACTCCAGCTAGGACCCATATCAGGACAGAAAATAGACCCCAGCTGGCAGTACTTTGAAGAAGTTCTGCCATGGACTTTCCAGGTCACGCAGATGGTGAGAGGCCGAGCAGGAGTTTACATCCAGGCAGCCTGGAGTCCACACCAGCCTGGCAACCTCTTCTGTTTCTCTGTGATGAATTTCACCTTATCTGAGCGTGACCGGCATGCCTGCCTCAGAAAGCACTCGTTTACCCTTTTCCTTTGGGGCCCTGTGTTGTTATTAAACTCTGCAGCATCCTCTCCCCCTCTCCCCCGCCACCGGCTCCAACCCAAAAGTAAACATGACTTAGAACTCAGAGCTAAAGTTCTATTCTTGTGCTCAGCCTCAAAGTGGATGGGAGCTCCAGGGGGAGGTTTACTTGAAAAGACTTCAAGGAGGAATCCAGACTCATGGGAGTCTTAACAAGCCAGACCTGGCTTTGGGTACTGGAACCATGCTCAAAGCCCACCCATGCAGGCTCTCATGGTCTCAGAGGGAGAAGAGACTTCTAGGTACCAAATAGCCAGGCCACCTCTTACCTTGCTAAAGTATCTTTGGTCTGGTTTTGCCATCGCCTTCATCCCCAGCATCGCACTGATCATCTCTGTCTTGTAGAAATTCCGTAGGTTCCTGTCTCTCTGCTCATTCCTCTAACCTTGCCCTAACCTTGCCAATATCCTTGTTTCTCATCCACTCCCCTTTTCTCATCCTCCCTGTTCACAAAAGTCTGACCATCCCTCCCTCTGCTCAAAAAAGTTCAGAACTCCCCATGATCCATAGGATCAAAGCTCAGATTCTTTATTGTCAAATTCTCAGGCCTCCATGATCTGATCCCTACCCGAACTGCATGTATTATTTGCTCAAAAATACTATAGTCTTTTTTCCTGGTCCCTTACTCTGGCTACACACTTAAGAGACCCTCCTCTGGCCTTTGGTGGGCTTTCTTCCTAGAATAAAGAATTGGGAGGGCCAATGAGCCAGAATGCCCTGCTCCAGTGGCCCAACAGTGGTTTTCATGGTCTGGGTGTTAGGGAAATGGACTGAGCTTCGATTTGAAGGCTGGGATATTCACACATGTACATCTGAGGCTCCTTACAGTACAAGGTGGAGCCTGGGGTAGGGCAAGAGCCAGGGACTGACTCTCCCATATCATTGCCAAATTCCAGAACACTAAGGAGTTTAAGGATCACAAATCTGAAGCTGGTGATTATGAGGCATATTTTTCAAGTAAAAGGACAGAACAGAACATATATTGTTTGTTATCTTAATTAATAACTTCAAAATACATAGAACACATTTTATTTAACAGCCTGTAATTTGACTTATGACTTTAAAAATATGAAGACAGGAGGTGCGTGGGTTTCCCTTGGATTCCTGCTCCAGGCTTGCAAATGTTAGGGGCTTGCCTTCCCCATACTTCCCTCTCCCCCATTTGCAATTGCACCCATTTCTAAGCCACAGATCAAATCTTACTTTTACCATAAAGCCCTCCCTGATCACCTCAGTGATAACTTATTTCTCTCTGTACTTCCTTCGTTCACAGATCAGTCTCAATGACCTACGAGTGCCAAGCACTGTGCTAGGGACTAAAACTACAGATCTGAATGAACAGTCCCTATTGACCAATGAGCTGTTACCCTAGGAACAAGAGTCACAGAATTGAGCACCCACAGTCTGTCAGCACCTCCTGTTAGAAGCATCCAAACTCTACCCCAAACATGACACATCTTTCCATCTCCCCTGACAAAACCCCAGTTCAAGACACCCTGACTTCTACCCAGGAATGTTCCTCTCTTGTGCCACTATGGCCCATTCCCCACCAGCTGCCTAAGAACGCTCTAAGCTGCTTAAAACCCTCTAACAGCTTTCCACAGCAACTAAAATAAAACTCAGACCCCTCACCTGGCCCCCACTGACCTCTCCGACCCATCTCCTGGTTCTCTCTCTCTCATCCTCTCTACTTCAGGGACTTCAGGAGCCTACCCTGGCTCCTGTCCACCCTCCTACATTTTATTCCCATCTCGCGTGCCCTTGAACCTGTTATTCGCATTGCCAGGAAATGTCTTCCCCTAGATTTTCATGTGGCCTCTTCTCTCTCATTACTCATTTCCCAGTTCATCTGTGACCTTTCCGGAAAGACCTGCCCCAATTTCCCTAATTAAGTACCTCCAAGTCCCTACTATGTCATTACCCTATTTTATTCTCCCCATGTGTTTACATTTTGCTATCTGTTTCCCCCTCTTGGATTTGATCCCACCAGAACAAAGACTTTGGTTTACTCATAACTGTCTCCGTGATGCAAAGAACAGTTAATGGCATGTAGTTGGTGCTCTGCAGGTGCATGATGGATGGATGGATGGAGGTGGATGGGTGGATGGATGGATGGATGGGTGGGTGGATGGATGGATGGGTGGGTGGATGGATGGATGGATGTCATGTAGTTGGTGCCCTGTAGGTGCATGATGGATAGATGGATGGGTGGGTGGGTGGGTGGATGGTTGTACCGATAGGTGAATGGGTGTGTCTTAGATGGGTGGCTGGGCGGATGGTTGGATGCACTAAGAGGTGGAATGTACTGGTGCTATAAGAGCCATAATCTTTGCCTAGGAAGAGTCGAGTTTTGAGTATACTTAGGCTTGAGGAGGGACAACAGTGTGGTATGTGGAGACATAGACAGGAGTGACACTACAGTAGCTCATGCTAGAATTTAAACTTTAGTTGAGAGGCAGGAGAAGCCACTGAAGGGTTCAAGAAGTACATGATTGGAATTGTATCTTGGAAAGATGATGTGGGACAGCTGTGTGAGAAGGAGGCAAGGATTCCATCCAGGTGAGCCTAACAGAGAGAAGAAGTAAGGGAAGTTTTTGCCAGCAAATCTACACTTGAGCTTCCTATCATGCATAGCCAGGGTGAAAAATCAAGCTTAAGAGGACAACTGCCTGGATGCAGAGGCGCCGGGGAGATGGAGCTGTTTAGGGTGACAGTCAGCTTTCAGATTAGACAAAGCCTTTCTTACCCAGGATTTCTGCACAGAATCAAACTATAGCATCTGGAGGTACCTATTTTATTTGTAGTGTCTTTACTTCCTTCCTAAGCATCTAGAATGGTTCTAGATATATGCTATTGCTGAGATAACCAAGAAAACATTCATGAGGTCTTCCTTAGTACTAGTAGTCGTCACAGTAATTTCAATGGTTGGGTGGAGAAGCAGAACTAAATTACCCTCATAATAGCAGAAGTGATTTTTCAAAGTGAAGTCTCTGAAGGGGGTGTTGCTGTGATAGATTATGATGGCCCCTTCACTCATCAGAGTGACAGCAATCCCTTCTGTGAGCCAGTTTCTTAAAAGTGGTCAATAGATCCTATATCCAATAAACGATTTCTGTATAGTCCACCATTAAAACATAGTCCCTCTTTCTTTTTCCAGTAATGTGAATTTAATTTGTTCTCATTTATTAAAGCTACTTCCTGGGACTTGAAAATGCTTTCTAAATGTTCATTTCATTTTTACATTCGCAACCCATTCCCCTCAACACGCCTTTCTGCAGATTGAATTGCTTGCTAAATTTGAAAGAGATCAATAAATAGCAGCAGAAACTACAGGAGGTCATTTAATTTTTTTTTATTAACAGTCCCAATAAATCTGAGCCTATTTTCTTCAAATAAATCAGCTGGAAATGAAAAATTGCTTTTGGGCAATTTACAAGGTTAAGTCTAAAAATAAAATTTTACTTTCATTTGTAGCTGGTATTAACATGACAAAAACTCAACAGAGCTTACTTAGTACTGAATTTATGTTCCCCATTTGCTTTGCTATATGTAAGGAAGTGCATAGATTTGAAACAGAAGAGAGAGAAATGAAAAATACAGTTGATAGCAGTCCTCTGCATTTAAAGGTTTTAGGGTACTATGATAATTCTGATTTTTAGGCAGCATTTTTATTAGAAAATTTCATTTTGAACATGAATAACCTCTTATAGAATTCACTGTGGCTACATAAGGCTGGAGAATGAAGGGAGCCCCTGACTTCAAACTGATTTGATTTGAGTTTCCCTAGGCATTGGGGATATTGCTCTGGCTACAACACAAAGCATATTTTTTCCTTTAGTGATTGTGAACAGTGATTCATTAGCTAATTAGAACTTCAAAGGGCTGTGGTAACAGTGGCGAGTAGAAGGAAGGGACAGGAGAGGACAGGAGAGGTGCAGGTCCATTCCAACACTTGGAAGTCACAAGCCTTTCCTTCCTATCTTTTTGTTCTGGAAGATTCCTCTCCCTGCAGGTCTCCAAGACTATTTCTTCTCACTCTCCTCCCCGACAGGAGACTTCTTTATAATTTTTCCCTTTATTTTCTTTCTCCAGCCTCTTCCTTCATATCTTTTTTCACTATTCATGAAATGAAACTGAAAAATATCAATCTTTTCCTTTATAAAGTTTTATTTTCCCTCTTAAATTCAAGTTAAACTTTTCTTCCCCTCCTAATCCAAGATTCTTCTTGGGGAGCAGGAAGAGATACATTGGTTTTATATTTTCTTCTCTGTATCAGTGGTCCAAAGTATCAAATGGACTCCCAGGCAAACCCTTAGGTAACTTCAGAATAGTGAATTTACGCAGATACGGCAACAATTAGGATTTTTCCCAGATACAATCAATATTCCTATGATTAATAGCCTAGCAACATGAAAATATTTTATGAATTTTCCTACTTGCCTTAATCAAAAACCAAGAATCAAGCTATTCCTTGGGCAGGGAACCTGCCAACATACAGCTGGGTGTGACCTTTGCTTAAGGCTCCTGAACTGGAAAGAAAAATGGGCCCCACCCCTGGGAGTGAGGGGAAGAAGCCAAGGGCACTCAATACCAAGTGCACGTCACCTGGCTTTAACCCCTGGAGTTGCTGAGGTCTTGCACCAAGAACAATTGCATTAGCCTCTGACTTCTCGAAAGATGTCTAGCCTCCTGAAAGATCTGTAACTGGTTTGTCAAGTTAATACCAATGACACTGTGGTTATGACTGTACATAATACATTGTCTCACACATGAGGAAATGTTGAATAAATGTTTAAAATCATTTTGTTTCCATTACCTTATAAATGGGACTGTTGCGAGGAAAGGGTTTTGTTCTTCAGGATTTCCCTCCCCGCTTCCTCTTCACTGTCCCTCAACCTCTCTCCGAATCTATGTGCTGAGTGGCTCTGGCAAGAGAAATTTCTCTGGTGATTAGATCTTGGGGTTGGGGGCTTCTGTTTCCAATTTTGTCTCATTTACACTGAACTGACCTGTTTGCTCCTCCCGTCCTTATCTGTCTAATGAGGATAATAATAGTTCACGTGCAAACTGATTCTCAGATGAAAGGCAACTAAACATTTTAAAATACTGTCATCATTCCCAAATAGTGCTGCCATTTGGGGTGTGGCCAACACAAGGCGAGGATGGTACTGAGAACTCCCTGAAGACCCAGGAATGGTATGTCCTAAAAGGCAGAAGCACCGTGATTAAGAGAATAGATGTCAAGGGCTGCATGGAGCTCAGTGGGAGAGGGCTTACCTAGCCTGATCTCCAGCGCCACCAAAAAAGAAAAGAAAAGGCTCAGACTCAGAGCCAGGCTGTCTGGATTTACAGGCCATTCTTGCTTCTGACTAGTGAGATGGGCTCCCTAATGTGAAAAGTGGGCATCATTGTAACCCCCAACTGTACTTAGGATTATACAACTTAATATTTATAACCTTCTTAGTACAGTGCTTTGAATGCGAAACTGCTGGGTAAATAAAATTTTTACATGATTTCTGATTATGCTGGGGAAAAGGCCCTTTTGTCTGCAAAGTCACCATTAAGATTGTTGTGGACGTGGCTATCGTCATTCACGGGCAAAAGCAAGTTCTACAGAGAGGCTTCAGCTGGCACTGGGAGGAAGTGACCACGTAGCTGGTCTTTGAACAATGTTGTTTCTCTGTCTCCAAAAAAAAATGTTTGCTCCTGTAACCTTCCCACTTTAAATTTGATATCTAAAATTGTATTATCGCTTTAAATTTATTTAAACTATTTTATTCCTGAGGGGGTAAAAAATGTGAAATAAGATGAAGATTGATTGAAATGATTTTGCTCAAATATATTTTTCTGTGCCTATTCAGAAAAAATTTTTTTTATTTGTTCTTTTTAGATATACATGACAATAGAGAGTATTTTGACATATTGTACATACGTGAATATAACTTTTTCTAATGAGGATCTCATTCTTGTAGTTATATATGATGCAAAATTTTACTAATAGTGTATTCATATATGGACATAGGAAAGTTATTTTTGTTTCATTCTACTGTTTTTCCTACTTCCGTCTTCTCTCCCTTCCCTTCATTCTCCTTTGTCTAATCCCCCGGACTTTTATTCTTCCTTCCCCCACCCCTTCTTGTGTGTTAGCATTCACATATCAGAGAGAATATATGACCTTGTGTTTTTGGGTATTGGCTTATTTCACTTAGCATGATAGTCTCCAGATCCATCCATTTACCAGCAAAAGTCATAAAGTCATTCTTCTTTACGGCTGAGTAATATTCCATTGTGTATATATACCACATTTCTTTATCCATTCATCTGTTGAAGGACACCTGGGGTTGGTTCCACGGCTTAGCTATTATAAATTGAGATGCTATAAACATTGATGTGGTCACATCACTGTAGTATGCTGATTTTTAAGTCCTTTAGGTATAAACTGAGGAATGAGATAACTGAGTCAAATCGTGGTTCTGTTCCTAGTTTTCTGAGGAATCTCGATATTGCTTCCCAGAGTGGTTGCATCAATTTGCAGTCCCACCAGCAATGTGTGAGTGTACTTTTTCCCCACATTCTCACCAACATTTGTTGTTACTTGTATTCTTGATAATTGCCATTCTGACTAGATTGAGATGGAATCTCAGTGTAGTTTTAACTTGCATTTTCTCTAATTGCTAAAGATATTGAACATTTTTTATGTGTTTGTTGACTGATTGTATTTCTTCTTCTATAAAGTGTCTGTTCAGTTCCTTTGCCCATTATTGATGATTTTTTTTTTTGGTGTTAAGTTTTTTGTTCTTTATATATCCTGGAGATTCATGCTCTACCTGAGGTTAAGGTGGCAAAGATTTTCTCCCATTCTGTAGGCTGTGTCTTCATGCTCTTGATTTTTTCCATTGCTATGAAGACTTTCTAGTTTGATGTAATACCATTTATTAATTGAGTTATTTGGGGTTTTGGTGTTTTTTAAGTTCTTTATATATCCTGGAGATTAATTGCTAAAATATTTTCTAAACAAATATTTTCTAAATAAAGATATCTCATAATTCGATTTTTAAAAATAGATTTTACCTACTTTATTGAACAAAGCATATCAAAATCTGGAGGCAGGGAGAAGACCTAAAATGTTGCTGTATGGATTTATCAAATTCATCCTCAAAATTTATGGTAGACCCACAGAATATTCCAGCCACATTTAAAAAGATCAGCCACAAAAACCTATACTACTTTGACTGGAATTGAGAAATTCAGGTCTGTATGATCTAAAATACCACTTTATTAGCCCCAAGCTTTCATAGAAACATGTATAAGAGAGGAAGATGGAAAACCTTATGTGTTTAAGTTGCATTGATAAATCAGTGAAAGAAGCTTCCCCAGAATATTATTTCTGTGCATAGTTTTGTGGAGATCTCCAAAAGTTTTCATATGCCTGGGCTACATACCATAGTAAGATTTGGGATGGAGGATGAGTATACTTTTTTTTTTGGAACTGTTAGAAATAATCTTGCTAAAATGTTTTCTGAACAGTTATGAACCAAGCTCCCTTTCAAATAGGTCATTTTAGGAAAAAAAATAAATAAATGTATAGAATTTGAGGACATAGGAATTGATGCCCTTTAAAAGGCTGGGCGTAATATAGGTGACCCAGAGCAGCTCCGCAGCTTCCCTCATCCTGACAGATGGGTTGTGGAAAGGGCGTTTTTATATTTCCTTTTAAGGACAACTGAGGCTTGGTGATTAGGGAAGGCAAGAAGGAAGAACTATACTATGGTTGCTGATTACAAGTTAAGATAGAAGAAACTGGAAGGTAAGCAGGTCTGAGGTGTCTACTGGGAGTGGGTGGAAAGAAGACCCGAGATGACCTGAAGCACAACAGTGGCCGTTCTCCATAGCCCTCCACTACGTCTGTCCTGCACACTTAAGGTACAAGTTATCATGGCGATCCTAATTGTAATACACCAAAGGTGATGGATTGAGTTACACTTACAGCAACAAATTTATGGAGAATATATATTTAGATATTTTATAAATGTAATTCCTTACCATTGGTCCTTTAAAAACAAAAGTCAAAGGCACTTGAGATGAAGCTCAGCGGTAGAGCATATGCTTTAGCCTGTGCAAGGTTCAATCCCTGGTACAAAAACCAAGTAAATAAACAAAGGTTGCATTGTTAGATAACAACTCAGTGAGATTGTTACTGCCTCTCTGGTCTTTCTGTAAAATCATAAGAAATCTTTATAAATATTCAGAAGCTTTGACAATATCAAAGTGACCAATGGAACATTGCAAATGAGAAATAGAAAATATTTGCAAAACAATCACCATTTCATTTTTAGAGAAAGCTGTTTTCTACAGCAATAGTTTAGCATTTTTGCTTTTCTTTTTTTAAAAAAAAAAAAAAAAAAAAGCTGACCCAATGGAGAAACTGCTCAAAGATGGTCTGAAAGGGAGCTCACTTCCCGCTCTCATCTCCATACATTATGGATGCTTGGGGGAGGCTCCCTGGGGAATAAACAGGCAATTGATTGCAATGACTATTCTCTGTTTATTCCAGTGGTAAAAATGAAAGACTGGACTCGACATCAGATATTTTTTTCATTAAAGAATTTAAAGAAAAATCGGTTTGTTTGATGTCTTATCACATCTTAAGCAATTAACCAATTTGTAAGCCTTCATTTTATTCTAGTGTAATATCACAACAAAGGGAATTGATTTGTAACTAGTAAATTCAGATACTTATTTTCAACCTGAAAATTTTCTAATTCTACAGTTTCTTTTGCCCAAAGTAGAAATAAACGTGGCCATTGTAAATGGTGCCAGGAGGTAATTTATGCCTCCACATACATTTAATCAATCACTCAGAATACTCATTACATATGTGCATTTGTATCTATTTTTATCTGCTCAAATGCTTTAGGCTTCTGGTAACAGAAAACTCAGCTTAAAGTGGTTTAAAAAGTAAGGAAAATACATTATCTCCCAAACAAGAAGACTCAGAGTGTGGCACCCCCAGGGCTGCATCATCTCGTGGCTGAACTGTGGCATGGCGAAGGCATGCGCTCTCTTGGGCTTATTGGCTGTGCACCCACAGTGGCTTCTTTTGGATTGCAAGATGACTGTCACAAGTGCAGAGTGATATCTCATCCCGGACATCACCTGATTCCCAGTGGTGGATGAGTCCCTCTCTTCTCCCAGATGCCTTCTGCCAGACCTTGAATGTTATTAGCAAGGATTGACTTACATGCTTGTGCCCACAACAGCCATAGTCAAGAACAGGAAGAATACTGTGCTCAGATTAGAGATTCGGATTAACCCTTAAATTCCATGGGAGGAGTATAAACCCAACCACATGTTGGATTGAGAAGCAGGATATGTTGGAGTTGGCAAGTGGTCTGAGGTGGCAGGTGGCCGTTTGGGAGGGAAAAACAATGTCCTAGTCAGCTTTCTATTATAGTGGCAAACACCCGAGATGATCCACTTCATACGAGAAAAGGTTTGTTTTGGATTGTAATGTTGGGCGACAGTCCATAGTGGGTTGACCCTGTTGCTTTTGGGCTTGGGGCTAGGCAGCCCAATATGGTGGGGACGTACAGTGGAGCAGAGCTGCTCATCTCCTGGCTGGGACACAGAGAAAAAGAAGGGGTGAGGTTCCACAGTCATGTTCAAGGGCACATCCCCAAATAGCCCATGGACTTCCTAGGAGGGCCCACTCTCAATGTTTCCACCACCTCCCTACTTGGCCCAGTGGTACCAGGCCAGGGAGGAGACCATTACCATGTGGTCCTTGTGGGGACAGTTCAGATTCAAACCATGGAATATTCCCAGCATATGTTGTCATAAGTCTAGGAAGGGTGAATGACTGTTCCTGAAAAGTTTGCTGTGGTTCCAGGCAGTCTAGTACTTAAAATGAGTAGTCTAGAATAATTCAAACACCATTCTGTTTTGTTTTCTTTTGTGTGTGTGTTTTTGCTTTGTTTTGGCATGATTTCTCCACCCTGCCCCGCCCAGCCATGAACTACTATTAGAGTAGTATGAGATGTCATACTGTCCCCATACTACTGAGCTATGTCCCCAGCCCATTTTATTTATTTATTTATGTATTGAGACAGGATCCCACTAGGCTACTGAAACTGGCCTCACATTTGTGGTCCTCCTGACTCAGCCTCCTGAATCCTTGCAATTACAGGCATGTGCCAATGTGCCCAATCTATTAGTAATCATCAGAAAAGATTTTATGTACAGGATTTGGTTTGTTGGTTTGGTTTAGTCTTTCTTCTCTATTAAAATGTACATTTCTTGACAGCAGAGACTATATTTACCTTCTTCACAGCACTTATCTCCAACACTAGAGCGGTATAGTCAGCACACAGTAGGCACTTAGGAAATACTGGTTGGATAAATTATAAAATTTCAAGGAACATATTGAAATTCCTCACCAGCCACAATGTAGAAATCATGAACCTGACATTATACATTTTTTTTTTTTTTTTTTTTGGAACTAGAGATTGAACTCAGGGGCACTCTACCACTGAGCCACATCCCCAGCCCTATTTTGTGTTTTATGTAGAGACAGGGTCTCACTGAGTTGCTTAACGCCTCGCCGTTGCTGAGGCTGGCTTTGAACTCGCGATTCTCCTGTCTCAGCCTCCCTAAGTGCTGGGATTACAGGCTTGCACCACCGCACCCAGCTGACATTATACATTTTTATACTGCAAACCAAAAATATAAACCCCTTTATCTTTTCATGCACATGTGATTAAGTTCCTTCCCCTGAAATGAGAGGAGGCCACAATAGTTATCACCCACCCTTTCCTTAAAGGAGTTCTGATGTGGAGCAGAGAGAAGAGGTTTGTCTGTGCCAGAGACCAGTACAGCCTCTGCAAAGAGCACAGCTAAAAAAAAACACACCTGCAAGCACTACAGTGACATAAAGAAAAGGCACAGAACTTACCCAAGCATTGGACCGAGGCTGGCAGAAACAACACAGGCGAAATCCAAGTGCAAGAAACGCGAAATTCCAAGCGAGTGGGGACTGGTTTGAAAACCATGAGATGATTAATTTGCTAAACTCTAAATATACAATTTGTGATGCTCCTGCCAAATTATATCATGAATAATTAAAGAAGATTGGGGAGAGTCACCTACTCTGGCAAGATTTTTGCATGGACTACTTCAATTAATTTTAGAATTTATGTATATATATATTTTTCCCAATATATATCCTCTGAGGTTGTTGAGATTTAACAGTATTTTTAATAGCATGAATATTTTAATTATCTATGTTTTTATCTAATACTTATCAAACAGCTATAAATCCTAAGAGGCAAAAGTATCAAAGAAATCACATTTCCTCCTTTTTAAGTATGCTATGGTCTAGAATAAATGCATTCATGTCAGGCATATGTAATAATTCTAATTCACACGTGAACTATTAGAGTAGCATTGCTTGTCCCAAGAGTAGGACAAACATTATTATAACAAACTTAATAGAAGGAGGTAAATATTCTGGTTGAGATAATCAGAGAATGGCCCATGAAAGAAATGCCAATGGGTCTGAGCTCTGAATGGATTCCAGATCAATCCAGGTAATTCCCACCACAAGACTAGATCCCAGTACAGTTAGCTGCGGTCATTAACCAAGTCTGTCTTCAAGGGAGTCTTTAGTGCTCCCCTAGTCTTTGATCTCAGCTTTGTCCTGTTCAATGTTTTCCTGGAGAAAGAAAGTGAGCTTATTCAGATCTATGTGAAATATGGAGCAGGTAGAAATAGAGTTCACTAGATGAGAGAGAAAGGATCCAAAAAATCCTGTCTAGAATGACCAATGGGATCTAATAAGATAAAAAAAAAATTATAAAGCTCTTAACTGTGATTCATAAGAGAAAAATTATTGCCCAAGTGCAGGATACAGTTGCCGTGGCTTAAGAGTTAATATAAAGAATACTTAGGGAGGGTCAGTTGATATCATGTGAAACATCAACCTTAAAGCTAATGCAAAGTATGTTCATTTACACTAAAGTTTATTTATTCAACTAATATTTTTAAATTAAAATTTCTTCACAAAGTATTATAGTCCAATGTATGAGGTTTTGAGTTGCTCCATTTTCTTGTGAACACTTGGGAACACTGTCTTCTTTATTATTGCTCTCAGGGTGTGTGCCGTGTGACTTCTTATTGTGGCTTTGATTCAGATTCCTGTAACACTAATGGTATGCATCTTCCCTTGTGTTCATTAACCATTTGAACACAAAAAAGGTCTTCTTTGGAAAAAAGGTCTATTTGATTGTTTGCCCATTTGTAATCTTTTGTGAGTTTTTAAGAGTATACATTCTGAATATAAGTCCAATGTCAGATACATGATTTTCAGATATTTTCTTCCACCCTGTGGGTTGTCTTTTTTGCTTTCTTGTTTGTATTATTTGCAACAAAAAGATACTGTTCTGTCCAGTCTAATTCAACTATTTTTTCTTTCACTGCTTGTGTTTCTGGTATCATATCTAAGAAACTGCTGCCTAACCCAATTGTATAAAGATTGACTTTTATGTCTCCTTCCATGAGTTTTATAGTTTTAGACATTATATTCGTGTCTATAATCCACATTAACTTTTGGGTACAGTGAAGGAAAGGGGTTCAGTGAACTTCGTTCTTTTGCACACGGACATCCAGTGTGTTGTAATGTTATCAGTTGAAATATCGACTCTTCCTTCACTTAGTTGTCCTGGCATTTCTGTCAGCCATCAATTGACCAGGCACGTTAGGGTTTGTCTCTGGACTCCCAGTTCTGTTCTGTTGATCTCTGTGTCCGTTCTTAGGCCAGCACCAGACTATCTTGTCTATTGAAAGCTTTATACTAAATTTTGGAATTAGGAAGTGTTCTTCTTTTTCAAGATTGTCTTGCCTGTTCTGAGTCCACTGAATTTCTACATTTAGCTTAGGGGCACCTATTTTAAGAAGGATATTCATAAAGTGGAATGGATCCAGAGGACATTAGAAAAAACATTACAAAACTTTGTGGTGTTTAATCTGCAAGATGAAATATAAAAGTGGAGCATGAGAGATTACTTCATAGGCTTAAAAGCTTGTTGTAATGTGGAAAATTATTTCATTAAATTCTTTATTACCCCAGATGGTTTCAATGACTGAGCGGGGAATCTCGGTTCAATACAAGCAGGAACTTTGTAACAACTAAACTTATTCAAAAATAAATAAGATTTTCTCACACTCTGGTCTACTCATCTTTGAAGAGATTCAAGCTAAGACCAGATGTCCTAACTGTCAGGAGTGCTGTAGAAGAAATGCCAGCACTGGGTGGAAGATATGTGGGCATGATAGGTGGGCATGGATAGCAATGAGAAATGAGCATTGTTGTTCAATTATATTATCTCAGTTAATCCTCTAACCTCGTAAGATGGGAACCACTAATGTCCCTTTTGCTGGAAGAGCCCATAGGAGACGTAACAATTTGTCTAGGAACATACAGTTAAAACATGACTGAACTTGCACTTGAACCCAGTTGTTCAACACAAGTTCCATCCTCTTAACCTGTACGCTCTGGACACAGGTTACAGTGGCAGATACAAGAAGAGGAAGGACTATGTTAGATGACCTAAAGGAAGATTAATAGGAGCTACTGAATTTACTAAATGTAGCCATTGAGTAAGAGTATCTTGCCAAGGATGAGATCAAACTTTAATAACAAAGAGACCTATTAATAGAAATATGGGATCAATGGGAAAACCGGGTTTGTGGGTAGAGACAGTAAGCTCATGCATCAACAAAAGGTGTGTGCCA
The DNA here is from genome assembly GCA_028644305.1 of Xerus rutilus. Lineage (NCBI taxonomy): Eukaryota > Metazoa > Chordata > Mammalia > Rodentia > Sciuridae > Xerus > Xerus rutilus. Next base: position 15,326,192 of record CM053406.1, on the reverse strand, counting down.
ATATCCAGGCTTGAGGCAGGTCAGAATCTCCACCCAGCCAACTCCTGCCTTTGCTCCAGCCTCCTTTCCTTCCTTTTATTCTTTCACCTAAACATTCATCTATGTTTTTGGAAACTAACATTATGTATGTGCTTGGTACCAGTCATTGGTGATAGCAACAAGAAAGAATCAACCCTCTGCGTTGGTGGTACTTGCAGACGAGTACCATCCTGTCAGGGGCTTGGGGAGAGGCACATGAAGCAAGGAAGTGCACATTGATTAAAAGTCTCTGAACATCCCTCCATCTATCTGATTTACCCAGAAATAGAAGAGAGAGAGTTCTCACGTAGTGTAAACAAGAACTGCCTAGGTTAGTTACAGGGTCCTGGCACAACCAAATGGAAGCTGGAGGACCTACAAGGCTACAAAATCCTTATTCTCTAAAATCTGAAATATGCTCTAAAATTTTTCCTTAGTGGTTCCAAGGGCTATTTTTGGTCCAAGGTCATCCAGGATGGAATCCATTTGGGGAGAATCTGTTAACTAACACCTAAAGATGTATGGAGTCCTGACTTTTTCCCTCAACACCTCTACTGTGCCACCTTGGCTCAGATGTCTCATAAAGACAATGGCCCATTCTCCAGGGCCACTTGTATCATATGATATGTGTCGATTTTAATCACATAACTAAACCAAATTCTGCAAAGAACAAGAATGTTAAAAGGCAATTGATGTGTGTGTGGCGGAGGTGGGAGTTCGGGGAAGGGGAGGTTGAAGGTCACTGAACAGAACGTGATTGCTGACCTTATGTAATCCTATGCCTTAATCTGGTCAAATGTAATCAACTCATTGAAAGAAAAGACAAAAATCCAAAAAAACATCTCTAATCAAAAGGTATTTTCTGTTACTGTCCCCTTTATCATCCTTTTGACCTACTCAATTATAAAGCAAAAACTAATGCTACCATTTTGTTAGCATGGTTATTTTCCACAGAGCATGTTAAACTGATTAGAAACTGTAATTTTTAAAACATGTATTTGCATTTGGTTTTATGTGTGGAAACTGTACGTGAACTCAGCAGTTTTCAGGCTGTAATAAAGATTCCTGGAGCCCATGGTTGATTCTTACATGTTCTGATGAGTCAAACCCACACCTCCTTATATTTCAGCACACTATTCAAAGGGACCAGTACAAACATGTTTCTAGCAATTATATGCAGTAAATAATAGTAGATGCAAAGAGTAGCATACTCATGAGTCAAGGCCTGGCCTCTCAGAAGTACTCCTACCTGTCCCAAAATGGCCTTGGATTTTCTCACTTGGCTGGTTTGATATTATTTCTAGAACCTCTATTATAAGTTCACGGGTAGATAAAGACTGTCAAGCTTTCAAATGTCACTCACAATTAATGGAAACATAAAAGATACATGCAGAGACAGTGTAGGTTAATTTTTTTTTCTTTTTATATGTTAAAATTACTTTCTTCTCAAAGGCTCCGAAGGACACTGTTCCCTCATGATTACAACTCAGAAAAGCAGGACTGTTAGAAATTTTGTAGCACCTTGGCATTTGTACTTAATGTAGTAAAGATGTGGGTAGAAAATGGTGCATGCAGGAAATTAGCCCAAGCAATCCCAGAAACCGGCAATGGAAGGCACACAGACCAAACAGAGATGCTGGAATCACACAGTTTGTTCAATTGATTTAAAACACACAGAGAACAGCAAGGGGAAAGGATAGGGCCAGTTCATGAGGACAGGGTATTGGTAGGTGACAGAACCTTCTGCCTGAGTCCTGGATTATGCAGGTGCCCTGTGTCCTGTCTCTTTCTCTGCACTGATGGTGTGGTTCTAAGACAAATGTGAACTCTGAGTAACAGGATCCACAGAAGAAGGCCCCTGGGCCAATGACACATATTTACTCTATAGGAAAAAGCAAGGAAAAGAACCCCTGGTCCATTAGCTCGGTTTTATCTGCATCTTGGAACACAGTTCATGTGAGGTGGGAATAGTATGGAAGGATACCAGTGGGTGGTACTCACTTATTACTACCTGTTCCCATGAATTCTTATGGATTTCATCATTCCTTCTGTCTTCTTGTCCTCTGGTATAGAATTCGCCATTTTCTAATAAGTTAGCAAATTCACATTACTATCAATCAGTGTGGGTTCTGATGGAAAGTTTCATTCCTACATTTATCAGGAATCTGGAGAATTGAAAAACCTCCATGAAATGACATGTCGCCTGGACTGGGGTTATAGTAGAGTGGTCAAACTCTTGCCTAGCATGGGAAAAGCCCTAGGTTTCATCCTTAGCAACACACACACACACACACACACACACACAAAGACAGGTCACTTGTATATGTCCTTCAGGGAGTCTAGTTATTAACTATTAAATCCAAGTAGACTGGACACAGTGTGGCCATTTTAGAGTGCTATCAGTAGACATGACAATGGGACTGTCTGAAAATTCCTTGGATATTTAACTAGCCTCCCCATAGTTAGTGGAAAGAGCCTGGAAATGCCTGGCCCTCCATTTGCTCTCTGATTCCCCCTACTCTCTTTGGCCTCCTTACTCTTGTCAAAATACTCTTACCTCATGACAGGCCGGCCACGTTTCCAAGACGCCATTTACACCAGGGACTGTGAGAACAGCACTCCCTCACAAGAGGCATCAGGTGGCCCGAGCTCAGAGCCTCTATGTTTGCCTTCCTGGGCCTAGAATGCTCTTCCCCAGATGGGCTTAGGACTTGGTGTTTTTCTTCAAATTTTTACTCCAGTATTACCTAGTCACTGAGCTTTCTCAAATCACTTTTTGTAAAATTTACTCATCCTCTCCCACCTGAAAACTTTTCCTTCCCTTTTCCTAGTTCTACTCCATAGTATTTATTGCCTTCTAATGTATCACATATATTTTCCACTTATTTAGGTCATAATATCTTACCCACCCATCCCTAATGGGGACACGCACACACACTTACCCCAAATTGTAAATTCTGGGGAGAAGGGATTTCTGTGAGTTTTGCTTGTTTCTGTATTTCTGGGACTAGAAAAGTACCAGCACATAGTCAGTCCTCAATAAATATTTAACACATCTATTCCACCCCCTTATCATAACTATATATATTCCTCTCCTACTGATTCTACCTCTCTACCAGGTTAGGTGGGGGACAATCAATATGGATCTGCTCGGGCTGGGGATATGGCTCAGTTGGTAGAGTGCATGCCTCACATGCACAAAGCCCTGGGTTCAATCCCCAGCACCACACACAAAAAAAGCAAAAACAATATGGATCTGCTCAAAATTTACTCCTAAGTGGTATCAGACTAAAAAGCTTCACAGCAAAGGAAATAATCAAGAATGTGAAGAGAGAGCCCACAGAATGGGAGAAAATCTTTGCCACTTCAACCTCAGATAGAGCATCTCCAGAATATATAAAGAACTCAAAAAACTGAACACCAAAAAAAAAAAGAAAAGAAAAACCATCAATAAATGAGCAAAGGAACTGAACAGACACTTCACAAAAGAAGATATATGAATAGCCAACAATATAACTTAAAAATTTACATCTCTAGCAATTAGAGAAATGCATATTAGAGCCACACTGAGATTTCATCTCACTCAGGTCAGAATGGCAATTATCAAGAATACAAGTAACAACAAATGTTGGTGAGGATGTAGGGAAAGGAAATGCTCATACATTGCTGGTCAGACTGCAAATTGGTGCAACCACTCTGGAAAGCAATATGGAGATTCCTCAGAAAACTTGGAGTGGAACCACTATTTGACCTAATTATCCCACTCTTGGGCATATACCCAAAGGATTTAAAATTAGCATACTACAGTGACACGGCCACATCAATGTTTATAGCAGCTCAGGTCACAATAACTAAGCTATGGAACCAAACTAGGTGCCCTTCAACAGATGAATGGATAAAGAAAATGTGGTATATATACACAATGGAATATTACTCAGCCATAAAGAAGAATGACTTTATGACTTTTGCTGGTAAGTGGATGGATCTGGAGAATATCATTCTAAGTGAAATAAGCCAATCTCAAAAAACCAAAATTCAAATATTCTCTCTGAGATGTGAATGCTAACACACAACAAAGGTTGGGGAAGGGAAGAATAGAAGTTCAGTGGATTAGACAAAGGGTAATGAAGGGAAGGGAGAGAGGATGGAATAAGAATTAGCGGACAGTAGAATGAATTGGACATAACTTCTGTGTTCATAGACACAACCAGTGTAACTCCACATCGTGTGCAACCACAAGAATGGGAAGTTATACTGTATGTATGTATAATATGTCAAAGTACATTATACTGTCATTATGTTTAAAAAGAATGAATTTAATTTTTTAAAAATTACTCCTAAGAGTCACTCTGGGTAACATTGTCATTCTATAAAGAAATTAACAGAGAGATAGCAGGAAACCTGGTAAGGTCAAGGTCAAGTGGAAGCAGCGACAAGAATGGAATCTGCAAAGTCCCAAACACTTCCCTGGTCTATGAATCTGTCGTGCCAGATAGTTGGGTCAACTAGCAATGTTAGCAATAGTTAAGTTCTTGACTTTATTTGGTGCTGCTATAAAGGAATACCAAAAACTGGGTAATTTTTAAAGAACAGAAACATGTGTTCACAATCCTGGAGGCTGGGAAGTCTAAGGTCAAGGTGCTGCAGGTTTCAGGTCTGGGGAAGGCTGCCCTCTGCTTCCAAAGTGGCACCTTGTATGCTGGAGGAGGAGAAGGCTGGCCACTTACATGTCAGAAGGTAGAAGGGTCAAAGGAGGACAGAACACGTCTTTTATAACAGCATTAACTCCATGAGAGAGAGCTCACGACTTCTCAAAGGTAACTTCTCATGGTAACTCACAATGGCAATTCAATTTCACCGTAAATTTTGGAGGGGACACGTATTCAAACCATGGCAACTCTATCTCTGGGTCCTATTTATGGGGCTTTATAACTTATTTGATAGGGCTGTGTATTCACTGTTTCTAAGCATATTTGTTTGACCAAGATACATTTCCTTGGTTTAAGGTGTGGGCTTAAGGGTGTGTGATTTAAGGTAGGGACTATGATGGTTAAATAATTTGGGGACATCAGCAATTCTGAGAGGAAATGATAACATCACACAGTGTGGTCCTTCTGGCAGGAATCTAATACTGACCAGTTCTCACCATGATGGGTCATTTTACTAGAGGAAGGGATAGACAGCACAGGCTGACCTATGGATTTGAAATCAGCCCAGCCATTGGGACCACTGCAGACAAGAAGCTGACTCAGCTTGCTTAGTCTTCTTCCTTTTTCAAATTGGGACTCCTTTCCATTGTCTGAGCTCAGACATTTTGAATTCTACCCCAGGTTCTCTCAGACTTGCCAATCAATTTCAAGCAAATCACTGTACCAGCATCTTTGTCTTTTATCGTTTTAGCTCTTTCATCTGTAAAAGTGAGACCTCTCCAATCAGTCTCTCAGCCATGACCTATAGAGCAGCTCAAAAACGGTTCATGAAAATGCTTTTTGGAAATGTTGCCACCCTATAATAGTGCTTCCTTATTCTTTTTTCCTACTTACAAAAACCTTTCTTCATTCACTCATCATTCTGGACAGAATGACTGGGGAATGGCCTGGACATCCAACAAACATGGTCCCTGCCTTGAGCTACCCACAAGTGCTCGTGAGCATGTAACACAGGAGGTGACAGGTGTCAGCGCCTGACTATTGCTCATGCACCAGCCCCAGCTGTCATGCATAACCTGCCTCACCTCCATCTCCCAGGACATCGACATGTTACAGTAACCCCGAAGTCTCCTACAAAGCATCAATCCTTCCCATAAAAAAATACTGTGGATAAAGCAGAGAAATATCCCTCCAAGGCTCTAAACGAAGTAATCTTTATGTGTGAGAGGAAGGCTATTTCTGTTGCTTTTCTTTGTTTTCTTTTTAAGATATCTCACCAAAAAGGAAAGGAAACACTGGGATGCTCATAACCTGGAACTAAACACGTTCCTAACTCAGCATCCATCAACACTTGGCCCAAGATTGCATCGCAGCATTAGTTGTCTGGGTTAAGTGTAGGGTAAATTCGAATCCTCACTGTTTTCATGGAATAATTGCTAATGAATATAATCATGTTCCAATGTCATTTGTTTTATTTGCAAGTTGGCAGGAACAAAGAGGGCAGCTTTCTTTAGAAATGATTAGAACTTGGTTATTAGGGTGAAGTCATTGGTTTACAATTAAGTCATTTCCCCCCCACATTAATAATAATGATGATGGAACCCAGAGTCTTGCAGCTGACTCTTTGGCAGAAGGAGATCAAGTTTTCAGAGCTCAGCAGCCTTCCCTGAGTCTCAGGAACACTTTCCCACAGCCGAGACAGCTGGGGGACGGCCCCTTCTTGCCACATGCCTTGCCCTGGTGTCAGGCCTCTGTGGGCCGAGGGAGCTCGCAGCACTTGCCAGCTCAGAGCTGAAGGCCTTACGACACGATAGAGGGGAAGATATTTTAAATTGAAATCCCCTGTTGGATTTATTGTCACTTGATCTGTGCTGAGCTAATAAGGGGAAGAGATATTTTTCAAAGGAAGAGGAAAAAATGAGGCCAATGATTTTGTGCTCCCTACACAAGAAAAATATCTTCCTGCAGGGTCAGGAAGAGTTATCAGCTGCAGAACTCTAGGCAGGATTTAATTTCCCATATCATTATTTTTGCCTTCATAGTGGCCCTTTTTTAAAGTTATGTTTTTATCTCTTCCTCTCTTATAAACAAAACATTTCAATGTCTCCACAGACCTATTTTTGGCAAGCTCTAAAAAAATCTGTAAAATATTTAAAGCTCATCATGAAGGAAAAAATATCCACTGGAATTAGAACCATCAGATTCTAGGCTTTTTCAGATTGTGGGCTTTTTGAAATTCTGTTGTTTCATTAGATTGCTTCTAACAGGGCTGGGGACATAGCTCAGTGGTAGAGTGCTTGCCTCACATGTGTAAGTGTGAGGCCCTGGGTTTAAGTCCCAGTACTGGAAAAAAGTATTGCTTCTATCTATTGCTTGGCTTAACGTGGGAAATAATTCGAACAGTCTAGAAATAGGAATGGAAACTTGCCTTCTCACCCCAGCCATATTGCTAACTGAACAAGTCACTTAACCTAGCTGAAGGGCTGGGTTATATGCACATTAAGACCTCCAGCAAACAGGAGAATCGCGAGTTCAAAGCCAGCCTCAGCAACGGCAAGGTGCTAAGCAACTCAGTGAGACCCTGTCTCTACATAAAACACATATAGGGCTGGGGGAGTGGCTCAGTGGTCGAGTGCCCCTGAGTTCAATCCCGGGTACCAATAAATAAATAAATACCTCCAGCAATCAAAGTGCCTCTGAACGAGTGGACACTCCCGGGTGCTAATGTTACACATTTTGCAGTTTCGCTTCTAGAATTTTCCTTAAATGAATGCTTTGAGATGAAAACTACTTGAAATTTATGAACCCCTTGCATTATGTCTAAGAAATTCATAGTAGTATACCCATTGTAAAATCTGAGGGTACTCATTTGTATTCTATATAAATATTTAAACAGGGAATTTTGAACACCAAAAGCCATCATCATAGAAATAATCTGCAGTATCAGTTTCATGAAGCAGAAAATCTTCATGGTTAAAAGTGTAGGCTCTGGAACCACACACCTGAGGTTCAAATCTCTGTCTGAAACTTATCTCTGTGACCTTGGGAAATTGACCTTAGCCTCTTCCTGCTCCAACATATTCATCTCCACATGGGGCTAATTCCCATGGTGACCATTTATGACTATTATAGTGATTTGAGTAGATAATACATTGCTAACCATTACCTCAGTTATTGGCACACAAAAGGCATTCAATGAATATTAGGTATTATTTTTATAAAAACTGAGAATTGGGTTAAAAATGAAGAACATGAGTCCCTCAGACATAGATTATTACTTCAAATCTTGGCATTTTTAGTCTAATTGGAAGAGTTGAAACACTTGAGGATGGCCTTCGTTAGCATCTCAGAGCCTTAGTTACTTCTGTGTCTAGACACTTTAAGTAATTCAGGACTATGTAGGATTAACTATAGTCAGTTAGGGTTTGCTTCTTATGTACCAAGCAAATGGTAAAGACTTGACTTACTAAATTGTAATTAGACATTGAAATCTTTTTTTCATGGATTTATTTTTAAATAAGATCAGGAGTAAATTATTTCCACATCAAAGAAATCACCTTCATTACAGAAAACATGTTTATTTTATTCCATTAGATGACTGCCCTTAGCATTTTGGGGTTATTTGCTGCCAGTCTTTTTCTCTGTACATATGTTTTCTCCATCGTTGTGCCCATGCAATTTCATATCCTATTTTTGTTAACCTTCCTTTTTTTCCAACCTAAAGACTAATATTTGACTTGATCATAAGAAACCATTTTTCTTTTGTAAATAACTAGCTAAAATAAAGTCATTGTGATTCAGAGGGACCAGAAAGGGTGGGAAAATATGTGAATGACTTCTCCATTGCAGTGGGAACCTGGATGGAAACCCTCTTTTTGAAAGCCAAGAAGGCAAAGTTCCATTTTTTTTCTTGGCAAGATGCTTCCTGAGACTCTGAGTGTCTTTGGACTCAGTATTTTGGTAGCTTAGAATCAGCCTGGGAACACTTTCATGCCCAAATGATTTCAGAATTTCTCCCCTAACAACAAAGACTCAGATTCCTAGTGTTCAATCTTTCTCAAGGTCAAAAAAAGTATGTATATTGTCCATCTGTCTCAAGTGCCTTCTATTTGTTCTTCATACCTCAATGTCTATTGTAATTTTCACAAAAAGAGTTTATCATATGCATGATAGGGCGTGACCTCCGTATTCCGTCAGTATTACTTCAAAAATGGTAGCTGCCATAGTAACAAACACAGATTGCTTTTTATTCTGATCTCTTCTCTATGGTAAAATATACTATTGTGCTTTGGGTCCCATATGCCATTGGTTCATCTACATTAAGGCCCAATATTTTTGGAAGATTTTTTTTCCCATGGACTTGCCCAAAAACAAAAAAGGAAAAATAGTTTCCTCCTTCACGACCATGTGCTGAGGCTGTGTGCTGTATAAACCTCAGTTCTCTAGTCTGTGGACTCTCAATATGTGCTATTTTTACCCTTAATAATGGTATAAATCCCATATGTTGGCCATCCTAGGAAAACAGAATGTTTCAGTTGGCAGATCATAAGGAAGAATTAGAATTAGATCTGAGCAGGAAACTGGAAATCCTGCCTTAAAGCTGAGTTTTAACTCTGAGCTCTCTAAACAATTGTGATCCCCATTGTTAAGTTTTATCAACTTGCTAGTTGCTAGGAAGACCATGGAAATGAGTTGATGACCAATCTTATGATTTGGGGAAGTGATCGAAGGAAGCCTACTCTATAGTTAAATCAAACCTGATCTTCCAAATTAGGCAACACAGGGAGACTTCCACATGGAGGCCTATGAGCTGATTGGCAAAGGTTCATAGTTTCTCCTGTGATACCCACACCAGCCTGAGGGGACCCTACCTCCCTCTAATCCTACTCTCAGTTGCCAACCTGAGGCCATTCTTGGTATTCCCCAGAGCACACTGAGATGAGGCTGGAATATTTAAAGACGATCTGACTGAAGGACCAGAGATAGCAAAAGTAATAGAATGGCACCCCACTAACTGCACACTCTTCCTCGCTACCAGCTCTAGGCTGCCCTTCATGTAGCAAATCCATTCTTCTCTCTTCCCTGGCAGGGACCAGAAGCACCCTTAGACTCCTCCAAGCCTAGACCTGACCACCTACTGAATTCTGGTTCCTGACCTCCAATACATGTTTTGCCTGCATATTTGAAACTGGAAAACATTCTCCTACTCTGCGGGGGAGATGGCTTTCTTTACAGGGCAGAGCCTTGCCCATGGCCTTACCAGATAACCGTGTCAGAATGTTACATCCACACATTAATGAATGAACACACTCAGTGCAGGGAGCTGTTTTATTATAAATGGTTATTACAATAACACAAGTGTCACAGACATACGGAGAGAGTGAGCCAGTGTTCCTGGATGCTGAGGGACTATTTGCAGCTCTATTAGAAGGAGAAGGACTATGGAATGAATAAGCAGATAAAATTCAAGGTGCACAGTTCAGGCCTACAATGTTTTTCATAGGCAGGACTCTGATGCTCTCACATGGAAGTTTCCAGAAAGAGCTGCCGCCGCCATGGATGCTGTTGTTCCTCCTGAGATCATGTGTCTGATAATCACTGTCCCTCTCCAGGAGGGATGACAGGAGAAAGGTCACTTGACAGAGCAGATTCTTGCTTTGCGTGGCTGGAAGGAAAAAAAGAACTTCAGTTGAGCCGTTCACAAGCCCTGGAGCCTGGGTGTGTGTGTGAGTGAGAGTGTGTGTGTGTGTGTGTGTGTGTGTGTGTGATTACCGCTGTCTTTCAGCATTCCCTTTTCAAGCCCACATTCCAGTACCCCATGTTCAACTCAGTTGGCTGCCAGGAGCCCTCCCAAGAGAAACAGCTGTTTGATGCTTTTAAGAGGAAATATTGAAAGTTTGTGAGGGCTAGAATGTTCAGCTCTGCAAGGGCTGATAATTTCCTCTCTGCTTATGAAAACAAACAGCACCAAGTCCTCTCTTTCTCAACACAAACATAGCTACCAATTGATTGTTTCTTTCCCAAACTCAGTTGTATCAAGATAAAGATGGTATCTAGTAGCCTGCAGTTAAATTATAGATGCTGCTAATAAAATCAGTTCTTGATATTATAGCATGCAGACTATTTATCATTGTGGATGCAAAATAGACCAGATGATTTCTGCTTGAGGCTGGAAAGCCTTACCTTTGAGGAACAAAGTGTCAATCTAACAGAAGTCATTATTAATTTGGAAATACTAATCATCAATCTAGAGCAGTTCATTATCCCACACAATGTTGGTTGTCTCTGCTGTGGTGCTTTAGTGTGGCAAAGTACAGAAGTGGCCATATAGATCATTATAACTACAAGAGGTTTTTTTTCTTTTCTTTTCTTTTGGAAGACGTGTAAGTGATGGAAAGATGAAGTGTGTTGCTTTGGTTTTGTTCTCAAGTTTGAGAAAATAAGAATTCAGCTGTGAAATATCTTGTCCCTAATATTTACACACACATGTGCACATTTACACTTTATTTTCTTCCTCCTTTTCCCTATCATTCCCTCCTCCATAGATTACACATATCCTTGAGAGTTGACAAGACAATGAAATCAGAAACAAGAGCTAACAGGATATATAGCTATAGATAAGTAGAAGTCTTTTCATTATTATTTTTCTTATCATCATTCAATTCATGCATTTTCCTCTAGATATGCTTCTTTGAAACAAACAGGAGATTTTTCTGGGTGTTGAAAATGATCTGTGATAGTGTTGATACCATTCATTTGTGTTATTTCTCACATTTTTCAATAAAAGTATTCATCCTGGACTGGTTTATTCTTGATTCAACTAGTTTTCATCACTAGTTTTTAGTGTCAAGTACAAAAGGATTTTCAATCTTCTGAAATATTTGCAGATATGATAGACATAAGACAATAAAATGAATTATATAGTGAAACGAAAATTTTACAAGGAAGGGATTATTTTATATCAGTCATGGTCAGGTCTGTAATATATCTGATGCTTACAAACAAACAGATGAAAGATGCTAAGCCTCCCAAGTATTATGCATACTTTTGTAATGTAAGAGCAAGTTTGTTCAAAAACAAAATGATTCATCAATTGAACTAAGAGTTTGCGTTGCTACAAGTTTACTAGTCTACAAAAAAAAATCACATACTTTTTATTATTCCACTTACTCATTCACTGGGTATTTATTGAGTTCTTCCTTGGTGCTATGCATTTACACTGAGGGTTTGGAATGCAGACCGGTTCTCAAGGAGTTTACAGTCTACTGGGGACACAAACGCTTCCCATAAAGTCCTGCTTAAAATAATGGAGGAAGGCCAAGGTCAATGCAGTGAAGTGTCTGTCTCTGGAGACAGTGTCTATGTTGTTCATTTTGCCACGGTCCCTCAGTCTAGCGTTACCAACTCAGAAGCCTTAGCATAGATTGTCTCTCAGAAGTGAACTCACATTGGCCACATAATTAGGATAATTAATAATCAACTAAAAGGTCAATTTATTAATCTCTCCTGAGAAATAGAAATACCCAGGGGTCCTGACTCTTAATTCCCATGGCCAGCACACCATCACTAACACAGTGGAAACTAAGTTATCACCATAAGCATTCTGGTAAGTGTGAAATAAGAAATGTGTGTCTAACAAAAGACCATGAGAAACTATAAAGATGCCAGGTGAAAAGAGCCTGATTCACCCATCTCCTTGAGTGGTCAGACCTGACACCAGGATGGGACGAGTCAAAGCCTTGGGCAAAAACATCTTCTCCCATGGACAATAAGTACCTCTGTGGACAGAGCCAAGGTCAGCCCATCCCAAACCCCTCATGTGGATGGATGCCTTTGACAATTGCCATCCAAGCTGACTGAGCTGTTATCAGCTGGTGTGCCAGGTATAGCCATCCAAGGGATCCAAAATCTGGATTTGTGGAACCCAACACTTATATAAGTTTGTGGGACCTCTTAAAGATACAATAAACCTTTATGAGTAAAAATTAATTATGAAAGTGAACATATTTTTGGAAAGTTCTCATGCAAATGGAAATCATGTATTTCATAGAAAATCCATCTCTCTACCAACCAATTGTTAAACTTGGAAATACTTTCATAAAGTATTTATGGAATATTTATGAAGTATTTATTTGGAAATACTTTTGTTAAAGCACTACCACTTTGGCCATCTTGACTCATCACTAGGAAACCCTAGACCTCCCCAAAATCCAACAGCTGTAGAATCAAAGCCTGCAGTTATAACATCTGTTCTGCTTGTGATGACAGGCAAGTATCTCTAACTGGTCTGTCTCTTTAAGATACTCTGATGCGATTCACCCAGTATTGATTTTGCCACTGAACACTCAATTCTTTATTTCAAGTTTTCAACAGAAACGTCATAGTAAGTCCTAAATCCTGACAAATAATACAAGTCAGAAAATAGTTGCAATTCCTCTCCAGTCCTCCAATGGCCAAAAAACAGACCTGAGTGGAAGTCTCTCTCTTGAGCAATACTCCCTTCTAGGGCATTCCCAGGGGGAACCCCTAAGGAAGAAGCCCAGTGAGGGCAGCATTCAGCAATAGTCATGGTACACATTCCCAAAAGAAGAGGGGGAAAGACAGTAAGGGCATTTTCTTTTTTTCTTTGTTTTAATCCAAAAGCCAGCACACAGCTTTCCTCATAGAAAAGTTGACATATTATTAAGAGAAGAAAAAAGAGGGTTGGGATGTAGCTCACTGGTAGGGTGCTTGCCCAGCATGTGTGAGGCCCTGAGTTCAATCCCCAGTACCACAAAAATTAAAAAGAGAGAGGAGAAGAAAGAATAGGCCTCCATGAACAACCAGAAGCAAATTTATTCTTAAATTTCTAGCTCTTTGAGGGCATAAAATATAGAATTCATGCTATACAGGTATAAGTCCTCAAAATCTACCCCTTCCAAATTTAGGTATATTTGGAATAAGAAAACATTTTTTTAAAGAAGTAATGAGTATATTTGACTACGGAAGATTGTTTTCCACAAATTCATCATCAGCTTAGTGTAATGTTGTTCTCTGGAACATTGACAACATTTTCAATTTCAAGTCAAAAAGAATAGTTCATAAAAGCAGTCACTTTTCCCACGAATGCCAGAAGAGGGTTCATTTGGTGCTAAAGCCTCTGCACGTAATTTGGAGCTGCGTGTTCCCAAAGGCGCAGACATACAAAGGACACTTGGAGAAAATTTGCTTCTTGTTGAAGCTGTGAAGTGTTGATAGAACTATCTTCTTCTGGCAGTCAGTGACAACCACTGGGGATGCTGAAAGCAAGCAAGCCAACCAAGCCAGCATTGTCTTCTGCGGCCGTCTGTCCTTTCACACTACTCTGCATAAGATCGACAATTGGGATTCAATATTTTACATACTGAGAAAACCTAGTGTGTGGTTCATAAAAATTGAACAACTTACCTAGTACAGGGTCTGGCTCACAGTAATGGTTTGAGGAATGCTTGATGACAGCAATTGAATAAATGTATGAATGACTGATTAAATAAACAAGCCAGCAATCGCCTTCCTCCCTGAGAGGGCTCACAAGTAGAAAAAAATAAATTTACATTTTTTACTGATCGTCTGGCAAAAAGTATAAAGGTCCTAAGGCAGTGGATAGAGATTTTGCTAAATATATGAGTGGCAATATAGTTTCCATGCACAGAGAAGCAGCTTATCAGAATGAATGCTAAGTGCAGAAACTATAAGACAGATACCAATGAGCATGGGAGTGTGTGGGTGCATGTGGCTGATGGGGAGACTTGGAGGAACTTGGGAGTGGGATCTCAGAGCTATCAAGGTGCCACGTATAAACCATCTATGTGAGTTCAAGGTGGGCTTTCAGTGGGTCTAGGAGATGTTAGGGCACAGTGAGGAAAGCATATCTGATCCAGACAGATAGGGTGCCAATCTGTAGCTTACCAGCCATTCAACCTTGGCCAAGTTACCTTACCCCCCAACCCCCTGAACCTCAGTTACCTCATCCTTAAAGCAGTGATAATAGCATATACCTCTCCAGGTTGCTATCGAGAAACTGGTAATGATAACTAACACTTACATGCCAGGAACTTTTCTAAGCACTTTATATACAGTACCTCATTGAAACCTCACAAGAACCATATGAGACAAGAATCTCTCTTTGAAAATGAGGAAAACTGAAGCAGACAGAGGTTATGAATTGCCCAAGGTATACAGCGCAATGTCTGCTTGCAATAGATTCTCAGTAGATTATAATGACCATTATTTATTGTCACAGTCCTAAGTGTTTCACATTCATTCTTTCACTTGATTCTCAGAACAAACACATGGGCTGACACTGTTACCCAGCATGTGGCAGGTGTTTGATAAACTTGATAAATATTTGTTAAATGAGAGAATGCACTTCCCTTTACTAAAGAATTAACGGAGGCTTAGATAGGTAATTTGCCCAGTCCCACAGCCAGTACATGAACCCAAAAACAAACTCCAGGGCCTGTGCTCTTAAACATGCCAGTCATTTATGGCCTCTGCATTCATCCCCTTGGGATCAGAGAAGAAAGGCCAAGGGAGGGCAGAGGTGGTACATGCCACCTGGATGTATAAAAGTCATCTCAAGTAGCTAAGACAGAACACCTTCAGGGTTGACTTGGCAAACGTGGAATCCAAAGTTGTTCCTTTCTCTTGTTCTGTCTTTTTTATCTCACTCTTGATATCTGTCTCAGCCCCTAGAAATCTTTTCTCTGCCACCTTCAGTTTCTAATTTTGGCTAGCAGAGAGAAAAATATTAGAAATCATGCTCTGAGCTATCCATCATTTAGCTAAGACTTCTTAAGGGTTCTTAAGTAATCAGCCATTTGAGGTTAGGATTGTATTTGGAGGAGGAGAGCCATAATGAGACGCACTGAGAAGTGTGTTATCCATTTTAATATGTAATTCTCACATGCTGCAAAAACAGGTTCCAGAAAACCTAAGTCTTCAAATTGGCTTTAAGCAAAGAGTGAAATGTCTCTCAAAATATTATATGTTGGCCTGTAATTAAACACAAACATTAAACACATTACCTTTACATGTATTATTTCCATAATATTGATAAGTTAACAAAGCTTCCAAAAATGATGTGTTTGATGTAGAATTAGAAACCATAATGGGTGTTTGCTTCTAGCTTGGTAGACTAATTGTTAAACTTTATGATTCTTAATATTTTAGTAGCTTGATGTGATTAAGCAAAGATAAAAGTAGAAATTTTTTTTAAAGAGAGAAAGAAAGACAAGCCCATTATGAAATACTAAAGAGCTTTAGTAACTTCGTGCCAGTCTCTGAAGGACACTGTGCCTCGTTATGACAAGGAATTATTCATAATGTGTGCCTAGCATATAGATCGCATCCTTTATTTGAAACAATAAAAGAGTCATCCTCAGTAGCTGATGGAAATAAATAAGCAGGCAAAATTTAAAGGGAGGGAAAAAAGACCAACCAGTAGGCCTCCATAATAATTGCTTGTCACTGTGACATCAAGTAGTTCATCCTTTTAAGGACTCGTTATGTAGCTTGGCCATTATGTTCCATGGATGGAAAGAAAATGCAGTAATTCACAGAAAAGTAATGACAGGATTCTGCTGGTTTAGCTAACAGTATTGACTAGACAGGGGAATTATGGCTTGCAAGCAAAGAGTGATTCTGTATTTGGAATTGTTTTGCTGACTTTTTGCCCAATCAGAATTTTTCTCATCTTAAAAAATATCAATACCCTTGAAAAATATCAAAGAGACAACCGCTAGCTTTTTTATCTGGCTGTAAGAGTGCAGTTTCCAGATTCTTGCCCAATTACTTGCTTTCTGAACCTCTACTGTTGCACTGTTGCTGGGAGAAAATAAGGAAGAGACGCTATGCTTTAGTGCCCCTTACTGGTCAACCTGAAGAAAATCTGAGCAGAAGGATTCCAGAACCCAGGTTTCCATAAGTTGAGCAGCTCCTGCTAGGCAGACGGAAAGGAAGCCAACCTGCTTTGGCCCAAATATCTGTAAACAAGGATTAAGAATCCAAACGTGATGATGCATTTGGAAATGCACATATCCCCTTAGAGAGGAAAAAAATGTAATATAAAGAAAAACTATGTGTTAAGTCTTATCCTAACTTCAAAAGAAATCCAGGTAACCACATTACTATGAATGCACCCCTATGAAGTAGCAAAAACTCTTTTGGCCCAAAGTATGATTTTGTTTGATTATGCCTTCAGTGATGTGTCTGGTTTCTCAGGCCATGAGAGAAACAATAGATACTAAAAAATCACTAGTGGAATTCTCCATTAAAGTCCAAAAGTAATTTAAAAAAGAAAACAAACACTTCTTTCTACAGAGGAAAAGTATATCTCTAGTGAAGTGTTAGGTGATTGATAATTATATTATAATCTATAACAAGCGCATCTTAATTATGGTGAATATTTTTCTGTGTTTATCATTTTCTTTTAGACTGTGCTTAATTTAAAATACTAGCTACAACAGTATTACACTGACAAGCTGTCCATCAAAGCTAATTAACTCTTAGAATTCCACAGGGAACCATCAGACCCGAAGCATCAGTCCTATTTGGAACACCACAAGATCTGGACTTAGAATTCCATCTCTTCCTCCACAAAGTGCCCATCAAGAATTTGGATTCATAATTTTAAGCTCTAGTAACGAGAAAAAGTATATTCAGTCACACTAATACTGAAGTACACGAGGACCAGCCAGGTAGTACCCTTGGCACATGAACAGATCAACCTCTGATTTCTTGAGCTGCAGCTAGACCTCAGCCACAAGCAATAGAGAGAGCTGGTCCTTTAAAAGCTTAGGAGTGCCGGGCGCGGTGGCACACGTCTGTGATCCCAGCACACTGGGAGGCTGAAACAGAAAAATCATGAGTTCAAAGCTAGCCTCAGCAATGGTGAGGTGCTAAACAACTCAGTGAGACCTTGTCTCTAAAGAAAACACAAAATAGGGCTGGGGATGTGGCTCAGTGGTCAAGTTCCCCTGAGTTCAACCCCCAGTACCAAGAGAAAAAAAAATGGGAGGGAAAATACTGGGGAATGATATCAGACAAATTATATTGTAATATTGTGTCCATGTACAAATATGGAACAATGAATCCCACCACTACCCATAATGATAATGTACCAATAAAAAATATAATCCCAGCACTTTAGGAGGCTGAGACAGAAGAATCACAAGTTCAAAGCCAGCCTCAGCAATGGCAAGGTGCTAAGCAATTCAGTGAGACCCTGTCTCTAAATAAAACACAAAATAGGGCTGGGGACGTGGCTCAGTGGTCGAGTGCCCCTGAGTTCAATGCCCGGTACCAAAGAAAAAAAGCCTAGGAGTCTTTAAGGGACACAGAATAGCCAAAATAGTCCCCACAAAGAGCAAAGCTAAGTAGCTCACACTTCTGATTTCAAAACTTACTACAGAGCTACAGTTCACAAGACAGGCATATGGATCAATGGAATAGAACTTAGAGTCTAAAAATAAACCCTTACATGTATGGTCAATTGATTATCATCAAGGGTGCCAAGACAATTCAAGTGGGAAATGAATAGCCTTTCAACCAGTAATGCCAGGTTAACTGCCTATCTTCATATAAAAGAATGAAGTTGGACATCTCCGTTACATGGAAAGAGAACGTAAGAAAACTACAGAACTATTAGAAAAAAAGAGTAAATACTTGTAATTTTGTATTTGTATTTGGAATGATTTTTTTAGAAATGACATCAAGAAAGAAAGCAATAGAATGAAAAAAACTGTGATTACCATAATTAAAATTTTTGTGCTTAAAAAGACCCCATCAGTAGGGGCTAGGGTTGTGGCTTAGTGGTAGAGCACTTGCCTTGCGTGTGTGAGGCCCTGGGTTCAATTCTCAGCACCACATATAAATAAATAAATAAAATAAAGATCCATCAACAACTAGAAAAATATTTTTTAAAAAAAGACCCCATCAGTAAGTGAAAATACAGCACATAGAACAGGATAAGCTATTTGCAAATCATGTCTGATAAGGAAACTGTATATCTATAATGTATGAAGAATGATAACTCAATGATCAAAAATTAAAAACGTAACTGCCAATTTAAAATGGGCAAAGCCCCTGAATAGAAATCTCCTCAAATGGCCAATAAGCCAATAAGCACATGGAAAGATACATGACCACACTCGACAAATTGGGGAAGTGTCAATCAAAACCACAATGCAATGCCACTTGGCACTCACTAGAATGGCTATAATAAAAAAGACATCATCACAGGTGTTGGCAAGGCTGCAGAGAAATTGCAAACTCCATTCATTGCTAATGAGAATAGAAAAGGGCACAACCACTCAGAAAAGGATTTGTCAGTTCTTCAAAGGTTCCCACAGGTTCTCCATAAAGTTCTCCAATGATCCAGACATTTCATTTCTAGATATATACCCAAGAGAGATGAAAACAAAAATGTTTACATGAATATTCACAGAACCATTACTCACAATATCCAAGAGATAGAAACACATGCAATGTTATATGCTACAACATGAACTAAAACTTAAAAACACAATGCTAAGTGAAAGAAGCCAGACATAAAAGGCCATACATTGTACAAGTCCACTGTATCAGTCTGCTAGAGCTTCTACAACAAAATACCAGCATGAGTGGCATTGACAACAGGAAGCCATGATCAAGGTGCCCTCAAATTCTGTTCCTGGTGAGCTCTTCCTGACTTGGGGACAGCCTTCTTGCAGTGTCCTCACACGCCCTTTCCTCTGTGCTCCTGGAGGAGACCATGTGTTCTCTGGTATCACTTCTTAAAAGGATACCAATCCTATCAGATCAGGGCCCCACCCTATGACCTCATTTAACTTTAATTACTTTCTTACAGGCTCCCTTTCCAAATATAGCCACAATGATAGGACTTCAACAAGTGAATTTTGGGCAGGGACACAAACATTGGTCCATAACAGGCAAATACTACACAAAATACTACAAACTGAGCAGTTTAAGCAATAGACATTTATTTTCCTACAGTTCTGGAGGCTGGAAGTCCAAGATCAAGGTGCTGGTAGGTTTAGTCCATCCTGGTGCCTCTCTCTTGGCTTGCAGATGGCTGTCTTCTACCCATGTTCTGACATGGTCAATTTTTTTGTGTATACACTCTTCTAGGGTCTTTTATGCTCTTTATAAGGACACTATTCCTATGAAATTAGTGATTTGCCCTTAGGATATATTTAACCTTAACTACCTCCTTAAAGGCCCTATCTCCCAATATAATCACTTTGGACTGTAAGGCTTCAAAATAAAAGTTTTGGTGTCAAGAGACACAATTCAGTCTACAACATCCACTTATATGAAATATTTTGAATAGGCATATCTACAGAGATGAAAAGTAGATCAGTGGTTGCCAGGTTTGGAGTCATGGGAAGATTTATGGTGACAGCTAAGGTGGGTGAGGGCTTCTTTTTGGGTAATGAAAGTGTTCTGAGGTTGATTGTGATAATGGTTGCACATATCTGTGAACATGTGAAAGCCCATTGAATTGTATATCACACATGAGTGAATTTTACACCAAGTGAATTCTACATCAATAAAGCTGTTAAAAAAAAAAAAAAAGCCTAAGGGGCAAAATGCATTTTCAGTGAAGCGTTTCAGAGGTAGGAGGATTGCACCCACGAGCCTGGAGTTCAGAGCCAGGACCAGTCTTTAAATACCTGTAAGGAAGGAGGAGGAGCCCAGTTCTGACCTTACTCCTTATACACTAAGGAATGATGGACAGAAGGGCAGGTGTCTGATCTGGTGCACATGGTTAGTGCTTCCTCAGCAGCTATCTTGACTTGAACTTCAGTCACAAAGTGTTGGCCTAGAGCTCCTTAAATTCCTGTCCAAGACCAGCATTGATCTTAGAAACCAAAGAATGACATTCCAGCCTGGGGACAAGAGAGTTCCTGAGGCCAGGAGTCAGCAGGGTCTGAGCTAATCTCTCCTGTGTTGCTGACTTCCCTCTTCCATTCCTTTAGAGTCTGAGTACTAGACTTCAGTGAGCATGTAAATCTTTCATATTCTTTTCTCACAAGCACTGGGTTTTCAAAGCACAGGTCAGCCAAACTGCATTTATTAAGCACGCGTGCGCCATTGTTTGTTAACGCATTGATCTGCTCCACTGGACTTCAAGAGCCTGGAAGACAGGAAGTGTTACTTTTATATCTGCACCCCCAGTCCTTGCCCACTGCCAAGCACATGGGAAACACTCCACAGATGCTTGTTAAACAAATGAATAAATGAGTACTTGGCTTTCTCACTTTTAACTGTTAGAATTCACATAACTTTTTGTTTGTGCTGCAATGAGCCATTTTCAGAACTAGTGAACCAAAGAATCCTAACTAAAGCACTGATTTTTCCAGAGTTGACATAGTATCAATAATAATAGCTTAACATTTATTGAATAGTTCCGACTGCTTGGACTCTGCACCAAGCAATTCATATTCATTAGCTCATTTAACCCTTATAATATACCCAATAGTTCTTGTTTTTGCAGTACTACATAAACTATAGGAATTGAATCAAGAGGCACTTTACCACTAAGTTACATTCCCAGACTTTTTTTGTTTTTTATTTTGAGTTAGGGCCTTGTTGAGTTGCCCAGACTCATCTTGAACTTGGGATCCTCCTGCCTCAGCCCCTTAGTCTCTGGGATTATAGGCATGCATCACCATGCCTAGCTCTAAGTAGATATTTTTCCTTTTATTATCCCTATTTCACAGATGTGAAAACTGAGGATCCCAGTGGTTATGTGAATAGCAGTGGAGCCATGAGTCAAACTTTGGGACTCCAGAGCCTGTGCTCTGACCCTCTATATAATCATGACTTCTTGATATTTTATTTGCCAGTATCCTCTTATTGGAAGAAAATGGAAAAGAATCAAGAATTATGGTGTGGGATTGTTCATGTTGCTTTCAGCCCTGTCTGAGGGTTTCTTGGTTTCAAAAGTTAGCAAATCCCTATCTGGGTCAAGAGTCACACACAGCTTCTTCAAACTTGGACTGTAACATTCTGAGCTTACCTTACTCCATCAGCCAAACTTATAGCCAACCCAGCCCCTTACATTGAGGAGAACACCATAAAAATAAGACACACAGAAGGAATGAGTGGGTTTCTTCCTCTTGGCCATGTACTGTCTGTAATCAATAAAAACCAGAAAGCCCGCTCAGGTTGTCTCCTCTGCCTCGCAGGTTCCACGGATATTGTTTTCCTCTTATGTGTTTTAGCTGCATTTTGCAGAGACATAATGAAAGAATTCAGTATGAGTCAAATGCTTACCATAATGGAATATTCTGACATTTCAGAACAACAGGCTTGGCTCAAGGTGTTTCAAAAAGACACGCATCAAATGTCCTGAAAGCTGTTATAAAGGATTCAGCAGCTTTCACATTGACCTCAATAAACAAAATGAGATGTTTGCTCATTTCATGATCGCCATGTTCCAGTGCAAATAGCTTGGTATATTTCCTACTTTCTACTCACTTCCATTACCTTGGCCATGTGTATGTTATGACTGGACAGGATTCAAAAATCATCGTCTGGAGGGAGGCAGGGAAAGTAAGATGGTCATATCCCAATTAGGGGCAACTCCTGTTCCAGGACAGCTGAAATCGTGTGATATCAGTGCCCACCATTAGAAAAGTTAGAACAGCATCAGAGTTGACATTTACACTCAAGGCATTCAATGTATTTAGGATTAGGTCAAAATTCTACAAAGAGACAGGGTTACCAATGCCAATAGTATAAACTCTTCTCAAGTTTCCAATGACCCTCATGGACGAAGAACAAGGAAATCCAAGCATCCATCTTGAACTCTTTTTCTAAAGAGAGGGCAAAATACTCCTGCCACCCCCAAACACACACACAGCCATCCTCCCCAATATCCGTGGGTAGGTGCGCTGCCCCTGCTGTAGGCCCCATCAGTAATATTCAGTCCTGGCCTGTCTTGGCCTTGGTTCCATGGCTCTTGCCTCTTGCACTGCCGATCATTCTGTGATCCCTGAGGGTAGTGGGGCTAAATCCAACTTGCTCACCTCTGTGTTGCCAGAACCTGCCACACACCTAACTTAATATACTTTTACTCACTGTATGAATGAATTATTATGTCAATGGGGAAGAAAAATGCTTAGAAAAACATGACTGGGAACTAGCTCCCACATCGTAGAGAAGACCTGGACCCCAGACACCAAGGATGCGCCAAGCCTTATGTACTGGAGGAGACTTGCTTTGGTTTAGTAAAATCTTAAGACTAAGGTACCTTTCATCATTTAACACCTTTTCAAAGCACTGTACAACCTGGCTTTTTAAATCACTTGTCTCTCTTTTTATTTTGGGACAAAATGCCGTATTTAAAAACCAATATTTTCTGTGGTCCAAGTTTAAGTATAATATGCATATATTTGAAATATAGAATATTTTGAAAATATTAAAACAACAGAGATAAAGGGATACCAGTATCATAATCTTCCTTTCAGTTTTCATGAAATTAATTGTTCTATGATGAAATATTTAAGAGGAAGAATTTTTATTTTAAATGGAAACTATTTTCAAATGTCACAAAATTATCACATTTATCACCTGATAGTTGCCCCTCCCCAAATCTTGTGATACAGTTTGTGTATTTGATATATAAATATAACAACATTAGTCAGTTTCTTATGTGGCTCATTTTGAATCTGCATAGTGTTTGGCAAAGCTCCTAAGAAGACTTTATTAATTCTAATGTATTGTCCCAATTTTCTGTCATTCAGGTAATCATCAGGAAGATCTCTACTCAGTATTGGATAAAACAAATTCCATGGAAAATCTCTAGATAGAAAATAAATAAATAAGCTTCCCACTTCTGAATTTTATCCTAGCATAGATTCTCATTGGAGGGATGCTATCATCCTCCCTCCCCACATCTTCCTGAGTGGGAGTGTGTCAGTTTGACATTTACCTTCTATTATCACTTGTTGGCTCTTTTATGTGCTTACATTCCTCCCACTTATAAAACATGTGTCTATCTGCCTGGGAGAAAGGAAAGATGATCAGAATATTTCAAGCACCAAGTGGAAATGCAAACAGAGCAATGCATGATAAGTGGAAGCAGACAGAGCACCTCGAGAGCCCAGCCTGGGAGGAGAGGGGATGGGACGCATTTCACAGCCTCAGCAAAGGACTTGGAGATACAGGTGGTGGAAGCAAATTGCCTGTCAAGAGATTTCCTTCTCAACAAGGCCAGCCATGTAGAACAGCCACGGTGCCACCCGGGCCGGCGACTGCTGGCCCAAATCTTTAGGGCTCTCAGGCAGGCTGCAGGAATGACAGTCTTGCACTCCCCAGCAACAACCACCTCCCTGTGGGATGTGGGGACAGACAACAGGGTTAATGCCACCAGCCACCCCTTCATGCCACTACTGCCAAACCGTCAGTCAAGCAAAGGGTAGAAAAGGGAAGGGAATAAGGGAAACAGGGAGGTGAACTGAAATCAGGCATCATGGGAGTGAGAAGAGAGCATCCATTTATTTTCAGGCTTTCTGTCATCTTTGGTTAACAGAAAACAGTGTACATGGAGCACAGGATGGAAGGACTGAGTAACACTATGTCGTGATCTTCTTAAGTGCACTGCACCCTGATGCCTAGGGAAACATTGCCCACAGCGCCAGGCTCACACATAAATTGCACACACAAATGCACACATGTAGCGGGGTACAGTGGCACATGCCTGTAATCCCAGCACTTTGGGAGGCTGAAACAGGAGAATCGCAAGTTCAAAGCCAGCCTCAGCAACGGCGAGGCACTAAGCAACTCAGTGAGACCCTGTCTCTACATAAAACAAACAAAATAGGGCTGGGGATGTGGCTCAGTGGTCGAGTGCCCCTGAGTTCAATCCCCAGTACCAAAAAAAAAAAAGGCTGGGGTGTGGGGCTGGGGTTGTGCCTCAGTGGTGGTGCCCTTGCCTAGCACGTGTGAGGCACTGGATTCAATCTTCAGAACCACATTAAAATAAATAAATAGCAATAATATTGTGTCTATCTACAACTAAAAAGAAGAAGAAGAGGAGGAGGAGGAAAAGGAAGAGAATGGAGTTCAGTTTAGTGGTAAATTGCTTGCCTAGCCTGGGTTCAATTCTATTACTGTGAGGGGAGAGAGGAGGAGAGAGAGAGAGACTGACTCAAATATCCAGAGGCAGCTGGGCGCGGTGGCGCAAACCTGTAATCCCAGCACTTAGGGAGTCTGAGACAGGAGAATCATGAGTTCAAAGCCAGCCTCAGCAACCGCAAGGCACTAAGCAACTCAGTGAGTCCCTGTCTCTACATAAAACACAAAATAGGGCTGGGGATGTGGTTCAGTGGTTGAATGCCCCTGAGTTCAATCCCCAGTACCAAAAAAAAAAAAAAGTGCACGTGTGCACCCACATGCATCTCCCAATGTCTTCACTTAGCTGTTCACCTTCTGTGCTTAACACTGAAATGGCCTTCGGTAGGCTGCACTGTCAACAGTAAGCTGACCTCCTTTCTGACCATTCAGCTTCTGGAAAGAGAAAGGTTTTTCTAGACAGCAAGGCCATGTCACTCTCGAAGTCAAGATTAGCTCTAAATTGCTTTCTCACATTGAGGAGAACCCATTTTTCCTCTGAGCCACATTCTCTGCATACAGGCCACAGTCGGTCGCAGCAGTGCATTGGTAGTGGCCCTCAGCACCCAGGTCTTTGCAACGGCCACTAGGCTAACTGCAGCACTCACAGCTACCAGCTTTAAAGGAAATGGAGCTTCAGGTCAGATGCATGACAGGAACAAAACACTCACCAAAGGGGGGTTTCAAGCTTAGGAAAATGGAGAGGTCAAGTTGGTAAATTCAGGGAAGTATCCAACACTAGAAAAATGCCATGGTTTTAGTACCAGACTTCAGGGAGACACAACGGAGACACAAGTGTCGAGAAACAACTCAGAAGTAGTGAGAAGAACGAAACTGCAGGTATCACTGCAAGACATCTAGAGGCAGACTCCTTGGCAAGCCTGACCTTGACTCTTGCAGGGTGCCTGGCACCCATAGGTGCCCAAGAAAAACCTGATGAGTCAGCCAATGAATATGCAGAAAGGAATGCTTTTATTAAAAAAAAGCAGAAGGTGGCAGGATGTGGCTCCTGTTCTTAAAGAAGCCCACATCTGCCTTTTGAGAGCCTGGCCTTCTTGCATTCTTAGGTGTGTTTCCAAACCCCTGTCCTGAGGAAGCAGAAGGCAGTTCTCAGGTTCACTGAGCTAGAACAGCATTTTGATACCAGCAGACCTGGGCCCACTGAAAAAGTTATGCACTTGGCAGAAACGCCACCATGAATTCAAACAGAAAGCACATCTGTGCCTTATCGGTAGTGTAATAACCTACATTATAGTTCTGGCCGAGAACACCTGTGCATGGCCCAGAAAGTCAGCCCAGGGCAACCATCCTGATGGAGATGATATTAACAGCTCTCATTAAATCTGATGACTGTAGCTGTGCCCAGGAACACGACTACTGCGAGGCGTCTGTCCACATTTCCATTACAAGCCCCTAGTTTTTGGAGTTCATAACTCAATCCTTAGAAAATATGCTTTGCATTGAACTGAAACCTGAAAAGGAAACTACCATGGAGTAAAGAGAGTTTCACTTTCAAGGCCGTGGAGGTATTTCAGTTGTCCATTCCATCTGTACATGTACAACTCTGAAGAAAGTCTTATTGTCTTCTTGCCACTGGCTGGATTGTGGAAATAAACTGCCTGAGGGTGGAAGAGTCATGTCTGAGCTGACCAGGGGACATTTAAATGCCTTAACTTTTATGCATGTCACCTTCACCTACTTGCCCCATTCTAAGTGGGAACCTTCTGCATCCCAGCCCCTGCTGATTTCTGTGGTTGAATTTAACACAGTTATTATATTGTTAATCTATTTTGTCTTTTGTCTGGATGCCCATCTAAAAAGTGTGCTTCCTGACAGTGGGGACATTTGGTATCTAGCACATACTAAGTGCTCAGTAAACATTTTTGACTAAATGGAGCTTCGTGTATAAGATGATGAGTTGCACACTTTATTAGCCGTTATGCTCTTTGTAGTATAATTAAAAGCATAATTCCTCCTCAGTCTTGATATAACTTGCAACTTCGCAGAAGAAAAAACAAACTATAATTCCCACACCAAATAATAGTCTTAGAAAATAGAGAGAGAAAGAAATTCTGTTCTTTTACATCTTTCTCTCTCCTCATAATGTGAATACAATGGTACAAAGTTTCTATAAAGGGTTTTTGTAGCTAACCAAGGAGTTCCAGGTGCCTCTTAAACCTCTAGAACCCAAATTTTTCACTCAATCAACTTTGAGTTCTGACTGCTGATGTAACAAAAAGTAAGTTTGGTGTTTTGGAAATCGTGAAAAAGAAGATATGAGGATATTTTCCTGACTGTGACCTGCTCAAGATCCCACAGCTAATGAAAAGCATTTGGGACTTGGCCCCAAGCTTTCTGTTGAATTACTTCTCAATTCAGGGCACTATGACCGTCTCTGGGAAGCAGGGCTGCTTAAGAAGTGACAGCCCATGATTCTGCAGTTGAACTAATCAAATACCTGATACTCATGCTTTGAATGGATGGTTCTAGAAATTTCTTAAAAGATCCAAATCTCTGTAGTAGAAGTGATAATGCAGTTCAGAGAAATTGTACTCATTGGTAATAATTTACTTTGAAATACTTCCAGATTCTTTCCTCTCTGCCTCATGATAAAATTTGATTTGAGTGGGAGGAAAAGAAGAAAAGGTTTAGATAAAATAAAAATAGTGTGTAGCAGTGTGCCCTTGACAGTTGCTTACTCTCTGAAGCTCAGTTTCATCATCTGTAAAAATGGGGACATCATCTACCTCATGGAGTCCTTGAGACATTAAGATGATGCATCCTGAGCACTTAGCACAAGGTGCAGAAAGGGCCCTGTGTGGCTGCTATTGTTTTACTATTATTATTAACAGTTCTGATGGAAGAGACAATCTAGGCACACAAGAGTTGCTTTTTTTTCCCCCTTTTTCTTTAAAGGGAGACTGGGGAGCTGGAGAGCTAGTAAGGAGCATAGAGCATTCCAGAACTCTGCTTAGAGTGGGGCCTCCATCAAGCCCTGTTGCTGCTCTGAGCTTTACTTTGCTTATCTATGAAAAGAAGATAGCATCAACTTTACCAGCCTACCCTGGTTGTCAAGGATTCAAAGGACACACATGTATGCAAAAGCACTTTGGGTATTTTCAGGAGGATGTTAGATATTGCATTCCCATGTGCTGAGTTAACTGGCTGTTTGTTGTCTCAACCAAGTCAGTGGCTACACATTAGAAAAAAAAAATATTTAAAAAATTATCAAGGGCTTCGGGTGTAGCTCAGTGGTAAAGCACTTGCCTCACACATGTGAGGCACTGGGTTCGATCCTCAGTACCACATAAAAATAAAAGAAAATAAAAATATTATGTCCATCTATAACTAAAATATATTTTTTAAACAATTATCAAAAAAATCCAAATGTCCAGACCACCCCTTAGACTAAGCCAGGATGTCTGCAGATTGGATCCAGGCTCAGTACCTTTTTTTTTTTTAAGTTCCCCAAGTGATTTCAATATCCAGCCAAGATTAAGAGTCAGGAAGCAAACTCTTTCCTAAACTTGCTCCTTATCGGAGCCCCCAACTCCCTCCATACCTACTGAATCAGTCTTCCAAGGGAGGAGGCTGGGAGCTAGTCTATTATTCCACAAGCATCCTTCATTGACTTATCAGCAGGCAGTTATGAGAAATAATGTGTTGAATCATAGCGCTAGAGTTGGAAGGGATATTGTTTAAAGTCTTCACGCTTGAATCATCCCAGAACCATGTGAAACTTTATGAATCCCATGAACGGAAGGCCCATGTGTGTCAACCAACTATGTAGGACAATACATAATGCAACTGTGAGCTGTTTCCCTTCCTGCAGGAATCCTCACGGCCACTTTCTAGTTCAGGAAATCTTGACCAATGGAAAAGACTGTCAACAGAAAATTTTCATAGAAGAATTTGTCATAGAAACTTTTCAGATTCAGGCAACTTGGAATGTCGAGAAGTGCATTGAAAGAAAAACTCTTCCATTTGAGACAAAATGTTTGAGTGTTGTGAAATAAAATAAAAACTGAGCTCTTACCTCCAGATGGGACAGATGTAGCTAAATTTTTATTTTTCCCCTCCTAAAAGGATATATTGCATAGCTCTGTGAAGTTTTTGCAGTTACTCTTAGCTCTCATGGGAAAGTTAGGCAGATCAGATTTAATGTAAGAAACAGACAGGCTACTAGGTCATAGAAAATTGGTAAATATGAAGGGAAAAAGCTAATCAACTGTTGATACCAAAGTTTCAAGACGTGGCTCAACTCTGTATACAGCAGTAGATATTTCCACTCCTATTTTGAAAGCATCAGACTATTGGAACCATTGATCTATGAGTTCTGGAACATTCTTACATTGCCTTTAAAAAATTGTCTTGTGAAATTCCATTTCCTCTGGGGCTGTATCCACCTGCCTGACCTATGTAGTTAACCTTAAACTTTTTCTCTCTACTTCCTGCTCTGTTTGAGTCCTGCCTTACTTAGTCCCAGCTTTGTCTCATACTGTCTATATTTAGAGATGACATACACCTCTAAATTTGGGTGTGGGGTTGTTTGGTTGTGTTTTGTTTGTTTGTTCCTATTGAACCCGAGGGAACTTAACCACTGAGCTACCTACCCAGCTCTTTATATTTTATTTTGATACAGTGTCTCACTAAGTTGCTAAGGCTGACCTCAAACTTGCAATCCTCCTGCCTCAGCCTTCCAAGTTGCTGGGATAATAGGCGTGCACCATCATGCCCAGCTTACCTCTAAGCTGTTGAAGAAGAGGATAAAGGAGATTGATTTTAATCAATCTAAAAGTTTATAATATTTGTGTTTCCTTTGTGACGGTTTTGTGCAAGTTACTTACTTCTACACGTTGCCAGATAAGGCATTTGGAAATCATGGTGCTGGATCTGGTCTGAATTTTATCTTTGGAAGCTGTAGCAACTCTGTGTGTAATAAATGCTTGTGTAATTGCACATTCACCATTCTCATGCTCTAGCATCTCTTTTTATTAATTCTATTATTTTATTTATTTATTTTTGCAACTGCTGGAGATTGAATGCATGCTAGGCTCCATGACTGAGCCATATCCCAGGCCTCCTTTTCCTTTAGATAATATACTTTAATCGAGAAAAATCAATGTAGCCTATTCTTTGTAAAACAAAATAATAACACAGTATAGCTGCACTGGTTTCCATTTGAAAAAAAGTTCTTATTAATTAATAAGTCCATACAATTAATTATCAGCACCTCTATATTGAAGTCACGTGCCTCCTGGAGGTGCTGGTAGCAAGAGAGCCGCGCCCTGACGCTGACAGTGTGCCAGTGCGCACCAGACCCTGGACAAGGGCCGAGTCATGAGCATTCCCAGGTGTCTTTAGGATGTCATGGTTGTTTTTGTTTTGTGTTTGTCTGTGCTTTGGTGAGTCATTTCAGTATTAGATTGTGTCTAGGGGATGAGGGACAGATATATATATCAGGAATTTTTTAAAAACAACCGATTGCTGCTGCGCTTTCCCCATTGTCAACCCACCTCCAGGCCATTTCTTCCAGCTCTCACCGTCTTTGGCTCCATAGTACCTTGATTTGTGTGCAGTGGATGTCTGGCACACAGCCAGATGCGAGGTGTCATGCACAATTAAGGGTTCTTGGGATGCCGATGTATTGTTTTGCTGGGGCTGTCATCATAAAGTGCCACGCTCTGGCATCTTACGCAACAGAGATTTCTCTCTTACAGTTCTGAGGGACGGAAGTCCAAGATCAGGCTGTCAG
The DNA here is from genome assembly GCA_028644305.1 of Xerus rutilus. Lineage (NCBI taxonomy): Eukaryota > Metazoa > Chordata > Mammalia > Rodentia > Sciuridae > Xerus > Xerus rutilus. The sequence continues at coordinate 15,295,631 of CM053406.1, read as the reverse complement.
GGGGTTGGTTCTTTCTGAGGACTGTTTCAAAAGGATCTGCTCCAGGCTTGTCCTTGGCTTATCAGTGACTGTCTTCCCATTTGCATGGCATTCTCCCCATACTTATGTCTCTGTGACCAAATTTCCCCTTGTTGTGACAAGAGTCGTATTGGATTACGACCCACCCTGATGCCTCCTTTTA